>OU343225.1:229853337-230261758 GCA_910596185.1 Chrysanthemum makinoi | reverse complement strand
TTATTCTCATGTTTACGTTTCTTTTGAAAACGTGTGTGTAGAAAACTAGAATGGGGGTTGAATAGTTTACCAATTAAAAACTTTGTTTTGAAACTTATTGTAAAGATCAATTGATATTGATCTTAGATATGTTAATGAAATATGCAAGCAATATGTAAGAGGTAAATAAGGAAAGAAATGATCAAACCACAACAAGTTGTTTATAGTGGTTCGGTCTACAAGGACTCTTTTTCCTTGCCCTACTCCACTCCTCGAGTCTCACACTCGAGAGTTTAACTTCACTAGTCAACAAGCTCCTTTCACCGGCGGAAAAACCTTTACACTTCACTTACACTATTTCCGACACTAAGCTAGATGTCGAGTTCTTTCCAAGGGTACAACCACTCCCACACACAATGTATTTTGAGGACTAAAATACTAACCACTCACACTCACAAGATTATGATGGTTTAATACAACAATGAAGTATGAATCAACACTAGATCATACAACACTAAACAAACAAGACTTCCAACTTCTCGTTTGAAGCTTGAATGTGACTTGATCTTCTTTGCTACAAAAGATCACTAATATGATCTGAAACCGAGTTAGAAAGGTTAGAGAGAAGATATGTATGAGAGTATGTTAGAAAGGGATGAAAAACTACTTGGCTTGGCATTGCTATTTATAGCCAAAATGGGCGGAGGCGTCCACGGACCGCGGAACCCTTAAAGGGTTCGCCCGTGTACCAATTTGGTACCGCCGGTCGGACGATCAAGATATCAAATCATTGCTAAAGTCAACTCTATCTAAGTGAGATTGTGCAAGATATGAAGAGTACAAATCCACACAAAATATCTAATGAAATCTTCCAATGATTTCCATGATGCATCACATGATGTCATATGTTGTATTTCTATTTTTAGAAATATGCAAGTACTTAAGTAGTGTTTGGTTTTAAGAACCTAACACATTCTAAAAACTACTATCATACATAATGATTAGAGTCATATCAAGATGTTACTAATCATAAATGTAAATGCTTGAATGATGAATATATTGTTTGAAAAAGCTTGTTTTAATATCTATTAAACTTGACAAGCTTTAAGCTTTTATAAATTAAATTTACTTTTGTCGTTAACAAAACTTAGGTAAAGATCAAAAATATAAATAACGTTTAATGGCGATATTTGTATTAACAATCTCCCCCTTTTGTTGAGGACAAAATATAAATTTTATTTTTATAAAAGATACAAAGTTTGTGCAAGAGTTATAAAAATATTAGTTTTAGAACTTGAAAAGAAAATGATAATGCAAGTGTATGATGTTTGACTATTTATGAAAGTCAAAGTATTCACTAGTTGATGTATGATGTTGACTTTTTTAGAAAGTCAAAGTATGCAGTTGACTTTTTAAGAAAAGTCAAAATGTAATCAAGTTCTATATTTTCTCCCCTTTTTGTCTCAACAAAAGAAGAGGCTATCGGAATGTAATGAGCCCGTGCCATTATCTCCCCCTTGATCAAAGCTCCCCTAAATTGGGTGCTTAATGGGAAGATACATGGATTGTGAAAATAAAAGCTACAAAAAAATGTTAGTAATAATGATCATTCACAAGCATTTCCAAACACTATGTAAAAGCACCAATACTATAATAAAAACACCATTCATTAGTTAAAATTTTCATGAATAAAGATCATGAAATGGGAACACAATGATGTGTTTTAGTACAAGAAGAAAGAAAAGAAAATAATCCTAAGAAGAGAAAACTAGAAATGCTAAACTATGACCATCCTAATTTGATGGTGGATGAGAAAAGCGTTGAGGCTCAAGGATATGATTGAGGATGAACCTCATTTCTTCTTGAAAGTCAAGGACCATAACCGGTGTCCTATCAACGGTTTGGGCCGTTTGCTCACAAGTTGAGCAACCATGCCTAGGGGTAGTATGTTTGGGGAGGTTGTGGTGGTGGAATGGTAGATGTGTTGGTGTTGGTGGAAATGTTTGGGGTGGTCATGATGGAAGCAAGCAAAGCACTTTGCATTTGCATTGTCTCACTTAAGTGAGAGTCCACCATGCCTTTGAATTGGTGGAGGTTGTGGAGTTCGTTTTGAATCTCCTCTCTAGTGGGATTGGCATCCCACATACACTCCTCAATGTCCTCAAGATGAGGGACATTGATGTGGGTAGTGAATGATCCCCATACAAAGGACCATGAATGTCTTTGTGAATGGGGTGGAAGAGAGGAGGTTTAGGCCCTAATGGGGCGTTTGGGTCAAAGGATGACCGAGGTGACTCATGAGCCATCCGCGCAATTGAGCCAAATGATGGCAATGGTGGTGGATGATTTGGCCTAGGAGGCAAGTCATCCAAGTCCTCCAAGAAAGGATTTGGTGAAGTTGGTGGAGTGGAAAATAACTCCATAGGAATGAGAGTTGGAGACCTTGGTGAAGGTGGTGAGGTGTTTTGGATGTTTGGATGGGTGACGGTGGAGGTGAAGTTGGTGTTTTTGTTGGTGGTGGAGTGGTGATCACAATGTGTGATTGAGTAGGTGTAGCTAAGGTAAGGCTTGTATCATCTCGGATGGGAGATGAGATTGTGAGTGGAGAAGACTCGGATGAGGAGCTAAGGTTAACGAAGCAACAAGGCCTCACACTAATTCTAGCGGTCTTCTTGCAAGGTTTTGGAGATGATTTTGTCATTTTGACTTTGGTTTTTCTTTGCTAGATGATAGTAAGAATGAAGAAGGTGTGAGGATGATCATGGTAAAACCTCTCAATTTATAGAAGTGAAAAATTATGGAGAAATGTGTTTGATTTGATGTTAAACCATTGAAGAGATGAGGTTCCTAATGATTTGGAAGTGGGTTGAATGCTAGTCATATCACCCAAGTCAAGCCATTCAAGAGAGATGGAGTGAAGAAGAAAAGATTTGCAATAAATGTGTTCTAGTGAGTGGAATTTCCTAATATTCAGATCACCCAGGGATTTGAAGGTACCAAAAATTTGGTTCCTTCCTTTATGCAAAAGGGCTCCTTGGGTGGATTTTTCAAATTTTTGAATTTTGGTGGGAAATGGATTTCTTATATACCTAAGTGAATTATACTAGTTCTAATAAGAGTATAAGCAAGTTAGGATTGATTTATAAGCATTGGATGGTAATTTGGAATCACGAAATAGTCGAAATTCAGAAAGTTACCTGAAGGATCCACGGCACCAAAAACTTACACGGCCGGAACCCTAAAAGGGTGCCGTCTCGTCCGCCTGGCCTCTGATGCGGTACCAATTTACATAACGGACGGTACCAAAATTATGGTGCCGTCGATCCGTGGATGCGAAAAATGGACAGATGTTTTTAGGTGTCGGGACTTTTGAAACACGAAATTTTCTCAAAACATGTTATACTAAACATTTCTAGTTAGGAAAAGTAAATAACACATATATAAACATAGTGGAGCATGTATTTTGAGCAAGGCTTTTTGATTTTCACATTATAGTGAAAATGGGTAAAATTTGATAGCATACTTGCGCTATCCCCCATGCAAGATTGTTAGCATTCACCATTGTTTCAAGTTATATTATCATCCTACATAATAAAAAGCAACTAAATTGTATCAAACATTAACGATAATGCATTGTTCCAAACACTCCTTAAAATTACCCTTATTTGTCCAACTTCTTGTAAATCTTGTTCATCATCCTACCAAGGCACTTGAACATTCCCTTAGTTTGCTTGAACTCCGCTGATTCATTCTCTATTTCGGGAAGAGACGCATAATACTCATGAGGCGGAAGACGAGAGCTTGGAAGACCATCCTGGGAGCTATTTGATGATGATGATGATGGAGTTGGAGGTTTTGCTCTCTTGCCTTTTGTCTTAGCAACTCGTGCATCACTCAAAGGTACAAAGATGTGAGGAATGAGCTCATAGTGAAGGTGCATCCCTTTTGGGGTTGGTGGAATTGGTGCAAAGTTTCTATAGAGACGGGTGAGAAGCATCCCGTATGGAAGAGCAACCGATCCTTGAGTTGGAATATCAATCATTCTCCTAGCTGTGTAGTAGGCTAAATTGAATGGTTGATGGGTGGACAAGTTGTAGAGCATATGACAAAGGCAAGCATTAATGTGATCCCTATTTCCTATGGTGCTAATGACGTTGGCTCTAAGTAGCTCCTCCCATTTCTTAAATTCGGGCTTAAGTTCATTTAGCTCCATTCCATATGGATCTCGGTTTACTTCTTTTCCTTTTCGGGTAACTCGGGTTGTATCACCTTTTGGGTTAAAAAGGTGTTCACGGATGACATCCTTGTCGGCCAAACGGGTTTGGTAGGGTAGAAAGCGGTCATTGATTGCATCAAGAGCCGTGAGTGACCACTTATCCGTGTAGACACAAGTTCCTCGGTTGGGAATTCCTAACACTTGAGCAAAGTTGGCTAAGGTGATGGTGTAGTCGTTTTGATTGATTCTAAACCTAAGACAAAATTCATCATCGTCTTCATCACTAAAGCCGGTCACACTAGCATAGAATTCTAACACAAACCTAGGACAAATTGGTTCATCGATGTCAAGAAGACAATCGAATTGAATGGCGGCTAGTTCTTCACGAAGGTTGGTATTTTCAAGGAAGGATGAGTGAATGGTTCTACCCTCATGGAAATACCTTGATTCTAGACCCTAAATATTTCTACTTGTTCCTTGGTAAGTCCTTTGGTTTTGTGGTGTTTGGGAATGTAGTTAAGGGTGTCTTTGTGATCATAGAATCTTGCGGCTACCATGGTTATTCCTAAGGACAAGAGTTAATATGTTAAAAAATGAGAATAAGTTTTAACGTTTTTGGTTCTAGTGTGTGCCTATATGAAAACAATTTGGAGTTGCGGTTCTCTCGACTCATTTTATGCACAAAAATGGTTTTAGTGGGGTGTTTGGCAAATACCATGAGATAACCCAAATGCTCCTAATTCAATGTGGCTTCATTTGAATATACCCGGGAATGCATATTAGTTATGCAATACCTTTAGTATTCAAGAGCATGCAAGTGATGAAAATTTAACGTTTCTATTTGTATTAGCAATGAAAAAATTGTTTTCCTACAAGTGAGAAGCTTTTCAAAACTTTTGACATGGGGTGTTTGGTTGTTTGAATAGGGCCTTATATTCATTATCTATCAATTAGTGGGAAGCATGATTTGTTTATGCAATATGATAATGTAGTACCTAATTTCAATGACTAGTTATGCAATTTGCCAATTGAATTCATATTTGGTATAAAAGCATACATAAAACCCCATGTAATGATTTGTGATAGTTTTGTGCATAAATAAGAATCCTAGACTCAGAATTAAGAGATGAAATGTAGTTAGGATACTTACAATGATGTTATCTTCAGTGATTAGTGAGTGGGAAGATGACAATAATGAGCTTGGTTTAAGTTTTACACGTTTTGGTAAAGTGGGTTTTGAGGAAGAGGATGATTTGTATATAGCAGGTTTTGCTTCAGTAGACACCACGGACCGAGCGGCACCAAAAATTTGGTTCCGTCTTTGTTGTCGTTTGGTGCCGTGGCTACAGATGGCAGTACAAGACAAATTTTTTTACTTTTGACTATTCTAATGTTTTGGGCTATGTTTATCCTACATGTTTGGTTCCATTAACCTAAACCAAGTCTAAGAAGATTAAAAGGTTCTCGTTTAAGAGGCTTAGTTAAGATGTCGGCAATGTTGTCTTCGGAGGATACTTTCTCGATTGAAATGTTTCCTTTTGAACATTGTCGCGAAGAAAGTGATGGCGGATTTCAATATGCTTTGTACGAGCATGTTGAACGGGATTCTTCCTGAGATCGATGGCTCCTTTGTTGTCGCAAAGTATCACAATGTCGTTGAGATGAATTCCGTAATCTACTAGAGCTTGCTTCATCCAAAGAGCTTGTTGACATGCTTTTCCGTGAGACGCGTGCTGGCCATGGTTGAGATGGCTAAGGCTGTTTGCTTCTTTGCAAACCATGAGGTGAGACAATGTCCAACAAAAGTGCAAATACCACTTGTACTTTTTCTATCGACATAATCACCGGCATGATCCGAATCGGCATACACTATGGTTTCTATACCCGTTCCTTTGGGATACCATAATCCTAAACACGTTGTTCCCTTAATGTATCTAAAATCCTTTTTAAGGCTTCTAAGTGTGATGCCTTTGGGTTTTCTTGAAAGCGAGCACATAGACAAACACTAAACATAATGTCGGGTCTACTAGCCGTAAGATAGAGTAGGCTACCAATCATTCCTCTATATTTAGTGTTATCTACGGATTCACCTTCTTCATCCTTGGTGAGTTTAGTGTCCGAGGACATGGGTGTCTTAGTTGGTTTGGAATCTTCAAGACCAAATTTCCTAAGCATGTCTTTTATATATTTAGATTGGTTAAAGAATATGCCATCTTCTAGTTGTTTTATTTGAAGTCCTAGAAAGAAATTTAACTCACCCATCATACTCATTTCAAACTCGTCGTGCATGATTTTAGAGAAATCATCACATAATTCTTGACAAGTTGATCGGAATATAATGTCATCAACGTATATTTGAACAATGATAATATGTGATTCCTTTTTCTTGGTAAAAGAGTATTATCTACTAATCCCATAGTATATTTGTTATCAATAAGAAAAGTCTTAAGTCGGTCGTACCAAGCTTTTGGTGCTTGCTTAAGACCATACAATGCTTTCTTGAGTTTGAAGACATGATGTGGTTTCTCAAAGTCGGTGAAACCGGGAGGTTGAGCAACATACACTTCTTCGTTAATAAACCCATTAAGAAAAGCACTTTTAACATCCATTTGAAATAATTTAAAATCATAGGCACATGCATAAGCAAGTAATATTCTAATAGACTCAAGCCTAGCTACCGGTGCATAAGTTTCATCATAATCAATCCCCTCTTGTTGATTATAACCTTGCTGCACAAGCCTAGCTTTGTGTCTAGATACTATCCCATTTTCATCCATTTTATTTCGAAAAACCCATTTTGTTCCAATTATAGTTTGATCTTTAGGTTTTGGAACTAATTTCCAAACATCATTTCTAACGAATTGGTTTAATTCTTCTTGCATGGCAATAACCCATGATTCATCTTTTATTGCTTCATTTATGGTTTTCGGTTCAATGGTGGATACAAAACAAAAATAATTACTTTGATTTTGGGCTTGTGACCTTAAGGTTCTTTGATTAAGTTGTCCTATGACTTTTCTAAAGGATGACTTTTAGATTCTTTGATGTTGACAATTTCTTTATTTAATGGTTCATCTTCCTTGTTATTTTTAATTATTTCTTGACCTTCTATCATTTGACTTTCAACTAAGTCATCATCTACCAAAGGTGATGTCTTAGAGGGAGGTGGACTTTCGTCGAATGTTATGTTCAACGATTCCTCGACTATCATTGTTTCTTTGTTTAGGACAATGTAAGCTTTACTAGTTTGAGAGTAACCAAGAAATACACCTTCATAAGACTTTGGGTCAAACTTGGTGAGATAATCCTTAGTATTAAGAATAAAGCATTTACAACCAAAGACTCTAAAATATCCTAACGTTGGCTTTTTACCTTTATAGAGTTCATATGGTGTTTTGTTTAAGAAATTAAGACTCTATGATACATTACACCAAAACTTTAGAGGTATGTTTTGTTCATTAAGCATTGTTCTACTCATTTCTTGAATTGTTCTATTTTACGTTCTACTACTCCATTAGATTGAGGTGTTCGTGGAGCGGAAAAGTTATGTGTTATACCATTTGTATCACAAAAGTTTCCAAATTGAGTTTCGTTGTCAAATTCCGGACCATGATCCGTACGGATCGACACAATTTTGACACCTAGAAGATTTTGAATTTTCTTGCTAAGTATTTCAAATTTATCAAAAGCTTCATTTTTGGTTTTCAAAAACAACGTCCAAGTAAACCTTGAGTAATCATCTACTATGACCAAAGTGTATAAGTTGCCTCCATAGCTTCTTATAGCGGATGGTCCAAACAAGTCCATATGTAATAATTCTAGACACTTAGATGTGGACACCATATTTTTAGATTTGTGACTACTATGTGTTTGTTTACCAATTTTGCAAGCGTCGCAAAAGTGTTGGTCATATTTAAGTTTTGGTAAATTCCTAACCAATTCTTTTGAAGATAGGTTTTGTATAAGTCTCATATTAGCGTGACCTAAGCGTCTATGCCAAAGAGATGAGCTATCGTCTAATGTTGTTAGGCAAAGTTTGTCATTATATGTTTTATCTATTTTCATGACGTATATGTTATTTTTCCTAACTCCTTTAGCTATGGTGATACCATCTTTTAGTATTTTACTACCATTTTCATCAAATAGTACTTTATACTTTTTATCACATAGTTGGCTAATACTAAGTAGATTAAATCCTAACCTATCCACATGAGCAACATTTTCAATAGTTAGGGAGTTATGAGCAATCGTACCTTTGCCAATAATTTTGCTTTTGAGATTGCTACCAAAGGTGACATTACCTCCGTCATACTCTTGGTATGATGAGAAGAGACTTTTGTTGCCGTCATGTGTCGTGAGCAACCACTATCTTTTATCCATTCATCAGGTTCCAATCCAACTTTCAAGCATACCTAAGAAGCAAATAACTCAAGCATTTGGTCCCCAATATCTCATGGGTCCATTTGGGTTACACATACCATTTATTTGATTCATGTATGGAAACGATGGGTAAGAGTTCCATGGCATGTAATCTGGAGTTTGATATGGTCTAGGAAAGTTTTGATTCCAACCATTGTGTTGGTAGTTGGGTTGTACGTTGTGGTTGCTCTTAGGAAATTTGGCAAAAGGAGTTTTATATCGTTGTTGAGTAGTTTTTGATCTAAATTCATTTTGACAAGTCCTACTCCTAAAGAGTAACAGGTGGTTTTAGTTTAATACTATTATTGGTTTTCTTTGTTATTTTAACAAATTCGATGACGTCCGTATTGCGAACATTTTGTTCTGTTGAAGTACCCACGGCACCATTTTGCACAACGGACGGAACCCTTATTTTGGTTCCGTGCGGTCCGTCTTATCTGCAGCAATTTTGACAGAATGTTCGTCCTTTTCGGACGTTTTATTTTGACTCTTTGGAATTAATACTTCATTAAAACCTAGCCCATTCATGTCTCCGGGTGTTTTATGAATTTTAACTATTTCATCGGCAAGAGCGATGTTCTTGTTAAACCTTTTAAATTTAGAATTGTTTTCGATTAAAACATCTTGTGTGAGCTTTAGTTTTTCTATTTCAAGTTTAAGCTCTTGACATGATTTACAATCATCGTCATTTGCTTTTCCTTTTCTAGTCGTTTTGCTTTTCTTTTAACTCATAAACTTCATTTTCCAAAAATTCCTTTTTGGTTTTAAAATTTTTTTTTTTAGTTATGATTTTTAGACTTAGCTCACACAATTGATTATATTGTTTTTGCAAAGTGTCATCATCAATAGAAGAATAAGAAGAGTCGGAAAGTACCTCATTTGACTCATGTGCCATTAGGACGATCTCTTCCTTGCTTGATTCTTCATCGTCTTCACTATCACTCCAAGCACCACTTACAAAAGCTCGTTGAGTTTTGCTTTTAGGTGGCTTGGGACATTCTCCTATGAGGTGACTTGCATCACCACATCTAAAACATTTTCTTTCACCTTTACCCTTCTTGTCATCCCGATCTTTTGGGAATGGCTTCTTTTCTTCTCGAGGTTGTCTTACGAACTTTCCTCTTCTTCTAAAGAACTTCTTAAAATCTCTACCGGCCATGGCATATTCCTCATCTTCACTACCGGAGCAAGATTCGTCATCATCACTTGATTCCGCTTTTGCTTTTAGAGCAACGGATTTGATCTTCTCCCTTTTTCCTTTGATGATCTCAGAATCTTTCTCCATCACCATTTCGTGTACTTTGAGGTTACCGATCAACTCGTCTAGTGACATTATTGAGAGATCTTTTGATTCCTCAATGGCGGTCACTTTAGCTCTCCATTTGGGATGGAGTGCTCTAAGAAATTTCCGGACAAAGTTCTTACTACGAAAAGATTCATCAAGTGCTTTAAGTGATGTAATAATAGTGTTAAAGCGAGCAAAGCCACAATCAATGGTTTCATCTTCGGGAATAACAAATTGTTCATTTTGTTGAACAAGAAGATCAATTTTGTTATCCTTGACTTGTGAATTACCTTGATGTGTAACAATTAAAGATTCCCAAATATCTTTGGCGGTTTCACACATAAAAATTCTTTCATATTCTTTTCTAGGTAAAGCATTATAAAGCATCATTTTAGCTTCATTATTTTTAGCAACTAGTTTCTTTTGTTCATCAACGGAAATATCCTTTGTTGTAGAACTAAAATCCCTTTAACAATAATAAACCAAAGATCTATATCTTTTGATTTTACATATGTTTCAAAGCGGTTTTTCCAATAGATAAATCCATTGGTTTCAAAGAGTGGTGGTCTTTGCATAGATTGCCCTTCTTTAAAGTTTTCAGAATCCATGGATCGTTTCAAGTTTATAAAATACAAGTTATTTTAGAAATTCTTGAGCAACGAGGCTCTGGTACCAATTGTAGAAAACTAGAAGGGGGTTGAATAGTTTACCAATTAAAAACTTTGTTTTGAAACTTATTGTAAAGATCAATTGATATTGATCTTAGATATGTTAATGAAATATGCAAGCAATATGTAAGAGGTAAATAAGGAAAGAAATGATCAAACCACAACAAGTTGTTTATAGTGGTTCGGTCTACAAGGACTCTTTTCCTTGCCCTACTCCACTCCTCGAGTCTCACACTCGAGAGTTTAACTTCACTAGTCAACAAGCTCCTTTCACCGGCGGAGAAAACCTTTACACTTCGCTAACACTATTTCCGACACTAAGCTAGATGTCGAGTTCTTTCCAAGGGTACAACCACTCCCACACACAATGTATTTTGAGGACTAAAATACTAACCACTCACACTCACAAGATTATGATGGTTTAATACAACAATGAAGTATGAATCAACACAAGATCATACAACACTAAACAAACAAGACTTCCAACTTCTCGTTTGAAGCTTGAATGTGACTTGATCTTCTTTGCTACAAAAGAGATCACTAATATGATATGAAACCGAGTTAGAAAGGTTAGAGAGAAGATATGTATGAGAGTATGTTAGAAAGGGATGAAAAACTACTTGGCTTGGCATTGCTATTTATAGCCAAAATGGACAGGAGCGTCCACGGACGGCGGAACCCTTAAAAGGGTTCGCCCGTGTACCAATTTTTGAATACCGCCGGTCTGATACAAGATATCAAATCTTACCTAAAGTCAACTCTATCTAAGTGAGATTGTGCAAGATATGAAGAGTACAAATCCACACAAAATATCTAATGAAATCTTCCAATGATTTCCATGATGCATCACATGATGTCATATGTTGTATTTCTATTTTTAGAAATATGCAAGTACTTAAGTAGTGTTTGGTTTTAAGAACCTAACACATTCTAAAAACTACTATCATACATAATGATTAGAGTTATATCAAGATGTTACTAATAATAAATGTAAATGCTTGAATGATGAATATATTGTTTGAAAAAGCTTGTTTTAATATCTACTAAACTTGACAAGCTTTAAGCTTTTATACAAATTAAATTTACTTTTGTCGTTAACAAAACTTAGGTAAAGATCAAAAATATAAATAACGTTTAATGACGATATTTGTATTAACACTTGTGAATAGTAATCCGCTCATTCGGAACCGCGTGCATAATATTTCTTCGTCATACATTAGGTTTTGAGAGAAGTAAGCGGCCATTAGACGATCATGAGTACGGTAACGATCAATATATATCATGTTTCGTGGTATCGAGGTTTTGAGATTCAGAAGTGGAAGCTTGGTAATTCTCATAATATGTCATCGCCTCTTTTAAAAGCTCTAGGTCGATACTACTAACTTATTTCTTCTTCATCCGAAGAATGTAAAAAAATTGTACATAATTCATTTGTTTTAGATGAGAAGTGTAGAGTGTATAAGAGAGAATGTATTTGAAAGTATAAATAAAAATTAAAGAGTATTTGAGTACTTATAAGTATAAAAATAATTTAAATAATATTTTTTTAAATAAATGACACGCGGCTCTTTTTTGGACGATTAGATACATTTGCTCGCTCACACAGCCAAGTACGAGATTGTTGGTCTTTGATGCGTGCTAGCGGTTGTCTAATATTCTCTTGCAGTCTTGTTCATACAATAACAATATTAATATGATATGTTTGTCTCGCGTAAAACACGGTTTTTTTCTATAGGGAAGAGTTAATTTCATAAATAATCTCTGTGGTCTGTCGGGTTAAACGGAAATAGTCCTTAAACCTTTTTTAACGGATCTTCCCCCTATGGTTGCGACCTATATCGAGTTTGGTCCCTTGACCAATAATTCTGTTAGTTTGACCGTCAAACTTACAGAAATGACATATACCTTTAAGAGTAAGGTCCATGTGGTTTGTAGGGTATCATGAATTTAGTCCCTAATTTTTTTTTTATTATGTTTTCGTTCGTTTTCATACGTTTTCATCCGCGTTTTTCACGTTTTTAGATTCATTATTTCTTACGTTTTTGTACCTTTTCGTCCTTTTTATACGTTTTTATCCGCATTTGTACGTTGTCGTTCATTTTTATTTGTTTTCGTCCAATTTTATACGTTTTCGTCCACTTTTTTTGTTTTCATATGTTTTCGTCCGTTTTATACGTTTTCGTCCGTTTTTATACATTTTCGTCAATTTTTATACGTTTTCGTCCGTTTCTTAAGTCTTCATACGTTTAAAAACGGATGAAAACGTATAAAAACGTATGAAAACAAACGAAAACAGATAAAAACGGACGAAAACATATAAAAACGGATGATAACGAACAAAAATTTATAAAAACGAACGAAAACGTATAAAAACGCATGAAAGCTTAAGAAAACAAACGAAAGCGTATAAAAACGTTTCGAAAACAGATAAAAACGGACGAAAACGTATAGAGATGAATGAAAACGTATGAAAACGTATAAAACGGACGAAAACGTATAAAACGTATGAAAACGAAAAAAAGCTGACGAAAACGTATAAAAACGGACGAAAACGAATGAAAGTGGATGAAAACGTAAAAACAAAATAAGGACAAAAGCGGATAAAAACGTATGAAAACATAATAAACAAAAAACTATGGACTAAATTGGTGATACCCCACAAACCACATGGACCTTACCTTTACGGGCATTTTAGTTTAACGGTCAGATTAACGAAAATATTGGTCAAAGGACCAAACCCGATATGGGTCGCAACCATAAGAAGAGAATCCTTTAAAAAAATTAAGAACTATTTATGTTAAACCCGACAGATGTGTGGGTGGACCATTTATGAAATTATCTCATTTCTTTTTATAATGGCAAAGACCCACAGGGGCGGACCCATGGCATCACTAGGTGGTGCCCGGGAACCACCTTGGACGCCGACCTTGTTTAGAAGCGATATATTTAATAATTTTGGGACCTACCTTAGAAACTAACTGGGAACCACCTTGGATCTGGATTTGGAAAGAAAGACATAAGATTAAAGGAAAAAAACCTTGAGGTGAAGAACAGTCGGACATTGTTGCCGGAGAAGCCTATAACTTGATAGGGATAATTTAGTGTTTTTGGTTTTGAAGATGACTTCAGTTATTTTGTTGTTAGTGAACTTTATTATGTGGTCAAGACAGAGAGTGTCACCTGTGAGTTTATTTCGTTTAATAGAGTAAAATTTATTTACAATAAAATTCTCTTGGGAAAAAAACTATTTTACTTTTCTTTCATATTCATATCTTTTCTTTTTTCACATCAAATTGTTTCGGGAGATGATTTTGCCAAGGGATTTATGTATGCCTATTACACCTTAAAAATATGTTCTTATTACCTTTATAATTTAACTATTGATTGATTTATTTATTTACTTGCTAACCTAACACAAGTACAAAAATCTTCTCTGTTATGGATTTGACGAAAGCCTACAGGGGGTTTTCCTTGTCATAAATATTTTTGCTTATTTTACCCAATTCGACCCGACCCATTTAGTCGTGGGCACGTTCACTAGTCGATTTTACCGATTATTCAACTAAACAAGGGAACCACCTTAGATTTAGTCCTGGGTCCGCCACTGAAGACCCACACACTATACGCTTCACACTGACGACAACAGGACTTGAACACACCATGACAGACCTACACAATTACAAGTGTCAATTTCAACTCATCATTCACTTAATATTGGAGTTGTATTGGTTGTGTTTTATCTCAAACGCATAATATTTTATTTTAAGCTAAAATCAGATAGAGTGGAAAGGGCCAAACATGTTGAAAGTCAACCTCATAATCGTTTTTCATTTAAGAAATTTAGATTATTAAGGTTTTTATGTTGTATTTATAATTAGGGGATTAAAAACAAGCAAAAAAGAGTTGTCGACCAGCTTAACACGAGTGGGCTGTTACCTGGCCTTAAAACCGACTCATTTCAACCCAAGGACCTTTTGACTCGTTAACCTACCCACACACGTTGTCAACAACAAACCCGAAGGTTCCTTGTAAGGTTCTAAAATAACAAGAACATCAATGAGTGACCACAGGACTAAATGCTTTAGATGTCTTGTTTACAGCATATGTCACTTGACATGAATTCATACCGGATCTTACGCTTGACACTTGTGTCTAAATGAAAACGATATGTTGAACCAACATAATGCCATACGCACCATACAAACTAATTACGTTAATATATATATATATATATATATATATATATATATATATATATATATATATATATAATATATGGATGTAGCCTAATTCTCGTCTTTATTCATAATATTATAAACATGACTTCAACCTACGATAGCCAATTAAGAACACAGCAGAAGTATCAGTGCATCCTTGGTCTAAATAGATAGAATTCAAAATAAACTTACCAAATTACCTGCACAAGCTGATGAGAACAAACTACTATTTTGTATGTGCAATGGATATCCACGTCTCAAAATTTCTTTTTTCTTCTTTTTTCAATCAAGTCTAATTCACCAGGTTCCAAAGCTGCAGCCAACATGCTCTTGAGTGATGATGTTTAAACGTTCTCGCATAACGGCCATTGATGGGTAAGCAGGGAAACATATTCTGTAGAAGCATGTGTGAGAAGAAGGTAGAAGGTCTATGGAATCATTGGATTTGTATATGTGAAGTTTTGAAGCTAAGCCGCTAAAACCCTCTACTGGTAAATGCTTCAGTGACGTCCAGAAAGAAAGGAGAACCTGTTGCTGCTTGACCGTCATTTCTCCAACAATCTGTAAAGAGACATATTTAATTAATCTTCATAAGTCACAAAACAAAATGTGATATTTCATAGGCAGATGTTTTTCTTTGAACTGCCATAGGCAGTTAGTTTTTTGTACACATCACATTCTTCAACAATGACAAAGCAGAGATAAAAATAAATAAATAAATAAATAAATAATTAAAGTTTCAATAAATATTAGACATCTTGGGATGGATAACAATAAAAAACACATAACTAACTTTGGGTTTAGTAGAAAGGCGCCAAATTGAAGTCCATAATTTGGCAGTCAACATAGTACCACTTGATTGAAAGATGATTAGGATTTTGTTGCAAGTTTAACATCAACTGTACAATACTGGCAGTGCTTTTAATAAATTTTATTAGTTGGCAATCTTATCTCGCAAAGTTACAAGCCTAAATCAGAACTGAAGTTGGCAAGTGCACTATTTAATCTCCATAGTCATATTATACTCATTATATTACAGAATAACATTTTAATAGTAAACAGATGGGATGATGCCTAAAATCAAAAAAAAGAAAAAGAAAAAAGAAAAAAGAAAAAAAAAGGGTGACGTAGAATGTGAACCTCTCCTATAACCAGACATATTGATTAGTCCACAGCATCCACTTACTTGTATCTAGATTTGGTGGAAGTGTAGATACCTAAAACACTAAACATGATGAATGATGTGTTCTTAAGCAATTTCAAGGTATTTAGATCGGGTAACTGCATCATGCTACATATGACAACCCTTATGTAGTAAGAGTACATGAGAAGAAAACGGCTTACACATTCAATCTGTTGTAGTTAGCCATTAGTCATCTACCTACACGGCCACAAGTTATGAACTCAGCTATATTATTCAGTGTTGATTTATGTACTGTATCTACTTTCAGGAATATAAGAACTTCCACCGAACATCAAATGCGACCATGTGAAAACTCTACATAAGATTTAAAAATAAAAGAAAAATAGGGGGCACACTGTTAAATTTGAATTTACTTTGACACCATGCCTTTGGAATAACTTCTCACACAGTAACTTCAGAAAAGTTTAATTAAAATTATGCTCATCCTGGGAAAGAAGGCCTATATATAGGGATTCCCAACAAAGTAAAGTAGAACATACATTAGAACAACTGTTTTGCTTGATTATATAGATTGCTTGAAATTACTTAAGAACGTTTAACCTTTAAAATCAATATTTCAACCAATACTAATTAGTATTCTTGAATCTTGATAACTACTGTCTTCCATGTTAGCCATATAGATTGTAAAAGAGGTTGGAGGGGGAAAGTGTTCATAATGAAGTAACGGATATTACATGAATATTACTAATACAAGCCTCTGGCATATTATTGTTTTTGCTTATTGTTAAAACTATTTGAAAGGTTTAACCTTATTGAATCAATTGCTTCTATCTTTGGACTGATATTGCTTACCGCAGTTTTGATGTGACTGATATACATAACCAAAACTTACGAGATAGCAAGATCATAAATTGCATTAAACATGTAAGGAAACTTTAATCATGAGCTGCTTAGTACTTGTCTATCTTGAGGGCTTCAAGTGGTTTGAGTTTGTCTGGACTGTGGGGATGGGCTCAAGCACGTGGATTAGTCGGCCAAGAAAAGGTTGGAAACTATGGTTACCCAAAAAATGACTACTGTGGACTTATCTAGGCCCAGTTGCAGTGTTACCACCTAAAAGTCGCTTAGAGAAGAAAACATATCATAAACAAAGGTTAATCATTCAAGAAATTGGTGTATAATATCTGTTGTTTTTCAGAGCCACCCTGTTTTGTGACATAATTGGTCTGATTTTGTGTTTCGTTGTTGTGTTGATTTGTAACGGTCGTTGGAAACCATTAACAATAAAGGATTAAATCCATTGAATGGTTGTTGGCTTGCTCTACATTACTTGTTTACTAACAGGATACTAAAAATACAGTCTTCGTAATATGTGATATTAACAGTGCAGAACCCAAGTCTAAAGCATTAATTATTCTGTTTTACTATAACAATGATTTGCAGCATGAAAATAATTATTATGTAAACTATCAAAAGCATAATTATCGATGGAGGGAGATGGTAACTGAAAGCTTGTGTAATACCTTCCAGAACCAGTCTATCTGGTCATCGGTTTCCTTGTAACCATTATATTCGGTATTTGCCTTCCAATCCTCCACAGACATACTACTTTCACTCCCGTGAAGCATGCCATCAAGATCCTCAAGCTCTAAGCTCTTGAAAAACAACTTCCGGGTCTTTGGCCCACGAACAATATCTTCAAATCCTTCAACAAACTGGTTTACCTGCTCGCTAACAGATGTCACAAAACTATGTTGAATAAGAAGCTCCACATACTCTTCCCTATTTCTGCTATTCACAACAATGTTCTTTCCATCAGCAAAAAGTTCCACAACTTTAATACATCCCAATTCTTCAATTTCCCGAGCGAATGTGAGACCAAGGACATCTTGATCTACTACACTAGAATCCATATCCAATATTTGCTTGCAGCTACTATACAAATATGGATCTGCATCCTTAATATCTTCCAAAGAGATGCCACTTCCAGCAAGTTGCAAGAAAAATGCACGATCGAAGACAATGCCAACTTGTACTTTATGCATCAAGGCGAGGGCTATCACCCTGCCCGCAAACTTGAAATATTTTAGATGCAAGGGGTCCACCTTTGATGCTGCAAGTAGAACGACAGAGGCAAAAACACTTGCATTACCATTTATACCAGGAAATTAAGAAAACTGTCCTCACAATGTGAAAAAATATTTTCCTAAATCTGTTGGTCGATGTTCTAGTTTCTAGCATATTGATTAAGATATATCCATCGATCCAAGAAATATGCTTCACAAGTTAGGAAAAAGATAAGCTAACAAAAAAATGCGTCATTTGGTATTCCACATTTAAAACATATACTAGTAATAAAAAATAGATAAGCAACTGCTAAAAGGGCAGAAGTTTTGGCACCTAAAAATCCTTAGCCTAGAGATATCATATTAGAATACTTTTGAACTACTGAATTGTCAAACTTTTATGTAATCAGCTCACGTCTCTGCACATGAACTTGACTATCTTGATTCACTAAATCCACCAAATGGCAATAAAAATTGGTATAATTATAGACCAAACATTCAAAACTTTCTTATGTTACATAACAGCTATATAGGGTAAACTAGCCTTAATTATGAAAAGTTGAGTCACAGCATGTCCATTGATTAAGATAACATGTGTTTAAACCACACATGCAATTTTCAACAGTAATTTATTTCGAAAAGGTTTCAATAGATATATGATACTTAGCTGCAAAAACTCCACCTATGAGGTATCCATGTTAATCACATATTAAACAAATACGAACAGCATACTAATCCCACATGTACCATATACTAAACATATCTAGAGTCAGCCAAATACCTATATGCTTCAACACTTCCACTTACCTAGTTACACCTAAACTCCTACAATGCCCCATTTATTTAAAACCTATATGCATACGTTTAAAGGATGGAATATTGGAAGACAGAAGAAGCTTATACCAGGATTGGGAAAGAACCTTCTGCGGTCATTTGGGCAAGCAACAAATAAAGCATTTTGAGGATTAAATATTTCTTGACAAACCAAAAAAAACCATTCACGTAATACACCAGGTCCCGTAGCTTCTTCATTTGTAAACTCCATAAACAATCCACCACGTAGCTTTTCACTATCTGCATGTGCAAAATACTCGTAAGAATGCGCCAACAACTTGGATCTGTCAATAAGCATCTCATGAAGCTCCTCGTACTCATCATTCATCTCTGGAAGAAACATCATTGCCAAATGCCTCCTCGATTCAAAGTCCAAAAGATCCTTATGCTCAATAATCCATTTACAGTCCTCGCCTCTCTTTGCATATCTAACAATTAGATAACGAAACGAAACCTTAACCGCCTTTATACTTGACCAAAAGGAATCTTCTAAACCCTCATACAATTTAGCAATACTATGCAAAGCCTTCAAGATAGCAAGGTACTGATCCCATCCTCCATCTGTTTTTGGTTCCCTTACCAACTCACCCTCCATTTTCTCCATACACTTACAAATTTTATCCATCAACTCCAAAAAAAGCATATACAGAATCTTGATTTCATCACTGTAACGAGAGAGGTTAAACATCATTGGCTTCAAAATATACCCCCCATATTCCGGTAAATCTTTAATCGCAACCCTTATAGGGCGCAAAAACGCTGCAAAATCACGAACATCACTAGATGAAGGACTACCATTACCGGAACCCAAACCCTGAGACAAGTTATTAGCAAGCTCACCTACAAACGGGAAAATATCCTCAACCGTAATCACACCAGAAGTCCTATTACTACAAGTATCACGATTCCTTAAACACCTCCCAATCATAACATCCTCCACCATGGACCCTAAATTACTCCTACAATAAATATACAACGGATCATCCTGCGTGGCAGCCCTAGACAAAAACTTACAAAAATCCAAAACAACATTCCCACACTGCAAATAAATATGCTTAGGCAACAAACTGGTACTGGAATCAATAAAATGCCTAATACTTTGAGCAGCACATTCCTTATTACCCTTATGAGGAGACATATACAACATAACCAACGCCAACGGAACACACAAGGACTGAAAAATACTCAACTCAGTATTCAAAGTGACAGCATTAAATTCACCATTCTCATTTTCATTCTTCTTCATCATATCCAAAAACTCATCCAAACGACTCTTAACAGACTTAATACATCCCCCAATCTCCCCTTTACACATCCTATAGATACTAGTAACTAAACCATCAATGACTTGCCAAACTTTGGGATGCTCAGTACTCCTCATCCGGCCTACCAAATGCAACCCGGCGTCGTTTTTAATCGAACATTCGGCTAAACTACTCTCCCACTGAAGCTGCCTTCCTCTATATATCAACCTCTGTTCAATTATAGGTATCCCAGTCACAGCCTGTATTTTCTCATGGATTAATTTAACTGTGTCGTCTTTTTTACCGTATAAAACCAAAGTTTTACCGCCAGAAATCATCCGAACAAAGAATTGAATTCGATCAGAAGTCGAGGCGTGTTGGCGATGGATGAAATGATGATCGGAAATGATTTCGTTGTTAGACTCAGGGGGGTTTGAGTTTTTATGGATGAAAATTATATCGTCGTCGTAATCGTCGAATTTGCGTTTGCTTCGTTGAGGATGTAAGAATTCTGTATAAGACATTATTTTTCTTTCCGATCAAAACTTTGTCCAGACACTTTGTGTTTTTGCTAGTGTTTGGGTTTTGTGTGTGTGTGTGTGTGTGATAAGGATGTTGAGTAGTAATAATA
Source organism: Chrysanthemum makinoi (assembly GCA_910596185.1). Classification (NCBI taxonomy): domain Eukaryota; kingdom Viridiplantae; phylum Streptophyta; class Magnoliopsida; order Asterales; family Asteraceae; genus Chrysanthemum; species Chrysanthemum makinoi. The sequence continues at coordinate 230,241,055 of OU343225.1, read as the reverse complement.
ATTATTCAACGCGACCCCCTCTTTTCTTTCTTTCTTTCTTTCTTTATTGTCGAGTAGTCGGTGTAAATTGGATATGTTTTTCCTATCTATTTGTGGGAAATTTAAGAGTAATTTACGCCATAAAATGTTTTACATGTCTAAATGTGTGATTAATTTTGTGAGATGTAGCAGTTGTTTATTGGTTTTTGAATAAGTGGGTTTTTTTGCTATCACTAACAGAGTGTTGATACACAAGATTAGACATACATTTAAGCATATCAATTAATGCGCATTTACGTTTTAAAGATGGTAATGTGGGTTGACTTGGTGGTCAGTTTTTCCAACTAATTCGAAATGATAATTTTTTTTAATAAAAAGGTTTTACTCCGATAAACATTATAAATGAATATAATGTTTGTTACATGAGAGAGTCATGATGAGTCATTCTAAAAAAAATGCAAAACCACCAAATTAACGGTTGCAAAAGAGTCAACACAGCACCTCTAAAGTAGTCCACATCGGCGATCTTGGTGAAAAACGCAAACACTAAATCGTTCTTAACTTGAATCGCTTTCTAACTAACCTTTTACCAATCCTGAAATGGAGTATTGATTATTCGCTTGTGCTTAATCTTTACTTAGTTCGAGTATTGTTAGAGGTCAAGACTTTGGGATCGTTAGGGTCTTTTTCGTTTTTTAGGGTTTTTTTGTCAATCGTCATAAAGTTTTGTTTTTGTCCGGCATTAATTACATATCATCTAGAGCTTGTGTGGGTTATTAATTATGAGTTTCTTTTAATTTTGTGCATTTATTACGCTCCATTATAGCCAATTGAAGATTAGGGTTTCGTTGTTTCTTCTTGTCTGTAACTATTCATGATTGGTTTGTGTTGTGCTTGTTCTAAAATTGTATGTAATTACTGATGATACGGGAGAGAAGGATACTAGTACATTGTTGAGTTCTTTGGTTGCAAAAATTAAAAACGTTGACGGTGAGATGATAGGTGGTGATGGAAAACCACTGAAACCTCGTAGAACGGTAAGATTGAATGTTCAAGTGGATACTTTGAACAAACAAGCTGATTAGGGAGAAGGTAATAAAGCTACGTCCAACTCTACACATGTTGAAGCATACGATGCCGATTTCGTATGTTAGTGCTCTTAGTTCTGAAAATAACACTAATAGGGTTAATTTTCGAAGGATTGAAACTGAAGTTACTCTTGAGAATGTTGATATTGGTATACCTCTTGCAACTATGGAAGAGGTTACTAACTGGATTGAGAATACATTGTATAGGTACTTTATTGGTAAACACATTGCTTTTCTTGTAGTTGAATACTATGTACGTAATGTTTGGGCGAAATTTGGAATTGCTAAGGTTATGATGAACGCGAAAGGCTTCTTCTTTTTCAAGTTTGATACGAAGAAGGGCATGGAAGATGTGTTAGAGAACGGGCCATGGATGATCCAAAATGTCCCTATAATTTTGAAAGAATGGACTTTGAATATGAGCTTATTAAAGGAGGATCTTACTAAAGTGCCTGTGTGTGTTAAGCTCCAGGATGTCCCAATGCTAGCTTTTACCGCCAATGGTCTAAGCCTAATTGCCATGAAACTTGGTGAGCTGAAAAATCTTTGGACTCTTTTACGAGTGCTATGTGTGTTGATTCGTGGGGTAGAACCAGTTTTGCCCATGCTTTGATTAAAGTGATTTCTGAAAATCTTTTTGATGGTACGGGATATTCGTAGGAAACAATACGTGTTGAGTATGAATGGAAGTAGGGATGGCAACGGGTCGGGTTCGGGACGGGTTTTAGTGAATCCGTACCCGTACCCGTTTATAATATCCAAACCCGAACTCGCCCCAATACCCGATGGGTACCCGATTATTATTATCCATCGGGTTATCGGTTTTCCCCGCGGGTATCGGTTATCCCCAATTAAAATCATCGTTGTACAACTCAACCTAAAAAAAAACCAAAACACCCTAATATATTCAAAGTTTTTATAAGTTAAAGAAACCGACTTCAATATTCGTAATGTTTGAAGATTAAAGAGTTAATGTGTCATTTGTGTGAGAATTAAAGCGTCAAGCGTAAGTGTTAATTTAATAGTTTGTAATTACCAAGATATATGCTATTAAAGAGTAGAGTAGAAAAAAAATGTACAAGGTTAAAAGCTCAAAACTTATTAAGACCTTATATAAATTAGTAAAAAGCGGTACAAATTCGGGTATACGGGTATGGGTAAACGAGCGGGTATTACTAGAACCCGTACCCAAACCCGTACTAAAAAAGAAAGGAATACATCTACCCGAACCCGTATCCAAACCCGCGAACCCGCCCCCAAACCCGACCCAACCGGTTCGGGTTTCGGTTTTCCCCATCGGTTTCGGGTGCTTTTGCCATCCCTAAATGGAAGCCTCATAGATGCCCTTCGTATAATATTTTTGGACACTCTATTGATCAATGCCCTTTGCAAAAGGTTGAAATTACTGGTCGAGTTGAAGTAGCTAATGATGATAGATTTAAAGTGGTTACAAACAAACTGTTAATATAAATAATGTCAAGAACGTTATTTATATTTTTCGACCTCCCTATGTTTTGATAATCACAAATGTAAAAACACGTTACATAAAGATATACGTAAACAAGATTTTAGTCGTCAAAGTCTATTTCAACACAATATCACTAAAGGTATGTACAAACAATATATCAAATTAGTTAAGTGATTAAAGAACTATTTTTGTCCTTAAAACTCACATTTTTATAAATGTGACAAAATATTTTTACAAAGATAAATTATACAAATTATTTTTGTATTTATAAAGAAATGTTTTAATAAGAAAAATAAATTTGAAATTTAAAAACACCCAACAACCATTTTTCCCGCCCAAGGAGACGGCACCTTCACCAGAAAAAAATTTCACCGCTAAAGGACAAAAAGAGGAGCGTATGTTGGAGACGATCCCTTAAATAGGGGACGGTCCCTTATATATAAGAGAACGTCCATGTTTAAAGGATTGTCCCCCTCTCCTCCTGCAGCCTATAAATACTTCACTATTTCAATCATATTTTTAACCCTCTTGGCACAAAAATATTTTCTTTCTTCCTTATCTCTATTCTTTTCTTTGATCACATTAGCTTAGTAATATGCGTGTTATAAGTGATCTCATCTCTTCTTTCATCAAAGTGCAAGAGAAGAACGCTCGTATTCATCAAGAAACGAAGTGTTATAGTATAGGCATTACACACGTAACTTTTTTTACGGTTTTTTTTCTTTATCTAACTCTTCCAATCTCTATTCTTGTATATTGGTAGCTCCAACTTGTGTATAAGTCATGAATAGTTATGTAAGTGTAGATCCGGACGAGGTGTAAGTCCGTAAGGTGTTAAGTGTAGATCCAGACTAGGTGTAAGTCCGTAAGGTGTTGTGTGTAGATTAGGGCATTGTGTAAGTCCGTAAGGTGTTGTGTGTAGATCCAGACGGTGTAGAAGTCCGAGTAGTGTTTTGTGTAGTGTTATGAAGATTGGTTCTAGCTAGAATTAGAACTCGACATTCCGCTTAGTGTCGGAAATTGGTGTAAGCGAAAGTGTACGGTTTTCTCCGCCTAAAGGGAGCTTGTTCACATAGTGATCGTGAACTTTCGAGTGTGTTACTCGAGGAGTGGAGTATGGCGAAGAGTGAGTTTCGTAGCCGAACCACTATAAGCATTGGTTTGATCGTTCTAAGTCTTTATCATCATTACCTTCATATTTTATGTTCAGTTGTAATTCTTATAGCATTCATATATTGTAAATTGATATCACATAACTTCGAATCAAAAATATTTTCAACAAAAGCAAACTTCTTTTAACACGAAATTAAAAATGGTGAAAATATTAAATCCCCCCCCCCTCTAGTTTCTACACAAACGTTGTAGTGGAAAGAGTACGAATAAGAACTCAAGAAATAGTGGTGGGAATCGTGGAGGCCAGTCTCTAAAATCAAATTTTCAATATCTTCCAAAGAGTGTCGGTAACTCTTCAAAAACTGGTAATGGTTCGGTTAAAGATGGCATGAAATCTAGAGATGTGACTGGCTTTTCTAAATCAAATATCGTCACTTCTAATTCCTGAAATACTCTTGCAAGAATATGATACTGTGCTTGATGATAACCCAAGTGGTGTGGACAAAGGTGGTGGTTTGGACTTGAGTACGAAGTAGGATGATAATGAGAGTGAAGATGATGTCGTGGTGGAAAACGTATATGATGAAACGTCTAAGTTCTTAGGTGAGAATAATACAGGGGAAAACACTCTCATTGTCACTATTTCTCGTGTTTAGTCTCGCTTCATGGAATATACAGGGATTGAATTACTCCCCTGAACAAAAAGAGGTTCGTCAAGTGGTGAACGAAAATCATTTGAGTGTTTGTGATGTGTTAAAGTCTCATGTGGATGTATCAGTTATCTATGAGACGTGTAGTAAAGTATGTGTAGGTGGAATGGACTTCGAACGGGAGCGTCTATGATAAGGGTTCTCATATAATTCTTGGTTGGAATGATGATGTGGTAGATGTTATGGTATTATCTCAAACTAACCAAGTTATGCATGTTCAGGTTAACGTTAAAGCTTATAACAAAGCTCTATTTTGTTCATTCATGTATGCTGATAATTAATATATTGATCGTTGAGCTTTGTGGAGGAATCTGGATGTTCATAGCCGATTGATGTAAGGTAAGCCTTAGGGTTCTTTGTGGGGACTTTAATGCCTCCCTTAATTTGAAGGATCACTCTTGTGGTGGTTATAAGCCAAATATTGTAATGCGAGAGTTTAAAGAGTGTGTTGAAAATATAGAGGTTATGGATATTAATAACACGAGATTCATTTTACATAGATTTGGAAACCGATAGGGGCTACAGGTATGCTAAAGAAACTCGATCGTATAATAGGTACTTTGAAATTTAGTGATGAATTTCCAGGATCGTTTGCTATTTTCCATCCCTATTGTATTTTGGATCACTATCTTTGTGTGCTATGAATTCATAAGTTAGTAAGCCAAAACCGAAGCAGTTTAAATTCTTTAATTTTTTTTTGATAGATGGTTTTTACCCTAGTAAAATATATTAATCAATAGGGTAATTGATTGCGTAAATCTATACTACTATATAAAGTGTTTAGGACATTCTAAATATAGAAGTCTTAAAATTTTTAAGACAAAAAACATTTCTAATAAAAGTAACCCGCTAAACTTGTAACCTAGAGTAAAATTAATATAGCACTTGGTACAAAACAATAATGCATAAATCATCAAAGTTGTAACATTCGTGTATATTAATATCAGAATTAATGAAATCATTAAAATACCATCACTCAAAAGTACAATTAATATAGCACTTGGTACAAAATAATAATACTTAAATAATTTAATTATTTTTTTTATTAAAACACTCACTAATGAAATTTATAAATCATTAATAATATAATTAAAATACCCCATTACTCAAAAGTACAATTAATATATCAAATGGTGCAAAACAATAATACATAGATCATTTTATCATTTATATATTTCAAACACCCACTAAATAATAATATTATTAAAATACTCTTCACTCAAAAGTACATTAAATATCACATAGTATAAAACAATAACACATAAATCATCTTATCTTATATTTCTTCTTTAAAACAACCACTAAATAAAATTTATAAATCATTAAGCGGATCATAGAAACCAATCATTTATGTAGTCAGAATTTCTGACACCACCTTTTTCGACCACAAAACGGACCACCATTTACCACCACAACTTAGCAATATAGACACCATTACATGGTGCTAAAACCTGTATTTTAAAACACCTTGTATGTTTAAGCAATATATAATATTACACGTCCTAAACGAATAGCTATATCATTGGTCATCGTTTCCGTATCGTCGTTGCATCGTGATGCAAGTCTGCCATTTTTTAAAGCAACAATGTGCGGTAAAGTTGTATCATTAAGTTATTGCCACGTGTACAATTAGCATCATGAGAAACATATAATCGTATAGGCACCCTGCTGTAAAAGCTTTTTACTATGTTACTAAATGCGTAAATAAGAAAACAAATTAATTTTCGATTACTAACCTCTATTGGACATTCTTTTTTTTTCATTCTTTAAAAGTAATGCATCGGAAACCTTGGTATCGCCAAAAAATATAATCACACGGGTACCCGCCGCCGCAACGCGCGAGTACCCGACTAGTGTGTTATAGTGATTAAAACTATGACGTAGAGTAAAAAATAAATATACATGAACCAAATTTCTTACTTAATCCTTGACATTATGATGATAGCGCTTGTAAATACAAAACACTAATCCAACATGCCATAGTGATAGGCATTTAAAAAAATCATTTCCTAAACTAAGGGCCAATCATGTTGTTAATACAAATAAACCGTAAAAACGTTTATTTATATTTTACGATCTTTCTATGTTTTGTCGATAACAATCGTAAAATCATTTTAACGAAATAAATAAATATGTAAAGCTTTGAGAAAATAGTTTACTAACATATTTTACTAAACATATAAACCATTAAACACTAGTCTATACTACATATAATGCATGAAGGCGTCTCACTCTTAATTTTAAGACGTACAAGATATTAAGAATGGTTTACAACACTTTAATGCACCCAATTTTTAAAATTACAACAAAGTAAGCATATTGTACAACAAAATAAAGCGTGGTGTCATTTTAAGACCAAAATTCTATCAAAAAACATTAATGGTATTAAAAACATCCCTTCACCAAAAATTACAACTATTTAAGCACAATGTACAATAGATGCAACCAATTTTCAGATTTACAACAAAATAAGCATAGTGGACAACAAAATAAGCATGATGTAATTTTCAGACTTATTTTCAGACATACAACATTAATGCTATTAAAGTGGTCAATGTTATTAATGACTATAATGACTACTACTTACAAGAAAAGAAACATAGTGTACAACACTTTAATGCACATAATTTTCAGACGTACAAGACAAGAAGCATAGTGTACAAAAAAATACCACATTAATGCTATTTAATGTAGTCAATTATTTAACTGGTCAATAAATACAATTTATACAGTTATTAAAACACCTCTTACATAAGAAATACAAATTATCAAGCATATTGTACAACCAAATTAAACACAATTCATACATTAAATTTCACTACTACAAATAATAAAGCACATTATATAAATATTCAAGCCCGAGCAGACAGCAGACCAAATGGGCTTGAGCGAGCGAGCGGACCAAGCGGGCTCGAGCCCGAGCGGAGCCAACGAGTTCGAGCAGAGCACGGGCTATACGAAGTTCTTGATATCCGTAAATTTATTGTTAAAAAGAACATAATAAACTAAAATACATTATTCATCGAAAATTTTTATTTCAGGGTACCCGCCGTTGCAACGCGCGGGGTACCCTGCTAGTTTATATAAAACCAAAACCATTTTTATAAAACACTTACAAGTAACTTTGGTTACATACATTTTATAAAAATACATACTAGATCAAATATATCTTGTAATATATATGTGTTGGGTAAACCATGATCCATAACCCATGCTGATGACCAATGCCCATGACCCATGTGTATTTACATCATGCATGACATCATGTTGGGTTAAACCCATGACCCATAACCCATGGTTTGTATACATTGTATGTATCTAGTTGGGTACCCATTACCTAAAGTCCATGACCAATGGTGCATTACCCATAACCCATAACCCGGACTGTTTTCATCAGACAGCCGGATCCCTGTGTTTGTACTAGCCGGATCCCTTTGGGAAGGGATCTGGTGGATCCGGGTGAAGAGTAGGCAGAATTGCCTATAAATTATAACACCCCAACCCGAAAAAGGTCAAAATGCCACATTATGGTGTCAACAGAACAAACGCAAGCGGAAGACTTTTATTAATAATAAGGTTACATAAGTTCAAAATGAAACTAAAGAAAAATATAATTATAAATCATAATGAGTTCCCAAAACTAAAATACAAATCTAAACTAAATCTAACTGAAGATAAAACCAAAGTCTAATCCAGAAGCAAAAGGCATCTATCATCAGGGTAGTCCACTAAGAGCTCCTATGCACTCTTTACTCAATCCCGGCTTCCAATCTAAAACTTGCCGGAGGAAAATACTGCTGAGTTTAAAAAGCCCAGTGAACAGATATAACCAAAACGAATAATCAAACATATATAAGTATAGAGAAAGGGAAAACATAAACTCCTACTGAAACGAATATCATATGTCAAACGAATAAGAGATCAAGGATCAACTCAACAAAATGTCATATAACAAGCAAAACATAATTGAGTCATAAGTATCATAAGGAACTCAAAGAACCAGACATAATCAAATCATCATACAGAAGTGCCCAACGAGCTCCGAAAGCATGCCACATGCTTAGTCATATAATCATAATCATATCCATATATCTGTCAAATTATAAGTGTTCCTGGAGGGGAGACCTCCAGAATACCAAATGGAGTAGCTAGCTCCCAGAAGTGAAATGGGGTGCATGGAACACACAAACCAATCACTAAACCATATCCAGAACCGAACAAACCTAGGATGCATAAATACACTCCCTGCAAAACAAAATACATATGCCAGTACGAGACTGGACATACATATAAATAATGGCCATGTGCATAAATATCATAACAGAACAGAAGAAAACATGGATCAATCACATCTCCACAGAAAGTATCATGCCATTGGTGCCTGAATGACATGGTTATGGTACCTCCATGAATAGTTAGCTCGGGAAACCAAACAAAGCAAAGCAAAGAAAAGCTATCCATAATCATAACGAAGCAATCATAGCATAACCAACAACCATATCAAACTGAACAGAATCTCATATCAAATGAGATAGCATAATGAACATCATAACAAAATGGATAGCAACTGAATCATATCATAGTGAAGCATGTCAAAGGATCATATCAAAGAGTCAAACGGAGTCATATCAAAGCAATTGAATCAAAGTCAAGGATCGAGAAGTCATGGGAATAAACCCTTACTGAGAAAGGGTAGAATCTCTGTACCTTAAACCGCAAATAAAACCACATCAGAAAACACAATGATCGGAAGTTACTCCTTCTTCAGTGAACCTACATGAATTAATGATCATCTTATTATTTAAGAACCATTTCATAAGTGTAGGTCCAAAAGTTTATGGATCTAAGTAGCCTTGAATGACTTATAATAAACTTGAATAAATCCAAATTTATTATATGAAGAACTCTTAACAATATCTTGATGTGTTAATGCGGAATCTTAACACATAAAGTATGAAGAACACAAGAATAACTAACTTTGTATTTTCTATTACTTTTCTCAAAGATTAAAGCTTGCAACTCGTACTTTAACGTAATACCTTAGGGATCCTTTTATACACCAAGAAAACCCTAATTGACTACAAGACTTGTAGCAGGGTAAAGATATCTCATCCTAAAATATCTCTACATGTACATATCTATTCCTAATATAACTCTAACAAACTATTATGTTTTTATCACAAACAGACTTAATTACCAACTATTAGTTCTGCCAGACTTAACTCTATTAGTAATAGCAGACTTAACTATCAACAGAATTAATTCTGGCTTACCAGACTTAACTACTAACGCTACCAGAATTAACACTAAACAGACTTAAACATACTTAAATCTGTTTTACAAAATATAATTCCCTACAATCCTCCCCTAACTTGATCTTCACTTGTGAACTTCAAGTTGTTTTGTCTTTCTTGAGGATCTTGGAATTATTCTTGAGCTGCATCTTTGAGATTTCTTCCTTATAGGTTCTTTGCAGCATTCTATCAGCAATTCATCAGCACCCCATGGTCTTTTCTGCAACTGTGACTGTATGTACATCAAATCATAAAAGTTTCATAATATTCTCATCACATCCAGGTGTGTTAACTCCTGTGAGAGGTGAATCATAGAAAATTAATGGATTTGATGTCTCTTTACCAATTAGCCATTACTATTGGAGTAGCCAATGTTTTGGTGTATAAGACCATGGTACATATAACCATCTGATTTTTAGCAAACCAACAGTTATCAACAGATTTGATTAGTCTTTACCAAAAGCTGTACCCTTTTGGACTAGTCATGGTTTTCCACTGCCTTTACCACAAGCCATGAACTTGTGGGCTAGTCAACCCTTCATCTGCACAGATATGGTGAGTTGAGTACCATACAATTCTTGGAAAATTGTCAACCATAAACGGATTTGAGATATCTTTACCAGAGCCGTTTGCTCATAGATTAGTCAGTTCTTGTGTGGGTTAGACATGGTAAACTGATAACCATTTGTTGTGACAGTGTAAAGCACTTTCACCAAGTGAAGCCCCTCAAAATCCATTTATTACATTTTTCAACTTACAAACATTTTACTCAACAGCTTAAGAAAATTCTTTCAAACACATTTAAAATTTATTTCTGTTGAGCTTTTGATTCAATATATTTCAAAAGCTGAAAACATGCATTATCTTTTACTTCACCAAAAATCTTCTTATCAAGCATGTCCCTGCAAGTCTTACTTGAAAGTGGATAATCCACTTCAGTTAGCATATAAACAATTTAATTGTCCAATTCCAAGCAATGAACCTGACAGGTGTGAAAGTATCTCCATCTGAGTACTTACTCCTCATTAGCCTGCTTCCACAACTCATTATCTGCATCAGGTGGCTCAAACATTGTCTTTAGATCTCGCTAGAGGACTCTTTCAAAATCCTCCTCAGATGCTTGACTACCATGCTTTTCCACCATTAATGTATATAAAGACTTCAAATCATCGCTAGACATATCACATAGCAATCCAGGAAAGTCAACATACACAGTGCTAGTATAGTCTTCCCTCACCACCTGATAAGCTGCCTTACTTCCAGTTTTGATGATCTGGATCTTTGCTACCTTTGCAGCCACTGGACCTTCAGGGATAGTACCCATAGTGAACTCTTCATATGGAGTCTCTTCAACCTTGTCCTCCATGTAAGTCTCCACCTCCTTCTTCATTTCAGGCTTATCTTTCTTTGAAGGTTTCTTTCCCTTAGTCTTCTTTCTCGTCCATTTAATGATGGGTTTTGGAGCTTTAGCTTTCTCTTCCTGCTTTACAACGCTATGCTTATCAATGCTAGTCTTATCATCAATCTTTTCTGTTGACTTTGTTAGGAATTGGAAATTCCATAGTGAAGAGTCGGTCACCCCAAATATAATCTAGCATAAGTTAGCTCGTAGACATATCGTTATTTACTTGTTTATTAGTTTGTTATTAGCATAGTTTAGTTTAGAGCAACACCTTGGAGGAAGGACGGGTCTTTACCCACTGTATGCCTGATCCACAGTTCGACAGGAGGACGTATTAGTTGTAACTATAAATACCCCTTCCATCCTGGGAAGGGGTGGTGCTTTCAATCTAACATTTTCTTTTTGTTGAACTTTCTCTCACTAGAATCACCCTCTCATCTCTTTCTCTCTCTAAACAATGGCATACTTGATTCATCACCATCCAAGGCCACCCGAATCATCAAACACAATATATTTATGATCCTACAAATGGTACCAGAGCCAAGGTTATTGTGTTTTGATGATTTATTGTGGTTTTTGTACCTTGTTAAAACTGTTTTTGCACTTTTTTTATGGTTGGAAAATTGTTTTTTCGTTTATTATTCTGGGTAAACAGTTTTTAACAATTATTGTGTATTGTTCTTTTGGTCAAAAATGTCACATGGTCTATTCAACATTTTCACTATTGCTTTGTGTCAAGTTATTTGTCCAAACAGTCCTGACTTTCATTTTGAGTGATATTTTTGTACCAATCTTTATCCGTGAAACTCTTGTGGTCAAACATTGGTCAAACGGGTAAAACTGAATACTTATGCTTTTCTGGGTTATTCTGACCAGATTCTTGTGGTCAAAACAGGTAAAAAAAGAAGCAGTTTCTATGTTTTTCTGGGTTTTTCTATCAATCTGGTCGGAAAATGGTCGGAAAAATCGCCGGAGCAAAAAGTCAAAGGTTCAAAACCCTAATCTTACGCCTAAGGATATTTCTACGCGTAGGAAAGGATGTTAAGCATAACCCATCTTCATCTATATTTACGCATAACTTGGAAAGTTATGCGTAAGACTGTTACACGTAAGGTTTTTACGCATAAGCCTATGCTTACGCGTAACCTTGACCATGTTTACGCCTATGCAGAAGTTTACCCCATAAGGAAATCAGTCTACGCTTAAGGTTTTTACGCCTAAGGTGTTTTAGGACCAAGGACTACGCATAAGGTTACTCTTTACGACTAAGACCTCGCATAAGGTGTTTTACTCCTTACGCATAAGGTGTTTCAATACTATTTACGCCTAAGACTTTGACAGAAAAGCGAGATGAGAAGAGACCGTGACTGTTTTGACCAACCAACCAAAATACCAAACATGACTCTTGTGTTTGACTTCAGTTTACACATCATTAGTCAATATCAAAACTGAAAAAATAACAACTGATGTTCAATCGATTTAAACACATCCATCAACCACTCTACCAAACCCTATAACCAACTCCAACAATCTATCCTATATCCCATCTCTATAAAATCATCAACACTCAATCAAGACTCGTACTAAAAAGAACAATACTAATGAATCTCAGATTTTAATCATGTTGATTACAGAACCATCTGACATGAGGTCAACATAACACGAGTTAAAATTCATCAACGATCCTTGCTGAAGTCTTATGCTTCATGACTTCATGTCAATATCCGAACAAAAAAGATAAGATATATAACAAATATGTTACTATCTTTTCTTTAAATTCGTTGATACGAAAACATCAACAAATAAAAACAACATCTGACCTACCTGAGACCCATATAGGATCTTGAATCCCTGGACGTGTTCTTGATCCGGATTAAATAGAGAACAAGAAAAAGATAACGGAATGGTTATGTTTGTTCGTGCATTTGATTCGAATTATTGATGGTGATAGCAGATTTGTGAGATGAGTTTAGATCGGATTTGATGCGAGTTTAAGAGATATGAGATTGAGATTGTTTGGTGACAGTATTTTTGGTGGTGGTAGGCGGATTATATTCGTTTTAGGGTTAGGGTTAATGTGAAATGAAGAGAAATATTAGGGTTATTAATCTTTTATAACCGGTTTAGTTTAAAAGGGTTGGATCGGTTATCGGGTGTGGACTGTGATTTTCATCACAATTTGATTGGGCTTAACAAGTGTTTCTTTATATGAATATTGGGCTGCAGTTTCATTTCACTAATTTAATATGGGCTTAAATGATGAATCCGAGAATTATATCATTACTTGGGCTAAAAGTATATAATATCCAATGTATTTTAGTGCATTGTGATTAAATTTTTTTGGTATAATTTTTGGCAAAAGGAGTGGTATTTTGGTTCAAGAATTTTCACGAGGATACATAATTTATGGCTTGAGCGAAGATTTGAAAAAAAAAACGATCACGGGGTCTTTGTACGGTATTATTGATGCGAAATTGAAGTGGCGTTTCACGGGTGATCTTCCTTATCTTTGAGACATTGGTTGGTTGGTTGCATGTCTCAAGATAACTTGTTGGGGCATTTTTCATAAGTAATCATAAGCGATTATGAATTTGACAATCTGGTTATAACTGATGTTGTGGATTGATCAAGAATATAGAACAAGCAGCAAGTCACAAAGTTTGGATGTTTACTTCATTTTCAAGTTTTTCGTATCGGGTTATCTCCATATGTGGTCACTACTATTAGCCGTCAGAATACGTGTATGGTGTGTTTAACAATGTGTTTATTGGATGGGATGTGATCAACAATTCTCATGGGTTATTCAAAGCCATAGAATGTCAATGATTTTTCAACGTAAGTCATGATTTTTCAAGATGTTTGCTTATGACAAGCACTTTCGTGTAGAAAGTCGTACACGTTAATGATGCTTTCGAAAGTTCGAATCCATCATGGGGGAGAAACGTGTACTTTGATGTTTTACGGTTAACTCCAGGGGGAAGTAGTATATACTACTTGACTTAGTATGGTTTGTGAAGTTATCTACGTATGGGTAAAGAATTGTTGATGGTGGAGAAGAATCGTTGAAGAACCGCTTCATGTTCCCCTAAAACAAATATTCACCAAAACCTAATTGGTCATAACACTTTCAAGCTGACATTGTTTACGATTTAGTCTTGATTTTGTAAAATCCCGTGAAAGAATCTATTTCTCGGTTTAAATCATAGACTTGTAAAATCCCGTGACAATGAAATCATCCCGGTATAAATAATGTGCATCTCTGGATCTATCTCTCGATTTATTCTTGGTCTTGTAAAATCCCGCGAAAGAAACTATTTCTCGGTTTAAACCATAGAATTGTAAAATCCCGCGATGATGGAACCATCCTGGAGAAAGAGAAAGTATTTCTGGAACTTATCTGATGCTGGAGCTACGGTTTCTACTTCAAAGAAGGGATAAAAGTGTAAAAACCCCAAATCTCGGTACAACGGAAGACTTAATCAAGTTTTTGGGGCGTTACTATTGGATTGGTATCTCACACAAGTATAGCAAAAAGATAGTCATTTAACATTCAAAACCAATCCCAAATTTAAGTATTCAAAACATTTAATCCAAAAGTGTAAATATTAGGCCCAAAACATGATTTAATAAAATAGGTCCCCAAAATTTATCAGAGTCAGAAATGATCCTTGAACCCGCCTTCTTGCCAAGCTTCCAGCGATCATTATTCCAAACATCTTTCAAATACACGAGAAATCATGCTAACAAGTCAGCTTACGCTGGTGAGTTCATAGGTTTAAATTCAACAAAATCATACTGGACCTGTAGGAGTTGATTTGCTATGCAAGACCTAAGATAGATAAATACCGTTTGCACACACCGAACCTACCTGGATCACCAACCATATAACCATATCCCGCATCCAAGGATTACTCGGGCCCCGCGACTCTAGTCCAGCACTGTCGTGGCAACCTCTAGAACAGTTGCCAACCCCGGACTAGGTCGAGGTAGAAGTCTATTCTTAGCTAGGCAACGGTTCAACCTAGTCTAAGGCAACAACTACCGCACATCTATCTAAACAGTCAAGCATATAAGCAAATCCAAATAGTTTTAATAGTCCAAAAACAGTAGCATGATTTTCACTCCAATATAGTTAAAACGTAGATAAAAGTGGGGCTATGAAACTCACCTTAGCCACAACAATGCACTATTCACTATTGACACAACTGGCATCTAAAGCTAATCATCACGGCATCCAAAAGAATGTACGACGAGTACAACAGAATAGAAGCGACGCAACCTAATGCGTATACGGTAATCTTAAAATACAGCTCATATGATAAAGAAGTTGATAAAAGTAATGTGTCGTAGTTTTCGTGGATCATTCGTGTCATTACTTTCAAAAGTATGATATCGTTCCCAAAAGTTTATAATTAGTATCTCCAAAGTTTAGTTTTAACGTTTCGTATGGTGGTAAGAAACATAGACGCGACGTACAACTCACACGAAGGAAAAGAAGACATCGACGTAATCGAGACATACAGACCATAACTCACGCAAAAAAGGAGAAGACATTGACAAAGTCAAGAAATACCGACAATACTCAAGCTAGTCAAAGACTAGGAAACGACGACAACTATTTATGTAACATAAATAGGTTAGTTGATTAGTCTCGGACATTTACCCAATAATCCCCAAATGCACATGTTTAATAATAAAAGACAAGTTTTTATTTATCGCTCAATTAATAAAGTTTTCTCAATCGTTATTCGCAATTATACAAGTTTACCCGAAAGTACTTCATATAAGGTATAGTAAATAGTGTACTATAAATGACACGTTTGTTTATTCCAACATTCCCAAACCATTACGACTTTAATAAGTTATCTTATCAAAATAATATTTCCAAACACGTTTATAAAAGCTACATGTGTTATAAAATATGAGTTATTATCGTAGTAAATAAAGGTTTATAATTTAAATAAAACCGTAGTCGTCAACAATATATATAGTAATATATTTCATTATCGGTTTAAAATATGAAAACATAATATTTAGGGTTGTCGCAAAACGAATATATTAAACTCATTTAAACCAAGATGTTTAATAAAGTACGACATACTAATCAATATAACTTGTTATCAATAGTTACTCCAAGTTTATAAACTGTATTAAATATTATAACATATATATAATATCCGTTATTAATTATAAATCAAGTAGTTATTTCTTAACGTTTATCATCCCGTTCTATAAATAACTCACTCGCTATCTGATCAAGTCATATATTGTATATCACAATGATTTTATTCCGGTTTTGATACACATAATTGACACGTTACACAATCGAGTCGTTGGATATATATATTTTACAGGTTTACCCATTGTTGTGTACTAATTACCATTTCTTGTGTAATCGTTAATTCATTTTAACAACCATTTATGATTAATAAATTATTACCACGTCTTATCGAGTCTAACCCGTAACTAATCTTTCCCATGGCATATAACTAATTCCACTCTTCGAGACCCGACACAATTTACCAAATCATTAAGCGCTTTCAGTGACCAATGTCCAACAAATACTAATGTGAGTCCAATATTAACGATCCGCTAAATCAAATATATCCAAGTGACCCAACTATATAATCCGTACATTTTTAGTTTGTCATAGGATAAATAATTCGTTGCTATTAAACTAGTTTAACTCTTTTTAACACATTAAATTCACTTTTATTATAAGAGTGGCTAAGAGCCCATAAAACTCAACATGCTAATTTAATCCGAGACCAAGTTAGTACTTGCAACAACCCTCCTCGTGGGTTGGCGTACCACGCTTAACCAAAACCAACACCAAAATAGGTTGTCTAACCCGACGACAATAATCAAATGAGCACCCCTTGTCGATTTAACACAAGACTCGAGACAAGACAACAACAACATAGCCTAGCTTATCCTATTAAAATCGATAAAATGCACCTTCGCTAACTGAAATTGTGTGACTACCATACACGGGGCCTAACCGGATTTATAATAACACCACTCCATCAATAATCTTACCATGACACTGTTTTGACCCGAGTGAACTCGACTCGCTGAGTTGACTGGGTCGCGTTGACTCACCCACCGAGTCGGCTCGGCTCGTAACAATATCAAGACAACACGTCCTTTTTGATGAATCTTACCACACTAACTAATCAACATGATTTTTATTTCCCGAAAATTTTTTAATCCGTTTTAACCTCAACGCAAGACATTTTTGTTTTACAAAGATTAGTTTCGTTTTCCTTTCCACGTTTTATGACCACGAAAACAACACAAACAACATATATATGACTTGAAATCTTTAAAAGAAACTGAAATAATAATGTAAGGGGTTGGGTCGTATTTTTACCAAGAGTTAAAGAGTAACAACGAGCGTTATTGGTGTCCCATATGAGTACAACTCGTACACCAATACCACGAAAGTCTTGTGAAAAACGTTTTCTTTCGAAACCATAGACATCCGAGTCTTAAAATCAAGATTGGGGGCGCGTGTGTACGTTTGAACATGATTATCATGCACCATCGTGGTCACGAGACACCGATCTATCGTTTGAGATAGGTGGTGTAAGTAGAAAAGGTCGCCGGAAAATTGGCCGGAAAAGATGACGGCGCCGGAACCCTAGAAATAGGTGGCCGGATTTTGTAGAGAGAGAAAGAGATTATTTATGTGTGTTTTTGTAGAAAGAGAGTGAGAGTGGAAGAAATGAGGGAAGTGGTGAGGGTGGCGGTATTTATAGTCCTAGGAGGGACAACTCTTGTACCATTGAAAGTGAAGGGAGCGTTTATGAAACAATCACAAGGACCCTAAATGAAACTTTATAAAACCTTCGATATATTTGATTTGGGACTCGTTTTTACTAGAAGATGAAGGATTCATGACACGGGAGTTACGCTATTGCTTTTAAAATATTAATTCCAATGAAAACGATATAAAATACGACCCGTGTCTCAAATTAAATCAAACGATCGCTCAAATCGACGTTTCTCCAATTACTACGCATCGAGGAATTTACGAGTTGTCACAGCCTCACCTCCTTAAAAGGAATCGCGTCCTCGCGATTCATTTCAAATTATCCGTATTAGTCTAGAAGGGGTGAGTGCAACAGTACGAGGGTTTATCTTCATGTTCCCTACGTGAATCTAGGATCTTACTGTGAGTTTTTATGGACTTCGAAGACAGAGAGGCAACTTTACTACAGTTGCTAGATTTCATCATCTATGGTTTTGATAGTTCAACGAAGTTTAAACGTCCAAAGATTAGGATTTCCCCAGAAGGATAATAATTGCCTTATCGCCGAGTCTTTTCTACCTATTACGCAAGAAATGTCGAGAACTTTACTGAGTCTTGATGGTGGCTTAAGGCTCTGAGCTACTGGTCTCAATCTAGCAAGGATTTACAGAAGGATTGATATAGCGGGGATTAAGTTTTCACGTTTACTACTTGCTTCACATAATTTCATGGTGGATCCGTAAGCTTAATTCTAGGTTATCTCGGAGGGTTCAAGATATTTACGTTGTCTATGTCTCCAAATGGTTTGTGAGTAACTTACATATCCATCTCGACTTAGAACGGTTTCCTTGGTATCTTCTTACATAGGTTCAGAGTTGGTAGGTTGGGTAATTCCATTTTTACCCAACAATCGGGATTGGCACTTACGACCATAAAGGATCTCTTATGGTGCCTTTGAGGTACTGAAGCGATAGGTATGGTTATAGGAGAAGTTGGCCAATGGAAGGTGTCTATCCCAACCATTGTCAGATTCGTGAGATGTCAATAAGAGAGTTTGGCCAACGGGAGGTGTCTATCCTAACCGTTGCCAATCTTTATAGGCACACTACGTGTTCTACTAGGGTTCGAATGGTTTTTCTACTTCAGCCATTAGTCTGGAGATGATACACTGCAAGCATATCCAGATCGGTTCTCTCGGCTCTAGGAAGTGGTAGATGAAAAATGGGTGTGTGGCGATTGCCATAATCCGGAAAGGATAGAAATCGGCATTTCCTAAAGTACACGGTTTCCTTTACGTGTGGAGATGTCCATTTGTATAACTTAGGTTTTTCGATCGCACTTCTTCCCTAAAGAGTATCGAAATGAGTTGAAGGTTGAGGAAGGAGGATTAGGTGTGTACTAACCAAATGAATCTCAGATAGGGAAAATGGACCAAGGAAATTTCCCTTTTTCCAATAGAAGTGCCACAGTGGAAAAAAGGTAGGGAATTAGAGTTCGACGGTGAGGTCTAGCTTATTGGAGCAAGTCATTTTACCGGAGGGAGAGGATGGAGTACTCTCTCACCTCATTAAAGAAGATAGCGGGGTTCTCTAGTGTTGCTATAAGCATATGAGGAGAGATGAGCAATGTCCTCCATACTTTTCATTTTACTAATTAGAGGGAGGTGAATAGATTGGTAAGACTAATAACAACCACTTAGGTAAAGGCGGGGATCTACTTCCAAGGTTTCGTCTATGGTGTAGCTTATCATTTGGTGAGAGGTCTGAAAGGTTAGCAGGTGCTTCTCGAAGGATGAGAGAAGGATTACGTGATTGTCCTAGAGAATGTGGTTCAGGTTTCTCCTTAGGATTTCAAGATTTTTGCTGAGCATGGAATCTCTACTAGATGAGAATTATATGAAGTTCAGAGTATGTCTCTATTAGAAAGTGTTGATTGCTACCAGCAATCAGTCGGTTGGCTTTGCATGATATCTAGGTTAGAGACGAAAGTACGACTCCTAAAAGAGAGTATTGGTTACTAACCACAGTCGGTCGATTGACTCATTGATGCACTTAATATTTAATGCAGAAAGGTTCAATATTCAACTCCAAGGTTCTAGTTCCCAAAAGAAGTTCGTCTATCGATCAATATCAATTCAACTCTTAAATACGAGCGAAGGTTAACGGCTCTAAGTTGGTTTACTAAGGAATTTCGCATCGATGGAGTGTAAGGTACCATATTGATAAAATAGGTAGGTATTACCATAACCGGTGGTGTGACGTAGCACACTATTGTTGACAAACAACGTTGAGGGTTCAATGTCGCTAGAGTCAACATCGACGTAACAATATCTAAGGATAATCCTCGGTGAACAACTTCACCAAAACAAGTCGTTTGATCTTTATCGATAGGGGTACCTAAATAAAGGATAAGATGCGACATCATCAAGCGTAAGGTACTACCTTCACTGAAAGCTGTTGGCGAAGCAACGTCGACCACGACATTATCGGTTTAGGAAATGAGCAACGTCGACTAGATGACATCGTTAAAATCAACATCGAGTGAATGGTAAGGTTTCAGAAGTTTTCTCAACATTCGGTTCAAGACTAGGCTTGAGGTATAAGTGTCGGTAACAGGGTTACCAACGAAACGAGGCTAGATGACAAATCCACGGTGTTACTACTGAAACGATGTGGAATGATAATTCCAACAAGGTTACTATCGAAGTACGGTGGAATGATAATTCCAATACGGTTACTATCGCAATGAGACCGAATAACGTTTCGAAATCGAATACCGATTAAAGGTCAAAATATGATTTTAACAAAGTTATCAACGAAACGGAGCGAATAATAATTTCGAGGCCAAATGATGATTCGAAGTTAAATGATGAGTTAAAACTCGGGACGAGATCAAAATCACAAAATCAAAAACCCAAAAACCAAAATCAAAACCGAATTCAGGATAGTCAAGACCAATTCTAAAATTGCCCAAAATAATTTCAAATGCTCGAATAAGATCAACAAGTCTTATGTCGAAAAAAATAATTCGGATGGAAACAGTGCCAATCGGGTCTCACCCGATTTATGGCGAACTACGCTCAAGTGCTACAACCAAGAATTTCACAAAACGGAGACGTATAGTGATGCCAGAAGTGTTATGATTCAAGAGGTGTTACGATGCCAGTGTGTCGTGTGTAAGTGCGGGTTTTCGCGATGTTTGGTGAGTGTGAGTGTGCGAGTCCACCTAAAGTTTATCGTTCCTAAAACCAATCTCAAACCCGAACATAATTTTGTTATAATAACTCACAGTATTTGAAAAATTCACCTCTGAGACGGACATAGGTGATCAGTCCATGTCCTGCTGTATCTGGCTGAATATAGGTGATCAGTCTATATTCAATCGAGGTTCGATAAATTTTTATTAAGCAAGGCACAACCAATTATTATAACCAATCCTTAATATATATTCCCAACTTCAATGTTATATGCCCAAAATGTATTCATTTTCTTGTCTCAAAAATATCTCGGTGCTCCATTTAGTTATTAACGTTAGGTATCATCGTGTGTGTGTAGTATTGACTCGACAAGACACCATGAATGCACTCAATTAACCACAATGCGACTCATAATGACACAATGAGACTTCTAAACGATAAACTCTATAGTTTAATAAGTTTCGGAATGAATAGTTAGATCTTATCGAATTCATCAATTCGATTAACTCAACCATTTATTCATGTCGCTTATTATCCGCAAACCAGTCACATCCTAACGAGTCATAAGGATAATTCACCCATTAATAACGTTATCCTACATAGATAGCGGGCATCTATTAGGTTCGTCAACCTAATAAGTCCGTTATCCACATGGATCGACGCTATTAATGTTAGGTCATCCGTAACCCATGCACAACACATAAATGACATTAAATATTCATAAATGACACCCTTCGATAAACGTACCCTCGAAACATTTAATGACTCCTTTATTACAAAAAATTTCTATTTTTAAACGTTTGTTCCCTTTTTAAAATGTTGGATAACAAGGCGAGCCTTGTTATCGAATGCTTAGTACAAAACCATTTATCATTTATATTTTCTAGTACGATTTACTAGTATATATATATATATATATATATATATATATATATATATATATATATATATATATATATATATATATATAAATTCGATATAAATTTCAATATAAATTCATTCATCTCACTTATAAATTTCAATATAAATTTCAATAAAAATTTCAATATAAATTTCGATAAAAATTTCAATATAAATTTCGATAAAAATTTCAATATAAATTTCGAGTCTGTTAGGATTTAGAATATCCAGTCATTAAAGAGTTGGTCACCTCAAGTATATGTAATCGTTAGAAAGCTCGTAGTCGTAGATTATTTAATGTTAAGTAGTATTTAGTTTTGTAACACCGTGGAGGACGGACGAGTCTTTACCCACTGTATGCCTGATCCACAGCCCGTAGGTGGTGATTTATGTAAGGACTATAAATACTCTCTACCTCGCAAGGTAGAGAGTTGGAGCTTATAATAATAACTTTCATTTTCTCTCACTAAGTTCCCAAACCTCTAACTCTTTCTCTCTCTAAAACCTCTTGTATACGCCTATTTGATCATTGGTTTAGTGTGTTTGTGAAATCCAATATGTTACAAATGGTATCAAGAGCCATGGTTTGATCATCTCTCTTACATATCCTTGGATTTTTAGTGGTTTTAGGTGGTTTTTGAGTTTGAAAAAGTTTAGTGGTTTTTGCATCATTTGGATCATTTCTAGTATTAAAGTTTGAATTTTGGGTGTACTTTTGTGTTTAGAATTATTGTAAGTGCTTGGGTTTTGATTTGGTAAGCTTGAATCACTGTGGTTGAGCTTGTTTTGGATTGAAAAGTGTGTTTTTTTTAAGTTTTCTTGCTAGCGACTTGGTTCTCGTTGTGATTTTCATCGTAGCGACTTGCTTCAGTAAAAGTTAGCGAGTTACAGTGTTAGTTGTTAGAGACTTGAGCCTAGCGACTTGTCTATTGAGACAAACCGACAAATAGTACAAGTTAGTGGATTCTCCACTACGGCTAGCGACTTGGTGAGGTTAGCGACTTGCTTTAGGAATTGTTAGCGAGTTGTAGTGCAAAGTGTTAGCGACTTGATACTAGCGACTTGGATCTTAGCGAGTTGTTCTTTAGCAACTTAACTGTGTCTAGCGACTTGGTGATTAGCGATTTGTTGTCATAATTCGTAGCGACTTAGTGTTAGCGACTTGGACCTTAGCGAGTTGCTCTTTAGCAACTTGACTGTGTAGCGACTTGGTGCTTTAGCGACTTGTATCTAGAGACTTGGTCTTAGCGACTTGGTTCAATAACTCTTAGCGACTTGGTTGATTTATGCTTGTAATACGGTTTTCTCTTGATTTAGTAAAATCCCGTGAAAGAATCTATTTCGCGGTTTAATCATAGAGTTATAAAATCCGTGTAATCTGTTAACATGTCTACCAACGTATCTACAATCATATCCACTTGTTTGAGGATGTTCAAGCAGGTGGTTCGATACTCGTCCACCCATGCTTGACATAACTGACTACGACTCTTGGGCTCAACGGATCAGATTGTATTGTCTTGGAAAGGAAAATGGGGTCAACATTCTCAAATCCATTGATGAAGGACCGTATCGATTGAGACTACAAGAGACATAATTGATACATGCAGATGGAACCATGATCTTTGGATTGGACAGACCAAAGACGTATGATGAGCTCAATGATAAGGAGAAAAAGAGATTCGATGCTGATATCGGGGCCTCAAACATCATACTACAGGGTCTTCCAAAAGACATCTACAAGCTGATCAATCACAACACGAAGCCAAGGCAGTTTGGGATAATGTCAAGATGCTTCTCTCAGGTTCCGAATTAACCAAGGAAGACAGAGAATCACAACTGTATGATGAGTTTGAGCACTTCAAGATGAAACCGGATGAGAGTATCTATGAGTACTACGTGAGATTCCACAAGCTTGTAAATGATATGAGGAATATCAAAATGACTATGCCAAACATTCAATTTGAACTCAAAGTTTGTGAACAACATGAATCGAATGGCACAAGTTTGTCACCTCTGTGAAGCTAACCAAAGGATTGAAGAACACCAACTATGAGCAACTGTATGCCTTCCTTCTCCAGAATGAGAGACATGATATGTTTGAGAAAAGGATTCTAGAACAGTTCAAAACCAACAAGGGAGAAACAAGTTCCTCAAATGACTCAACAGCCTTCTACACAAATGTTGGTATTACTACCAAAGCTTCTCAAGTCATTCCCATGGGTGATGGTAATTAGAAACTCATCCCTGATCCAACATATAAGCCTCGGACCCAAACACATTCATGGAAAACTTCATCAATCAACTGTCTCTCATGGTCAGGTAAAAACATGAACTCTCTTCCACACACCAACAATAACCTCGAGCGACATCCAATCCACAATCAAGCAACTATCAAAGATGGGAAGGTTATGGTGCAACCAGTTCAAGAAAGGCAATATGAACAGGGAAGAGGAGGAGTTGGTAGAGGATATGGGGTAAATCAGAATAGGGAAGGAATGGGAATCAAGGTCAAGCAAAGCCAATTAAGTGCTACAAGTGTGGTGGTGAGGGACATATTGCTAGGAACTACACATCTCCAAAACGTCCACAGAATGCAGAATACTTCAGAGACAAGATGTTTGCTTGTGCAAGCTCAGGATAATGGAGCGACTTTGAATGAAGAGGAGTTGTTGTTCCTTCTGAGGAAATGCCGAACCTATGATGCTTGATGTTGATGAGCGACCAATTAAGGAGATAGGTCATAATCATCAAAATGCCTTTCAAGTAGCTGACTGTGATGCATTTGACTCTGACGTCGATGATGAACCCACTGCTCAAACAATCTTCATGGCTAGCATCTCACCTATGGTCTCTCCAAAAGTCTCTCCACCACAACAAGCTGGTCCATCCAAAGACAAAATCATTTCAGAGGTATTAAAGCTATATGATGATGATGATGAGCAAAAGATGCATAATAAAGTACAATCTCTTGAAACTTATGAATCGGATATTGATGATGAGGGTAATAGCAATATTGTCCCATATGATCAATATGTGAAGCAAAGTGAAAGTGAGGTTGTACCAAGTAAGGCATCTTCCGCAGTCAATGATGACTATGTCTTTGATGAATACACTGCATGTGCCCCTGATGATTCTGTTATCTCTGAACTGAATGCCTATAAAGAACAAGTTGCTATTTATGAACAACGTGCTAAGTTTGAGTTGACCACCCGTGAGCAGGAAATGGATGACCAAATGCGTACAATTATTAGAAAAAGTAACTTTAGAGAAGAAGTCTTAAAACAAGAGTTAAACTCCTTACAAGAAAAGCTTTCTAAAACTGCTAAGCAAAAACAAGAACTTCAAGAAAATGTTAAAATGCTTAAGCAAGAATTCAATGCTAAGGAATCAAAACTTTTGAATGATTTTTCCAATCTAAAAATTTTGAAAAACAAGCTCGAAAATAAGTTATGCGTACAAGGGAATACCATTCAGACTGCTCACTTGATCACTAAGCATAGAGTCTTCAGCGATAAGCATAGCATTCCCCTTGTTGTGGAACCTAATCCGAGGTTGTTAAAAGGCTAGAGCTGTTCATAATGTAATCTATGATGGTAATGAGATTCTTAAACCTAGACAGAAACCTAGTTGCGTTGAGTGCACCGAGGAAGATAGAAAATTAGATGATGCATCTAGGGAGAAAATGAATAAGAAGCTAGAAGATCCGGAATGTAAAGAGAATAACATAACGATCAAACCCCATGATTACAAAAAGGAAAATTGGATTTCCTTGAACAAGTTTAAGCCTCAAACGTTGTTAACACCGAACAAGTGTTCTGGAAAAAGGATTTAGATAAGCAAAAAGCAGAGAATCTTGTTGTAACAAACCCTCCCCTTAGGAAATTGCCTTCAGCGACTGTATATCCTCCGAATACACCAATGCATTTAGTTCCTAGAACTATTGCCACTAAAAGCAAGACCTTAATCAGTCAATATGTAATTTTTCAATTATTTGTTGATTTTGAGAAAACTTGTAAGAAAAGGATCACACCCATTGGGATAACTGAAGGGGAAAGGGGTTTTGAGCAAACTAAAGAATGCTATTTAACTGAGGTCATGCCTTTCTTTAAACTATTAAAAGGTCAATTTAAGAGTCTTAAAAAGGGGATGGACTTAGATATTAAAGAAATGGAAAAGGAATTTGATGCAATGATAGTTGAGGTTAGTGACTATGAGCGAGAATTAAAATATAATGAGATTGAGAGGAAGAACTTGCACACCGGGAATGAGAATCTTATTTCTGAATGTATTACTCAAGATGTGTTTTACACTGCTACTAATTGTTCCATTAATGCTTCTCAATTTCATGAATTATCTGTTGCTCTGAAAGTCTCTCATGATCGTGTCATTGAGCTTGAAAAAACTAACTCTAAATTGCATGATAAAGTTGAACAGGATGATCATGATAACTTGGTGAAACAGTTTTCTAAATTGGAAGTTGAGCATCTTGCTTTGCAATTAAAATATCAACATCTGAAAGAAAATGTTAAAACCTCAAATATCAAGACATCCTTGGATGCTCCTGAATTTGATGCTGTTTTTGAAATTAGCAAACGTGATGAACATATTCGAGCTCATTGTAACACGATCAGAAAGTTGAAAGCCCAAATTTCTCAATTAAAGGGTGAAAAGAACAATGTGACTGGCTCCTAAATGCCTCCTCCTTTAGATTCTCAGTATTCTCAAACTTCTCATCTTCAAAACTTAGTTAATACTTTACAAAAATAAAACGAGAGTTTTCTAGAAGAAAATGAAAAAGTTAAACGACACTTTAAAGAGTTATATGATTCAATGAAATTCACTCGTGACAAAAACAACGAAAAAATAACGTCTTTACAAAAAGAAATTGAGAATCTGAGGAGTCAGGAAAAAGGGAAAGCGCCACTTGTTTTAATGAGAATGTTGCTTCAAAGTCATCCTCATTTGCAAATATCTGTATTTGTTAAATACATTCCCACTCATCTTAGGAATAATGAACTTGTGTTTCATAACTATTGTGCTCACCTTAAGGATAGTCTAGAATGTCTCCGTGAGATTGTGGAAGAGGATTTCATAAATAAGCCTCTTGATAGAGAAATTAGGTTTGCTTGCATTCAGGCCAAACGATCTCGGGAGCTGCTAGAATGTTTAATTGCAACATGTCCTAAATCCTTAGGTGCGAAAGGTAAAGCTGTGATGCCGTGTTCTATGCCTAGTGCCAAGCATACAAACCATTCTATGCCTAATTTTAAGAAAGTGAACACTAATGTGCCTTCAAGTAGTTCAGGATCCTGCACGTCTAGTTCAGGGAATGCAAAAGTAGATCAACCAACTAATGTTCCTATAATTCCCTCTACAGGAGTAATCGGTGACATTAAAGCAAGCGGGTCAAAGCCTCCAGGCAATACCAAGCAAGATAGGACCTTGCAAGCTAAGAATGTGCATTGGAAGAGAGTAGAAGATCACCCTAGGAATATTAAGTTTGAGTTGAATAAAACGAGTCGTGTTGATTCTAGTATTAGCTATAAGCGTCTTGTAATTAATTCAATTCTGCTACTATTCGCAAACCATGTAATGATGATTGCTTGATTTCATTTACTAATCATGAATGTGGTGTGAATGTTTTGTCTAATCTTTGTCAAATGCCCGATAAAACTGTTAATGATAAAATTCAAGCTAAGAAGGCTAAAAGGCAAAGGCGAAAGAAAGTTAGAAAACAGTGGAAACCCATAGGAAGGAAATTTAGTAATATAGGTTATCAATGGATACCTACTGGCCGTAAGATTAATGAGCTTTGCCCTAAAGTTGCTAAATCAATGGCCACTAGAAAATGGATGCCTACCGGTAGAACTATTCCCTTAAGAAGCGAACATACTTTGAATAGGTCAAATACGGACACTAGCACTGCATCTATTTCTAATGAGTCCATTGTTTCTACCTCTGATGTGGGTGTTCCAATCACGGTTACTAACCAAGTGGAACCCATTCTTGCATGGGGATCCCAATTATCGATTATCCATTCTTGTCGTGTTCAACTGCAGATCGTTCAAATCGTTACGTGGTACTTACTCAGTTTTCCAAGCATATGACTGGAGACCGGTCGCGGCTCATGAACTTCGTGAGTAAATTCATCGGAAGTGTTAGATTCGGGAACGACCATTTTGGAGCAATTATGGGTTATGGTGATTATGTAGTTGGCAAAAGTGTAATCTCCGGGTATATTATGTGGAAGGTCTTGGTCATAACTTATTTTCGTTGGTCAATTCGTGATTACGATCTAGAAGTGGCATTTAGAAAACATACTTGTTTCGTTAGAGAACTCGATGGTGTGGAACTTTTAAGAGGAACTCGTGGTTCAAACCTATACACCATCTCTATCGAGGATATGATGAAATCTTCACCCATCTGCTTGTTGTCAAAGGCTTCCAAAACTAAGTCATGGCTATGGCATCGTCGTCTCAATCACTTGAACTTTGGTACCATAAACAATCTTTCCAGAAAGGACTTAGTAAGAGGATTACCCAGATTAAAGTACGAAAAAGATCATTTTTGTTCAACATGCCAATTGGGAAAAAGCACGAAATATGCCCATAAACCGAAACCCTCAAACTCGATAATGGAAGTCCTTCATACCCTTCATATGGATTTATGCGGACCAATGAGAGTACAAACGATAAATGGGAAGAAATACATTTTAGTCGTTGTTGATGACTACTCTAGATTTACTTGGGTAAAGTTTTTGAGGACAAAGGATGAAACTCCATATGTCATCATCAAACTTATCAAACATCTACAAGTTCGACTCAACAATCTTGTTAGAATAGTTCGAACAGACAATGGCACAGAGTTTGTTTACAAAGACTTAATTCAGTTTTATGAAAGTGTTGGAATCAGTCATCAAAGAAGTGTTCCACGAACTCCTCAACAGAATGGTGTAGTTGAAAGACGAAATCGAACTCTTGTGGAAGCCGCATGAATAATGCTAATTTATTCAAAGGTTCCAATGTTTCTATGGGCTGAAGCCATTGCCACTGCTTGCTACACCCAAAATCGTTCCCTTATTCATACTTCTCATGGAAAAACTCCATATGAACTTGTTCATAAACGAAAACCTGATCTCTCCTACCTTCGTATGTTTGGTGCTTTGTGCTATCCAACGAATGACGGTCAAGATTTAGGTAAATTAAGAGCAAAGGCAGATATTGGAGTTTTTGTTGGTTATGCACCAAACAAGAAGGGTTACCGAATCTACAACAAGAGAACCCGAAATATCATGGAAACAATTCACGTTACGTTCGATGAGCTGACCGGTCAAATGGCTCCAGGACAATCCAGTTCTGGACCCGCATCTCAACCGTCATCAAGTAATCATATTAGTTCTACTCTTGTTTCTAATCCCTCTCCAACAACTCCTTATGTACCTCCTTTAGAAGATGATTTAAAGAAATTGTTTGATCCAATGTTTGATGAACACTATGAACCAAATGCCGATGAAATGTCAATTCCATCAACAGAGGCTGCTCCTATCCTTGTGAATGAAGTCAACCCTTCTGTCTCAATATCATTAAGTCAAGAAGCGCATGCTGCTGATCACTCTGTCTCATCAACAAATCATCAATCATCGAATGTACATCATGGAATCGTTTCTGGCACCCATGATGAAGTTAATCCCTTTGCGACTCCCGAAGATGCTCCATTTGAAAACATATTTGCTCCTGAATCATCATCAGAACCATCTTCATCAGGAGATATCGACTCTGCTACTTCGGTTCCTCAACAACAACCACATGAACACCTCTGAAAATGGACACATGATCATCCATTGGACAACATCATTGGAAACCCCTCTTGTCCAGTATCCACACGGAAACAACTTGCAACCGATGCCTTATGGTGCTTCTTCAACTCCGTACTCTCTAAGATCGAACCAAAAGACGTCAAAACTGCCATGAATGAAGACAATTGGTTCAATGCCATTCAAGAAGAAATTCATGAGTTTGATCGACTTGATGTATGGGAATTAGTACTGCTCCAGATTGTGCTATGATCATTGCTCTAAAATGGATCTTCAAAGTGAAACTTGATGAGTATAGTGATGTTTTAAAGAACAAGGCTCGATTGGTTGCAAAAGGATACCGTCAAGAGGAGGGTATTGAATTTGAAGAATCATTTGCTCCTGTTGCTCGTGTCGAGGCAACGAGAATCTTCTTGGCCAATGCTGCAAGTAAGAACATGGTAGTCTATCAGATGGATGTAAAGACGGTATTTTTTAACGGAGATCTTAAAGAAGTCGTATACGTCAGCCAACCTGAAGGCTTTGTGAATCGAGAGCATCCTACTCACGTTTATCGTTTGAAGAAGGCTCTTTACGGTTTAAAGCCAGCTCCAAGGGCATGGTATGATATGCTATCAAAGTTTCTTCTATCTACTGGATTCACAAAGGAGCGATTGATCCGACATTGTTCACCGAAAGTCGGAAAACATTTAATTCACGTTCAAATATATGTTGATGATATTATTTTTGCCTCGTGGACCCCAATGAATGTGATCGTTTTTCAAATGAAATGGGTTCTAAATTTCAAATGTTAATGATGGGACAAATGTCATTTTTCTTGGGATTACAAATTTCACAAAGTCCCGGAGGCATTTTTATAAATCAATCTAAATATGCAAATGAGATTTTAAAGAAATTTGGATTTGATTTTAGTGACCCTGTTGACACTCCCATGATTGAGCGTACTAAACTGGATGAGGACCACTCAGGGATCATGGTAGACCAAATGAAATATCGTAGTATGATCGGATCCCTGATGTACCTCACAGCCATGAGACCGGACATTATGTTCGCTGTTTGCATGTGTGCTAGATATCAGGCTAAGCCTACCAAAAAGCACCTTGAAGCGGTTAAACGGGTCTTCGGTATCTCCAAGGAACCATCAATATGGGACTTTGGTACCCGAAGGACACCGGTATGTCACTAACGACCTATGCATGCCGATCATGCAGGATATCAAGATACACGTCGAAATACGTCGGTGGTGCTCGGTTTCGGGTGATAAGCTTGTGCGCTGGTCGTCAAAGAAGCAAATGAGTACTTCTATTTCCTCTACAGAGGTGAATACATAGCCATGTCATCTTGTTGTGCTCAAATCCTATGGATGAGATCCCAATTATCGAACTATGGCTTTGAATTCAACAAAATCCCTCTGTACTGCGATTATAAAAGTGCTATTGCTCTCTCATGCAACAACGTACAACACTCAAGAGCAAAGCACATCGACATTCGACATCATTTCATCAGGGAACAAGTTGAAAACGGTGTGGTGGAACTTTATTTTGTAAGGACTGAATACCAGTTAGCAGACATCTTCACCAAAGCTCTTCCTAGAGAACGTTTTGAGTTTATCCTCCCACGACTTGGTCTAAAGAGTCTTCAACCGGAAACACTTAAACGTCTTCAAGAGGAAGAAGAGGAGTAAACGGTATTTCTTCATCCATATCTTGTAAATATTTATTCGAAAAGCAAAATACCAAATTTCAAAACCTTCAAAAAGCAAATAGAAAAATATAAAACCTTCAAAAAATCCATAAAAATCTGAAAAATCTTGAAAATTTTCAAAAAATATTGTCATTTTGTCATGTTTTTCTCAATTCGAAAATATCTACGGTCTTTGTGTTGTCATTCAAAGAATGACACGGGACTTTAGATATTGTTCGAATGTTCTTAAAAAAAAATTTTTTTTGGGAGAAAGTGAAACTATGGTTTATTGTCATTTCAGGCAGTAACCCGCTATTCAATGAAAGAACAGAGCCATACTTTATCTTGGTTTTCAAATCTCATGCTCTGATTCTTTAAGCAATTCCTTACCATCTAATGAAAACTAATTGCTTTGTTAAATAACTCGGACTCTATCTTTGAAAATCATCTAGACTTAACTTTTGTCAAAATATCTATCTCTCAATCAATAACTTATGTCATTGATTGAGGGGGAGAATGATTTCAATTAAATCAAAAGGTTATTTGTCGTACAATTGTTTTCAAAAGATAATCATGCATGTTTAATCAATGGAGTTTAAAGTCTCAAAATCCGATCCTTATCAGTTAAAACGTTTTCATATTCAAGTCACAATTCTCCTTAAAAGCTTTCAAAATCAATTTAAATCTACAGAGATCACAAATCTCAAATGATTTGATAATTGTGATCGGGGGAGAATTTGTGATTTAAATTGGATTTAAACTGACAATTCGGTAAATGGTTTTATAAGGATGTACAAGCTCTCCTTCCCACATGTGCCAAACGATTTCAAAATTTCCATGCACATGTTGAGGGAGAGCATCTATCTTAAACCACAAAGATTTGAAACGTGATCAATTTATTTCAATATGCAGTCTTTTCCTAATATGTGCAAAACATCTTCAAATATCTATGCACATATTGAGGGGGAACAATTATTTTTAAAACCACATTCTTTATATAACTACTCTTAGATGCAAGCCAACCCCTCAAAGATGAAAACTATCTCTATTACAAAATGATGTTTGATGCACATGTTGAGGGGGAGCTCTTGTTCTAAAATTATCAAAAACAATTTAGGTACTAAATGCTTTGATCATATATCACAAGTACCTGAATTGATTTTCAAATGGTTTTCGATTGGTTCCAATGGCAGATGAACAATACCAAATAGACCGACCAAATTTACTTTATGTATGGTGATATAAGGATGATAAGGTTAGGTATTTGTTCACATGATCCGCCAGAACCGGAGGGATCTACCCAAGGACAATCCACTAGATAGTGTAGAAGTCCTTAGGTTTGATGAAAAAATGAGAAAAATGAGATGTGGGAAGAGTGCGGACTGAGACTGAGCTAGTACTGGAATAAACCTAACAAGGTTCTAGTTATGAAGTCGTGGTAAGCACTGAAGGGGTTGAAGAATGAAAAAGAAATGAAATGAGAAAAAGGGTGAAAAGAATTAGCCCTCCATTAATTCAACCTTAGAGAAACGGGTTCAATTCATAAACTACTGGTGGTTACCAAGGTAACATCGGTATTGAAGACAAGACGTCATGGACCCAATGACGCACTGCACTACAACTTCCCAAGCTACTCAAGTTCCTCTTAAAGGGCTTGTTTCATTCTCACGGGGAACCGACATTATCTATCGACTTTCTTTTAGAGATTGTTGATATTGAAGAAGGAGACCCTCTCCCTAGTCTCCGGCATAGGAACCAAATATGAACAATTAAGTCTAGAGCCACGAGATCATCTATAAATCTCATTAGGATACTTTCAATGAAGACTCTCTGTTTCACACAATATGGAAAGATAGATTATATCTTATGACTCCTACGCATTATCGTTGTGGTATTGCCAGAACATCTGAGTGATATGCAAACATATTCACAATGAAGATGGAAAACCTTCTGGAGCCAACATCAAACAAGCTCCTGGTGGGTGGCATGTGAGATCTATCCAATAGATCAACCATGTGACAACTGAACAGAAACAATTGGGCGATTCAATCTTTTGAATCAATCCTGGTTCAGGTTATGAATTGACGGATACCTTTGTAAAACTGGTCGTTGTGCTTAAAAACTCTTTACTTTAGCACATTGACTGTGTATTAATATTTCAAAATAAAAGGTGTTTATGATTGATAATTGATTTTCATTAAAACCTTCGTTGTATTGCAAAAACAATTTCTATTGAGCGATACACGATTGTTTTTCAAATCTCTTTTATCAATCGGTGAATCTCAATTATTTGGTTCACTCACTCCGTGTTGTCTTCTTTGAGATGTTTCAGGTTTGAGAATAGCTAGAGCAGTGCGAAACCCTGTCAAGGAAATTCTTGAAATTTTACGATCACAGGCGTACTTATGCTTGAACAACGAGGAACCGTGGGCCGTGTACCTTAATTCAACGAAAGTGATCAAAGACACGTTCGTGCGATTTATTGCTAACTGTTGTATGCGAGTGCGCCGACGTTTGCGATTGATCAGAATGAAGCGGTCAATCCATAGCCGCATGCTCACTCAACACATTCATCTCTTAAGAAATCATGATTAGTGCATCAATGACTCTGATATTTTCACTCCATGCTTCTGCTACACTGCTGACAATGTCATGAATCAACGAAAGTTTCGGCTACTCTGATGAGAAGAAATCATGATCCAGAATGTGAGCATGTCGGTCCAAATGTCACAACATCACATAATACCAACACCACAATGGATGAGTCAGAGATTTATGATAGCTGATGATCTCAAAGGTGACTCAAAACTCATTATCACGTGGATCAGATAAAGACCTCCACTTGGATTAACCAAACATGCAATAATGAAGAATCGATGACTACGAGCTGCAGAGCAAAGAACTTTAACAAGAATCCAAGAACGATTTTAATGTAATATCTGTTTGTATTCAATGTATTTTTGAGGTGACCTCCCTTAGGGGGAGATTGTTAGGATTGAGAAAATCCAGTCATTAAAGAGTCGGTCACCTCAAGTATATGTAATCGTTAGAAAGCTCGTAGTCGTAGATTATTTAATGTTAAGTAGTATTTAGTTTTTTAACATTGTGGAGGACGGACGGGTCTTTACCCACTGTATGCCTGATCCACAGCCCGTAGGTGGCGATTTATGTAAGGACTATAAATACTCTCTACCTCCCAAGGTAGAGAGTTGGAGCTTATAATAATATCTTTCGTTTTCTCTCACTAAGTTCCCAAACCTCTAACTCTTTTTCTCTCTAAAACCTCTTGTATATGCCTATTTGATCATTGGTTTAGTGTGTTTGTGAAATCCAATATGTTACAGAGTCATTATTCGTTTTGAGTTCCCAAGTCCGAGT
Source organism: Chrysanthemum makinoi (assembly GCA_910596185.1). Classification (NCBI taxonomy): domain Eukaryota; kingdom Viridiplantae; phylum Streptophyta; class Magnoliopsida; order Asterales; family Asteraceae; genus Chrysanthemum; species Chrysanthemum makinoi. Next base: position 230,206,277 of record OU343225.1, on the reverse strand, counting down.
CATGACTCTCAATTTTTACACAATCATATTGCCCAAATAAATACTAAAGACCATGTTATGGTGCTGTCAGGGTAGTCGAGACTAAAAGTCACGATAACACGGCGTAGCGGAAAAGTTGACATATATATCATTAAGTCCAAAATAAACAATTTTCACAATTCTAATTAATCCTTCAAACAATCTCATACCAATCTCGCCATTTAAATAGACAATCAAACATACCTAACACCATTAAACACTTCCAATTGACTCTTTCAATTTTCTAAACACAACCGATTAACGGGTATCAAATCTAATGTTTGTCAATAACTTACCAATTACCCAAAACACCATAATTAATTTGTTATTCAATTAAGCATGTTAATTAAAATGTCGTTCGATTCCAAAAATCTGATTCATACCAATGATTCAACGTCAACCAAATAATCACACGTTAGTCCTATTTATTATCTGAAAACACTTACTGGTTTCACATATCCTTATAACACTAACGGACATGAATTCATTAGTAATAATTAAAACCGATTTCCACTTGTTTGACAATTCTAAAGAATAAAACAACGGTTTACGAAAGTTTTGACTCAAAATCATGACACGAGGCTATACACCCTTCGACATTATCAAACCTTTATAATCCATCATCTAGTTATGACCAAGGACACATAAACATGATAAGATGTAAAAACACGTGAACGTGACACAACACACGATACCAACACACAAGTTTACACGTTTTATTAGCTTTAAAGCGTTTTAGACTCGCGTTCATCAAAACTTAACCGTGGAAATCACGTTCACGAGACAAAAGGTCTCGCTCGTGACTCCCTGACTTAGTTATAATTGTACCAATTCCTTTATATTCCCAAATCATTCCCACGACCACTACTAATGTGCAAGTTTTAAATCAAGCGGTGAGATTACGCCAGGATACTTTGAGAGTATCCGCATTATTGATAAATAATGTTGAATTATTGGTTATCACATTCTGTGTTCGTTTGTTCACTTTAATCTTCCAAGTACATTCCAATAGATCCCACGTATTTGTGTATATTCATACAAAGTTTTCTCTTTATTGTTTTGGGATATACCCAAGGCAACTACTTAATATAAGTTAAGTGTTATAGATTTAAGATTTGGGACTCCACACTCTGTGAAAGCTATAGTGCGTGCAAAAACATGAGGACATTCTTTCTGTGCATGTATGAGCATGAGGACATGCTTATGGGGCGTGCATAAGCATATGGAAATGCTTATGGGGTATGCGTAAGCATGAGGACATGCTTACTGTGTGTGTATAAGCATGTGAAATGCTTATAGTGAACTACTAAGATAGGCAGACTTAAATCGTCTACTAACAGGGCGCACGCTCAATCAAGTGTTCAATCAAACCGTTCATCAAATAAGCCATAAACATTTCATCAATCATTTTATCAATCAATCGAGTTCAAAATTCCAAAATCACAATATGCCGTTTACTCAAATCAAATCCGTAATATCTTGCTAATCACATCACATTTGTCCAAAATCAATAATCATATCCCAAAACATATCGTCTCATAAGTCAAATCGCAGTTCATACCATAATCAATTAAGAAGCTTCGGCTTGGCAAGCGGGCGTGTGTCGGTAGATGATCAATTTTCTTAAAACGTGGTTATAGTTTAGGGTTTATAAAATACCTAGTTCTCTATAACCTTGAGCTCTGATACCAATATGTAACACCCCCAAATCTTGGTACAGCGGAAGACTTAATCAAGTTTTCGGGGCGTTACTATTGGATTGGTATCTCACACAAGTATAGCAAAAAGATAGTCATTTAACATTCAAAACCAATCCCAAATTTAAGTATTCAAAACATTTAATCCAAAAGTGTAAATATTAGGCCCAAAACATGATTTAATAAAATAGGTTCCCAAAGTTTATCAGAGTCAGAAATGATCCTTGAACCCCGCCTTCTTGCCAAGCTTCCACCGATCACGTATTCCAAACATCTTTCAAATACATGAGAAATCATGCTAACAGGTCACTACATTTGGTGAGTTCATAGGTCTAAATTCAATAAAATCATAGTGGACCTGTAGGAGTTGATTTGCTATGCAAGACCTAAGATAGATAAATACCGTTTGCACACACCGATCCTACCCGGATCACCAACCATATAACCATATCCCGCATCCAGGGATTACTCGGCCCCCGCGACTCTAGTCCAGCACTGTCGTGGCAACCTCTAGAACAGTTGCCAACCCCGGACTAGGTCGAGGTAGAAGTCTATTCTTAGCTAGGCAACGGTTCAACCTAGTCTAAGGCAACAACTACCGCACATCTATCTAAACAGTCAAGCATATAAGCAAATCCAAATAGTTTTAACAGTCCAAAAACAGTAGCATGATTCTCACCCCAATATAGTTAAAACGTAGATAAAAGTGGGGCTATGAAACTCACCTTAGCCACAACAATGCACTATTCACTATTGACACGACTGGCATCTAAAGCTAATCATCACGACATCCAAAAGAATATACGACGAGTACAACAGAATAGAAGCGACGCAACCTAATGCGTATACGATAATCTTAAAATACCGCTCATATGATAAAGAAGTTGATAAAAGTAATGTGTCGTAGTTTTCGTGGATCATTCGTGTCATTACTTTCAAAAGTATGATATCGTTCCTAAAAGTTTATAATTAGTATCTCCAAAGTTTAGTTTTAACGTTTCGTGTGGTGGTAAGAAACATAGACGCGACGTACAACTCACGCGAAGGAAAAGAAGACATCGACGTAATCGAGACATACAGACCATAACTCATGCCAAAAAGGAGAAGACATTGACAAAGTCAAGAAATACCGACAATACTCAAGCTAGTCAAAGACTAGGAAACGACGACAACTATTTATATAACATAAATAGGTTAGTTGATTAGTCTCGGCCATTTACCCAATAATCCCCAAATGCACATGTTTAATAATAAAAGACAAGTTTTCATTTATCGCTCAATTAATAAAGTTTTTTCAATCGTTATTCGTAATTATACAAGTTTACCCGAAAGTACTTCATATAAGGTATAGTAAATAGTGTACTATAAATGACACGTTTGTTTATTCCAACATTCCCAAACCATTACGACTTTAATAAGTTATCTTATCAAAATAATATTTCCAAACACATTTATAAAAGCTACATGTGTTATAAAATACGAGTTATTATCGTAGTAAATAAAGGTTTATAATTTAAATAAAACCGTAGTCGTCAACAATATATATAGTAATATATTTCATTATCGGTTTAAAATATGAAAACATAATATTTAGGCTTGTTGCAAAACGAATATATTAAACTCATTTAAACCAAGATGTTTAATAAAGTACGGCATGCTAATCAATATAACTTGTTATCAATAGTTACTCCAAGTTTATAAACCGTATTAAATATTATAACATATATATAATATCCGTTATTAATTATAAATCAAGTAGTTATTTCTTAACGTTTATCATCCCGTTCTATAAATAACTCACTCGCTATCTGATCAAGTCATATATTGTATATCACAAAGATTTTATTCTGGTTTCGATACACATAATTGACACGTTACACAATCGAGTCGTTGGATATATATATTTTACAAGTTTACCCATTGTTATGTACTAATTACCATTTCTTGTGTAATCGTTAATTCATTTTAACAACCATTTATGATTAATAAATTATTACTACGTCTTATCGAGTCTAACCCGTAACTAATCTTTCCCATGGCATATAACTAATTCCACTCTTCACGACCCGACACAATTTACCTAATCAATAAGCGCTTCCAGTGACCAATGTCCAACAAATACTAATGTGAGTCCAATATTAACGATCCGCTAAATCAAATATATCCAAGTGACCCAACTATATAATCCGTACATTTTTAGTTTGTCATAGGATAAATAATTAGTTGCTATTAAACTAGTTTAACTCTTTTTAACACATTAAACTCACTTTGATTATAAGAGTGGCTAAGAGCCCATAAAACTCAACATACTAATTTAATCCGAGACCAAGTTAGTACTTGCAACAACCCTCCTCGTGGGTTGGAAGCCACGCTTAACCAAAACCAACACCAAAATGGGTTGTCTAACCCGACGACAATAATCAAATGAGCACCCATTGTCGATTTAACACAAGACTCGAGACAAGACAACAACAACATAGCCTAGCTTATCCTTTTAAAATCAATAAAATGCACCTTCGCTAACTGAAACTGAGTGACTACCATACACGAGGCCTAACCGGAGTTATAATAACACCACACCATCAATAATCTTACCATGACCTTTGTTTTGACCCGAGTCAACTCGACTCGCTGAGTTGACTGGGTCGCATTGACTCACCCACCGAGTCGACTCGACTCGTACCAATATCAAGACAACACGTCCTTTTTGATGAATCTTACCACACTAACTAATCAACATGATTTTTATTTCTCGAAAATGTTTTAATCCGTTTTAACCTCAACGCAAGACATTTTTGTTTAACAAAGATTAGTTTCGTTTTCCTTTCCACGTTTTATGACCACGAAAACAACACAAACAACATATATATGACTTGAAATCTTTAGAAGAAACTGAAATAATAATGAAAGGGGTTGGGTCGTGTTTTTACCGAGAGGGAAAGAGGAAGAACGAGCGTTGTTGGTGTCCCATACGAGTACAACTCATACACCAATACCATGAAAGTCTTGTGAAAAATGTTTTCTTTCGAAACCCTAGACATCCGAGTCTTAAAATCAAGATTGGGGACCCGTGTGTACGTTTGAACGTGATTATCATGCACCATCATGGTCACAAGACACCGATCTATCGTTTGAGATAGGTGGTGTAAGTCGAGAAGGTCGCCAGAGAATTGGCCGGAAAAGATGACGGCGCTGAAACCCTAGAAATGGGTGGCCGGATTTTGTAGAGAGAGAAAGAGATTATTTGTGTGTGTTTTTGTAGAGAGAGAGTGAGAGTGGAAAAAATGAGGGAAGTGGTGAGGGTGGGTGTATTTATAGTCCTAGGAGGGACTACTCTTGTACCATTGAAAGTGAAGGGAGCGTTTATGAAACTATCACAAGGACCCTAAATGAAACTTTATAAAACCTTCGATATATTTGATTCGGGAGTCGTTTTGACTAGAAAATGAAGGATTCATGACACGGGAGTTACGCCATTGCTTTTAAAATATTAATTCCAATGAAAAAGATATAAAATACGACTCGTGTCTCAAATTAAATCAAACGATCGCTCAAATCGACGTTTCTCCAATTACTACGCATCGAGGAACTTACGAGTTGTCACAAAAAGGGTGTACTTCATAAATGGGGTGATTGTTTGGATTGTCTTCTTGGCAGTTTGGTTATTTCAAAGTTTTACGAAGATATGTACTTTTAACCATGGTCGGGATGAAACCATTATCATGGTTTACTTAAAACCTCAAAGGAGGCTAGATCTGGGTTTTAACCAGAAGATGTGACAACGGTGTTAATTCATTATTATCTATTTGAGGTTGAAGTGAAATTTCACGGGCGAGTGTACTTAGTATCTGAAGGTATCGGGGATGGTTGGATGAAGATTCTTCGAGATCCTTGTTCGAGCTTTTAATATTTTCAAAAATGAAGACTTGGAAATCTAGTTATTTTTGGCTGACTTTTCCTTTTCTTTTACCACTTGGGGGAATTGGGCTCTTACCACAACAAAATTACTATCACTTTAAGGAGTTACGTTGTAGTGCTCAGTGTCACATTTAACTGTGGGTTTTCAAGAGGTGATGTACGTCTTATACTTGATGGTTGGTTGGATGAAGAGTATAGAGTACTTAGAGATTCAATAGAGGATGAACTCTTGGCATCGCTCTTTGGTACATGTGTGCAAGTTTAAGTCACCAGTTCGGGTTAGTTTACTTCAAGGTCAAATTCACCAAATTGAGCTTTCTCCATCAGCTGTCACGACAAAGAGCCTAATGAATTATAATGGGGTTGATTATAAGTTTTCCAAGCGTAGATGAAAAGAGAGATTATGACTGTTTGAACACAACAATTCAAACCTCGTTCCTAAAGAAAAGAAAAGTGTACGCTTCAGTGCGCTTTATCTTCTGAAGAAGAGAAATCTTCTTATTTATGACCATTCTCATCAACATGCTTCATGCTTTTTCCATGCGCTTTCAGTCATCAAGTGAACCGAACTACTGTTGATTGTTTTCTTATTCCACTTGCTTAATTATAATGACGATGGTGACATCATATGCTACCTTTGAGGGGGAGAAGTGTGAATATAATACATTTGGATGATTTTCACTTATTAAATCAAGAATGGCAACTTCGTATGCAATTCTTGAGGGGGAGAAGAAGTGTGAATTCTTGCATGGTTGACTGATTTCTAAGAATAAATGGTCAAACGACCTTCTTATCAGGTCATCTTTACATGGAGTTTTATTCTAAGAGCCGTTGGTTAACATCTTTACACGGGCTGATTTGATTAATGACAAAGTGCTTCCAGTTGTGGGGCTAATTTCCTTGATGAACATCTTTCTGTTCTTGTTTGATTGGGAGGGATTTTAGTTAAGGGGATTTGCTATATGTAATTTAACAGGAATGCCTTTGGTGAGAAGAAGATGCTAACTTTTTGATCCCCAACTGGACAATCTTGAAGAAGGTCGAGTCTACAGTCTGTTCTACATTTTCTGCTACATGTTAGAAGACCAAAAGACGAATTGCATTTAACGATCTAAAGACTTCTTCGTATTTCGGGCATTTATCAAATAGATTGTCAGTTTAGGGAAGAGCACTAATTGGGGGAGAGTTAAATATCAAATTAAATCCCTAATTAGACTTGCTCATATTATACTACAGCAAGTTGATTCTCACAAAGATTAAAAGTGTTCTTCTCAAAAGATTTCTAGTACATGGGCTTATAGTGTGTTGCTGATTCTGAAGTATCAAAACCAGCAAGGGGGAAAGAGACACGTATCTAAACGCGAGTAAACTTGATGAACTTAATACTTATAAGTGATTGAAGACATCCTGGGAAGACAAATGTCAGTACCGCAGAGAATCTCAAGGTTTGACTCATGGCTTTTAGTGTTCTTATTCCAACTATGTGGGGGAAGAGATGGTAGAGTTAGTTTCTGGTGATAAAAGAGGTACACAAGTGTGTGATGATTTCGATGATATCGCAATCATCGGGGAGAGATTGTGTACATTGGGGCGCTTCAATTTGTTTCACTTGAGAGCTTAATCAGTGATTCAGAGATATAATAACTTATTCCGGAGTTGACATCCGCAGAGATAATCAGTGAATCGGCCTGCTACTTCAATGTTATTGATTATCCTCTCTTTGGACATTCGGGTACTTAGGGTTCTTGGGCTTCATACACTTTCTTCAGGGGAGAGAACAGTATACATCGGGGTTATTCTTTGGATATCGGACTTAATCTGCTACTTCGATGTTATAAGCTTCTCTGTCTTTGGGTATATGTGTATTCGGGTTCGTGAGCTATATTCTATGAGACTGGTTGCATCACTTCAACTACTTGGGGGGAAGTGGTCTCTTGACACCTTTTGGTATTCTTCACTTCAGAGTTCAGTGTAAATGAAATTTGAGAAGATTCATTCAAGTGTGAGATGATACGTTGCTGTTCTATCTTGATGATATAACCCCGAATAAAGAATCACAAAGATCATTCTTACAAGGAGCAGCAAGATCGATGTTAATGGTGTGCTTCTTTGTACACCTGGCTAAGGGAAGCTTGAAAGAAAGCTTTGAATATGCTCAACTAAAGGATTTTTGGTTTGGGGGGAAGTTGCCAAAGTCTCGCAATCTTAAAGGCTCAATTTCTTCTTTTCAAGAGCCTCGGAAGCTTTGGTGGTGGATGTTTAAGAGATGACGATTTATATCTTCTACAACGAGGCTGTTCGATATCCTTATCTCAGTACTCGTATCATCATCTTCTTAAACAATATCATCTACTCAATCTTTGTAAATATTTATTAAAAAGCAAAATACAAAAATATAAAACCAACAAAAAGAAAATAGAAAAATATAAAACCAACAAAAATCCATAAAAATTAGAAAATTTGAAAAATACCAAAAATATGTTTTCTCAAGACATGTCTTCTGGTATCGATAACATCTACGGTCTTAGAAATGTCATTCAATAATGACACAGGACCATAGATGAAGTTCGAGCAGGAGGTGTAAATATTTTTTTTTCAAAACATGTCTAAAACTATGGCTTGCAGTTACTTTAGACTGTAACCCGTGCTTAAAACAATGGTTTGCTATTATTTCAGATAGCAACCCATTCTTACAGAAAGGAAAGTGCTGCGCTTAACCAATTTTCAAATATTTCGTGCACTTATCCTAAAACATAATGAGGAAAGTATGTCGAAGGACTGTTGTTCCTACTCAAATGTTTTTCCTTCTAAGATTCTTCAAAAAAAGATTTGTTGTTTCAAAATGGTGGAAAATGAGTTGCTTAAAAATCAATCAGAATCAGTGTTTTCATAAATTTGCAAAACTCAATCAATGACTTCAGCGCATTTAAATTTTTTCAAAGAATGAGTCATTGATTGAAGGGGAGAATGTTTTCAAATTTATATCATCTAACGGGCTTATCTAATTATCCTATATACTTAAATGTAAAACATGTTAACCTACGTTGAAGGACTAGGTGCCTAATGCAGATATCATGGTTCATAAGATTGTTCCCGATCCGGATACCACAAATGAAGATGATTGGATGCCGAAAGGAAAGGGTAACTATATCTTGGGTGGACAAAAGAAGAAACAGAGCTTAATTGGACCTCTATGAAGAGTTGGCATGAGATATGCAACGTCAGAGGTTTCGCTGCATCAGCAGATGGTTTTCTTCAAGCCCTACAACAACAACTGAAGCAGCTTATGATTCTCTCCACCTAACGTATCTTGTGCAGGAAAAGTAGTGAATTATACCATTTTTTAAAACAATTTTGAAATATTGTTTTGAAAAATGAAAAAATATTGTTTTGAAAACAAATTGGGCTTAATTTTAGAAATCACCTGACTTCATTTTATTAAAACTTAAGTCACTCAATCAACGACTACGGTCATGGATTGAGGGGGAGAGTGATTTAAAATAAAATCTTTTCAAATGATATTTCTTCATAAAAGTCCGTTTGTATGAAATAAAGTGGTGATCTAAAGATTTAATGTTATATCATGGTATAATTTTCTTTAAAACTCAAAGATCTTACAAAATGAATTTTTTTCTGTTCTTGTTTGATTGTGAAATTGTTTTATTTTACTGAAAGATCTCTGAAAAACTATCATACCTGACACTAACAATCTTTAATATCTTAAATTGATCCTTATCAGTCTATTTCAAAAATTAAATCATGTCACGTCTTTCCCCAAATTTTTCTAAAAGATTTAAATCAATTGAGATCACAAATCTCAAATGGTTTGATATTTTTGATTGGGGGAGAGATCATGAATTAAATCTCAAATTTGTTTTAGTCCTTTAAAGGCACTCCTGCCTCCATGTTCCAAACGAGTTCAATATATGATGCACATGATTGAGGAAGAGCATTCATCCAAAAACAAGATGAGTATTTAAACCAGGCTACATATTCTCCCATGTTTTCTAAACCTAATTAAATCACTTGGGATCCAAAATCTCAAATGGTTTGATATTTTTGATCGGGGGAGAATTTGTGATTTAATTATGAAATCTGATAAATGATGATCGATTTGATTCAAAAGTGCATGCTGCTCTCCCATATGTGCTAAACGCTTTCGAATCTCGAAGCACAGATTGAGGGGGAGCATTTCAAAAGAAAACAAACTTTCAATGTACAAAGATTTCTATGTTTTAACATAAAGTACCTTGATTGATTTTCTAAATGGTTTCTTAATGGCTTTTGTGATCGTGGATGTACTTCAAAAGAACTCTTACCTTTATGTGATAAAATGATTTCAAATATTCAACTCACACTTTGAGGGGGAGAATTTACCAAGAAAATCAAATGGCTTTTTCTACGGAAATTATGATCAAGAAATTATTTTAAAGAACTCTTGCCTCCATGTGCTAAAACAATTTAAAAAATCATATGCACATGTTCAGGGGGAGCATTTCTAAAATGATCACAACAATTAAGGTACTAAATACTTTGATATTTTGTCACCGGTACCTTGATTGATTTTTCCAAATGATTTTTAATTGGTTTCAAGAAGAAAAGAACAATACCAAAAGACCGACCAATTTACTTTTTGCATGGTATTATCAGGATGGTTAGATTAGGTATTCGTTCCCACGATCCAGCCAGAACCGGAGGGATCTACCCAGGGACAATCCACTAGATAGTGTAGAAGTCCTTAGGTATGATGAAAAAAGGAGAAAAGTGAGAATATGGAAAGAGTGCCGACTGAGACAGAGCTATTACTGGAACAAACCCAACAAGTTTCTAGTATTGAAGTCTCGGTAAGCACTGAAGGGGTTGAAGAATGAAAAAGAAATAAAGATGAAAAGGGTGAAAAGAAATAGCCCTCCAATAATTCAACCTTAGGGCAGAAACCGGGTTCAATACATATGCTACTGGTGTTTACTAAGGTAACACTGGTATTGAAGACAAGACATCATGGACCTAGTGACGCACTGCACCTAACTTCCCAAGCTACTCAAGTTCCTCTTAAAAGGACTTGTTTCATTCTCACGGGGAACCTACATAATCTATCGACTTTCTCTTAGAGATTGTTGATATTGAAGAAGGAGACCCTCTCCCTAGTCTCCGGCATAGGAAACCAAAATGCACAATTGAGTCTAGAGCCAAGAGATCATCCACAATATCTCATTAGGACACAAAATTAATGAAGACTTGCTGTTTCACACAATGTGGAAAGTAAGAATATATTAAGATTCCTACGCATTATCCTTGTGTTATTTCCAGAACATCCGAGTGATATGTAAATGTACTCACGATAAAGATGGAAATCCCTCTAGAGCCAACATCAAACAAGCTCTTGGTGGGTGACATGTGAGATCTTTCCAAAAGATCAAGCTTGTGACAACTAGACAGAAACAATGGGGCGATTCACTCGTGAATCAACCTTGGTCCAGGAAATGAATTGACGAATACTTTTGGAAAAACCGTTCGATGTGCAAATCTTCTTTTCTCTAGCACATCGAATGTGTATTCATATTTCAAACACAAAAGGTATCTCTGATTGAAAAAATACTTTTGGAAAAGCCGTTCGATGTGCAAATCTCTTCTTTTCTCTAGCACATCGAATGTGTACTCTTTTCAAATACAAAAAGTATTTATGATTGAAAATTGATCTTTCTCATAAAACCTTCGTCGTATTGCAAAACTCTTTCTTCAAGCAATACACGATTGTTTTCAAATCAATTTTTATCAATCAGTGAATCTCAATTCGCTGGTTCACTCACTCCGTGTTGTCTTCTTTGAGACGTTCCGGTTTGAGAACGGCTAGAAACAGCTGAAACCTGTCAAGGAGATTTCGAAATATACGATCACAGGCGTACTTGTCTGATCAACAGGAACCGTGGGCCATTTACCTCAATTCAACGAAAGTGATCAAAGACACTTTCGTGTGTTTTATTGCTAACTGTTGTTTGCGGGTACATTTGGACGGTTGCGGTGATCGAATTGAGAAGTCAATCCAAAGCCGCATGCTCACAGCATCCACACTTAATTAAAGAAATCATGACAAGTTCTTATCTACATAACCTGGCTCTGATAGTTGCAAATATCATGAACCAGTAAAAGCTTCCGCTACTCTGATGAAAAGATGTCATGATCCAAAAAGTGTGTGCATGTCGGTCCTTAAGTCATAACATCACATGAAGGCAACACAACAAAAGGATGATCTAGAGATTTACTGTGGCTGATGATCTCAAATAAAGCTCGAAGATCATCAAAGATGTGGATCAGTTCAAAGATCTCCACTGAAAGCACAAAACTATGCGGACTTTGAAGTATCACTGCTAAAGCACAAAGATGCGGAAGTTGAAGAATTAAAGTCTACGAGCTCAAGACTGAAGATTAAATAGAATGCTAGGATTCGAAATGTAAAACATGGGGTGACCTCCCTTAGGGGGAGATTGTTAGGAATTAGAAATTCCATAGTGAAGAGTCAGTCACCCCAAATATAATATAGCATAAGTTAGCTCGTAGACATATCGTTATTTACTTGTTTATTAGTTCGTTATTATCATAGTTTAGTTTAGAACAACACCGTGGAGGAATGACGGGTCTTTACACCTTTGTATTCCTGATCCACAGTCCGACAGGAGGACGTATTAGTTATAACTATAAATACCCCTTCCATCCATAGAAGGGGTGGTGCTTTCAATCTAACCTTTTCTTTTTGTTGAACTTTCTCTTATCTCTTTCTCTCTCTAAACAATGGCATACTTGATTCATCACCATCCAAGGCTACCCGAATCATAAAACACAATATATTTATGATCCTACAAGCTTCTTCTTCAATTTTTTGCTTTTTAGCTTCTTCAAATTGAAGATTAAACCCCTTTCTTTTGACCTTTGAAGCCTCCAGTTCAGAGTCCATGGGAACAAACCTTTTGACCTGATCCATTACCTTTTTAAACTCTGTTTTAAGCTCATCAGATGTCAACTTCCTTAGTTGATTTATCTTCCAGCTAGGATGACCTTGACTCTTGATAAAGTTGATCATGTATTCTCTCTGTTCTCCCTTGGTCAGAGGTCTATTTCTCCTTTCCCTTTTCCTTTGTTCTCTTAGCTGCTTTTTCTTTTCATTGATCATTTCTACCATCTTTTTGGCAAAATCCTCAGCTCCAATGTCTGGTAGAATGTCCCTATTTACCTCTAGTTTAGCTCTAATGGTATCCCAGTCTTCATCAGTATAATATTTTGCAGATTCCAAAACCTCAGCATGTCTTTTCCTCTGCTCCTCGGTTAACTCTAGGGGTTGCTGCAAATTTCTAGCCAAGATCTCATCATCCATCTGTTTCCTTGCAAGCTTGGCTGCTGCAACATCCTCTTCTGCTTTAATTCTGACAATTTCTGCCATACTTGCTTCATCCTCTCTGATTTGTCTCTTGGTCCTCTTGCACTAGCAGACTTAACTTCAGGAACACTGCCAGACTTAACCTCAGTATCACCACCAGACTTAACTACAGAATCACTGGCAGACTTAACCTCAGAACTTGTAGCCTCCTTATCTGATTTCCTCTTCTTCTGGCTTAAACTCTTGGCCAAGATCTCAGCTGCTTCAAGACCTTGAGGACTGATTGTCTCCTCAGAAGATTTCTTTATAGGTGTTCTAAAATATGATCCACCCTCCTCCTCCATATTCCTCCCCTGTTTGGGAGAATTTTCTTCATCCTTTGAGTAAGTAATTTCTATATCATTAACTTTGAATTTACCTTCCAACCTTTTGACTCTCTTTACCAATCTGATCACAGTTTCAGCTTGAGCCTTTGTTAACCTCTGTAGATTTTTTCCAATTTCTCTATTCTGGTTAGAAGTTTGGGAACTAGACTGATGAGTTCCTCATGAGACAGAGAGACTAGATCTATTGTAGTGGTGGGTGTTCGAGGTTGTGAGTGAGGAATTTCAGAAGATTCTTCCTCATACATTGTTAGGGAAGGTGGAGGTGGAGTTGGTGTTCTCTATTGTGGTGGTGTTGGTGTCCTTTGTGGTGAAGGAGTGGGTGTTCTTTAAGGTGATGGAGTGGACATCCTCTGTGCAGGTTCTTGTGTTTGCTCTTGTGCTTCAGTTGCAGCAGCAGCAAATGTACCTACAGGGTTAGCAACAGCAGCCAACATAGCAGGCAACAAAGGCCTGTGAATCCCTTCAAATCCCCTTTTCATATTTGAAAAAATCTTTTTGGTGAAAGGGACAACAATATATTGTTGCTTGTTTGCAGTTTCTGCATTTAAAATCATTTGCAGAAACCTAGGGTACATCAAAAAAAATTTATCTTTATTAGCATTTGAAACCATAGCATCAAAAATCATTTTAGAAAAGTTAAAAAGTCTTCCAGTGGATAGACAGACCAATGCAGAAGCAATAGTGCTTCCAAATTGGTTCCATCCACCACTTTTAGGACTCATACAATAGAGGAGATGATGCAACAAAAACATCCATTGTGGTGTAAATGTGCTTTTCCAAAAAGTGAATGATCCTTCAGTTGGATATCCAATGTTTTGAAGTCCTTGAAAAAGTTCATCATTTGGCAACATAGTGATCCCTTAGGCATCAACCAATTGAAGATAACTTCTAACTGATTCCTCAGTGACTGAATACTCTAAAGTATCAATAGTTGCAGTTAATTCTAATCTCCCATCAGTAAGATTTCTAGCAGTTGCAGTATGCCAGAACTGTTTGACTAGGGAGATATAGATAGTGGGATTATGAGTGAGAGCATACCTAATATGGGAACCTTTTAGGAAATCCACTATATGTTCGAAGCCATTGCTTTCATTTGGCTTCTTGAGGAAGCCTACTTGGTTGTGCTTATCATTAAACTTTAATTGAGCTATAACCGTGGTGAATTGTAAGTTCTGGTAGTGCAGCGTGAGTTAGGGTTAATGCTGGTGAAGAGACTTTATCGAGAGAAAAGATTTGAACTTTTAAAGATTTTAAAGAAAGTAGATAATGGATAAATATATATTTTATTAAAAAGTATCCATATATATACTTCTTACCGCCTAAGAGTAGGTAACAGTACTATTTATACAGTAAAAACGGATTTTCCCTCGACCAAAACTAACGGTAATATTTTTGCACTACCAGACTTAAAATAGTCAAATAGACTTAAGTGTGACATCACCAGATTTAATTCTGAATAGTAGCACATCCATCAGCATAGCTTTCATACCTCCCCTATCTTTGATAGATGTTGCATTTTCCTGAAAAATTAGTCTAAAACCTAGAGAAAAACAATAGGCATATCTCAAAAGCAGAATTAACTCAAAAATTCTACCAGAATTAATTCATAGAAAAACCAAAGGAATTTGTTCAAGCACACCAAAGATATTGTAGCAAACACATAAATCAAAAGATGTTCACAAAACCACCAAATCACACCAACACAAAGATGTTCATAATACTTCCATAAAAATCTAACTATGCATAGGTTAGCCTATGCTGCCTCCAAAGGTAACAAAAACTCCTTCGACTTCCTCAAACTCCTCCAAGTGATCCTTGTTACCAGTCATATGCCCAGAGCATCCACTATCAATAATTCCTCTGCTTCCTAATTTTTGGTGTGGATGTTCATGTATATAAAAAGAGAAATTAGTTTCTCTTGGGGACCCAGGCCTGTAGAGGCTTGGGTCTGCCTTGTGGATCTTGAGAATTCAAAGTATAAGCAGAAAATTGTCCAATATTATTCTTGGAGTGTGGTATGATTTGTCTCCAAGCATAACCTGCTGAGGGCTTAACAGCAGTCCCCTAATTACCCCTTGCAGCATAAGATTGAAACAGTTTTGATGCATTATTATCTATGGGTCTTCTTACAAGTGAGTGAGAACCATAATGAAGTCTTTGATTAAACTGGTTCACCTGTGGTTTTCTAAACTTGGGACTGCGTGAAGGACTGGTAGGTTTTGATTTAACTTTCATATACCCATAATTAACTTTAGCTTGGCCAGACTTAACATGACCAGTATTAACTCTAGAGATATTACCAGTATTAATGTTTTGCCTAATAGAATTAATTTGAACACCAGTACCCACCCTTGGCCTAACAGAAGAACTACCAGTATTAACAGGTACTGGTCTTGTGACAAACTAATTTGCATGGTTAATTCTATTTGTATTATTCCACACTGGTCTAACTAACCCATTAACAGTGTTGACAGACATTTTCTTTCTTAAATCAGCCTCCTTAGCCATTCTTTTCTCATGATAGTCATAGTCTCTTATCAAATGACTTAGGCTTCCACACACAAAACAACTCTTCTTTGTGAAAGAGTACCTATCCCCAAATTCTCTTTGCATTAACCCATTCCATTTATTTCTATCTACTTTAGGTGTCTCAGGTTTGACTTGTTTCCTAGGGGTTTGGACACAACTAGGTTTAATAATTTCTGGTTTAGACACAAAAGTTTTGACATACCCAGTTTGTTTTGGCACATAAGTCTGATTGTTTAAGACTGGTTTAGAAATCTTTATGGGCTCAGACTTATGTTCTAGAGAACATTCAAAGACATTCCCAAGGGACCCTTCACTGTCATTAGATTGACAGAAATAATACTCACTGGTTTTATTTTCTAAGACACTGGTTCCAGAACTCTTCTCACAGAATCCTTCTTGTCATGGAATTGACAGGCATAAAATTCAATGGAATAGCCTTTAGAGGCAATTGTTTCAGGATTTCTCATTTTGCTATAATCAAATAAAGACTCATCAAACTGTTGTTCAGGTTTAGGTGTGTAGTCTTCATTAAGTGGTGGTGGAACTCCTTTATAATTATCAGTTTTATAATTATCAGTTATAATTATCATAAAGTGGTTTACCAACATTGTCTTCTTCTAAACTATCAAATACACCAGGTTTCATCTCTTCTTCATAACTTAAAACCTTACTATTAGATTGAATCTGATAACCTAAGCCCAATTTACAACTAGAGCTTATGCCAGAATTAATTAACCTGTGTAGATTTTTAGAAGAATCTCCTCAAGACTTAACTATTTTATTTAACTCATCTCTTTCTTGTTGAGCTTTCATACCTATTCTTCTATATTTCCTTAGTTTTTCATCTTTAGCAAAATTATCAATAGCTTGAAACATTAATTTTTCATTTAGAGATGAATTTTGCTTTTGAAGATTTGATATTTGTGTTTCTAAGGTTTTTACAGCATTGTTATAAGCTAGAATTTGAACTTCCTGTTCTCTCAACTGAGTTAATTGTTCATCACTTTGTGTTTTAATAAGATTATATGAATCAACACATAGTTTTGAACATAAGGATACCTCACTGTTTGAGCCAATGGCCATGAAAGTAGAGTGACTGGTAGATTCCTCAGCATGTTCTCCCTAGTTGATAGAACCTCCATCCATAGTCAGCATCCCAACCTTTCGATGTTCCTTCTTCTCAGCTTCCTTCTTCAGATAGGGAGACTCCTTCTTTTTCCTATCAGTTGCAGCAGGAGCCTTACATTCCCTTGCAAAGTGCCTAGTTTGATGACAGTTATAGCACTCAATCTTTTTTTTTTATCAAAACCTACTGGAGTCTTTGGATCATAGCGAACTCTCCTGCCACGTCTCTTAAAGAACCTATTCATCCTGATAGCTATCATGGCTATTTGCCAATTTATATCCATCTCTTCAATATCAGCATCATTGATTTGCTCTAGATCTTCATTGAGCAGGTCTATTTCTTCTGATGATCTAGCAAAGAGTTAGTAGATAACTTAATTAGCAACTCCTGCAGGTGCCCCTCTTTCCATAGTACTTATTCAGGAAGTACTATAACTGCTACCAGACTTAACCTGGTTAGTACTGTTCTTGCCATGAGATACAAAGGGAGGATTCTGAGAGCTAGAAGAGGATGGTTTTGACACATTATTGATCTCATGTTCAAAACCCTTAGGTTGTTGTACAGATCATCAATTGATATGGTGTCAATTTCAGTTCTGGTCCTCATGGTCATTGCCAAACTTGACCATTCTTTTGGCAAAGACCTGACGAATTTATGGTTTGCATCCTCATCAGAAACACCATCACCATGGGCCTCCAGTTTTGACAGAAGTTATTGAAACCTATCATAGCCCTTCTCTAATCCTTCTGAACTGGAAATAGTAAAAGCCTCAAATTGCTGTTTGTATACAGCCTTTTACATCTTCTTAGAGTTGGCATTTCCTCTAAATCTAACCTTGATTGCCTCCCATATTTTTTTTGCATCATCCATCCTATGAAATCATCTGATATGCTTCTTGGGAAGTGCCATTAGCAAGATGCTTTTGGCCTTCCTCTCCTTCTCTACAACAAGGATCTCAGCAGCAGTGACAGGTGGCAACACAGTATAAATGCCATCTTTTCCTTTAGTAACTCTCTTTTTAGAGTTACCCTTCTGAATCACCTTCCAAAATTCATTGTCTGTGTGTTCTAAGTAATGCTCCATCTCCATTTCCCAGATGTCATATTCATCTTTCTTTAGTGGTGGAAGCTTCATGTTGGAGATGTTTGTTGTGTTAGTGATTTGGGTTGGTTTAGGTTAACTGTCGTCTGCTCCTTCTTCATGGAAGGATTCTTCATCACTGGGATGCTTAGAGTAGGCTTCAGTTTCCTTTTCACTTAGTCTTTCAGACATGATTGATGTTTTTCTGCTTGGAATGAGTATTTGTTTTTGTGTATCTTCAACAGCAGAGTCCTTCTACAGGCTCTGATACCACTTGTAGGTCCAAAAGTTTATGGATCTAAGTAGCCTTGAATGACTTATAATAAACTTGAATAAATCCAAATTTATTATATGAAGAACTCTTAACAATATCTTGATGTCTTAATGCGGAACTTTAACACACAAAGTATGAAGAACACAAGAATAACTAACTTTGTATTTTCTATTACTTTTCTCAAAGATTAAAGCTTACAACTCATACTTTAACGTAATACCTTAGGGATCATTTAATACATCAAGGAAACCCTAATTGACTACAAGACTTGTAGAAGGGTAAAGATATCTCTTCCTAAGATATCTCTACGCGTACATATCTATTCCTAATATAACTCTAACAAACTATTATATTTTTATCACAAACATACTTAATTACCAACTATTAGTTCTGCCAGACTTAACTCCATTAGTACTGGCAGACTTAACTATCAACAGATTTAATTTTGGCTTACCAGATTTAACTGCTAACACTACCAGAATTAGGAAAAGCTAAACCCTAAAGTCTATTTTTCTCTTTGGCGCTAAACGAATACCTAACTAAAAAAAACTATTAACAAATCTGCTCTATTCTCATATTCTTTTTCTTTAATCTGTTATTATTACGCAATTACATTCGTGTTTTTGCTCGATTGTTCCAGGTTTTAGTGATCGATCAGATTATTAGGGTTCTTGTTTTTTGTTTTTTTAGGTTTTCATTCTTACTGATTTTTATTTGTAATCTTGCATGCCATGGAGGCAGTCAGTTAGAGATATTTTTATTTTGTTTAATGCATGCCTAAACGATGTTTAGGACCTCGTTTTGAAGATTGGACAATTGTTTCTTTGTGTTTCCTGGAAATTTTGTTTCTTCTCGTTTAGGGTTTCTTCTTCTTTTTTGTTTGTCGATTTCTGTGTATGGAAAGTATGGGTGGTGGTAGAGTGGATATGGAAGCCTTGAAAGCTCGTATGCAGCGATTCAAAGACCAAGAATCTGGTACTAATGCTGTGTCACAGCCTAAACTTGCTGCACAAGTGTTGGGGAACCCTAGCTTATCGGGTAATTTGGATGTGCCTGCTCGATCTTCTGATTTTGTTACTGCTGTGGGACCAGACCCTAAACCAAAGGATTTACCTGATTCTTCTGTGATTGGAGCTTCTATGATTACGGATACAATCTTGGGTACAAGTGTGTTTCGGCCAAAACTGGGTTCAAGTCCGTCGGGTGCGGGTGGTTTATTTGATCATGATTCTGAAATTCAGGGTACTAACAAGGTTGTTAATGATGATGTTTTTTGGGACGCTGGTCCTACTAGAGTTGTTACTACTTTGAATGCTATGGATGAGCCCGTTGGTATTACTAGTACTTTAAACATGCATGAATACCCACTTCTTAGTGACACTACTCGTACTAACATTCCTCCTGGTTCAACTAATGTACATGGTCTCAAGGACATCACTAGGGGTGCTAATATACCTAGTGGTGATGGTATTAGTGTTTCATCTAAAGCTGGACGGGTACATGTTTCTTCACATACGGAGAAACCAACTGGAACTGCCCCTGTTGTCCAATCTGCTGATGTTTCATTACCTAAGTCATATGTTGGTGCTACAAGTGGTAAGAATACTGCAAATGTCAAAGGTAAATCTAATTTTCGTGCCCTCAAGGTTGATAATGTGTTTACAGGTGTTGATGTGTCCATACCTTTTAAAGTTGTTGAAACAATTAGCACTAAATTTGAGCACACTCTTTATGGGTATTTTATTGGAAAGCGCATTGCTTTTCCAGTTGTTGAATACTTTGTTTGTTGCAATTGGGCTAAATATGGGTTAAAACGTATTATGATGAATGCGAACGGTTTCTTTTTCTTTAAGTTTGATTCTCAGGTTGGCTTGGAAGCTGTTTTAGAAGGAGGGCCATGGATGATTAGAAATAGCTCCATTATTCTTAAAAAATGGACCATGAGTACTAGCTTGATGAAAGAGGAATTAACCCGTATTCCAGTTTGGGTTAAGTTGCATGATGTTCCTCTACAAGTATTTAATGAGGATGGCATTAGTATTATTGCTACACACATTGGTAAGCCTATTATGCTTGATTCATATACTAGCTCTATGTGCATTGATTCTTGGGGTAAGAGTAGTTTTGCTCGTTGCTTAATTGAAATTGATTCTATTGCTTCCCTTAAGGAATCTATCACTGTAGGGGTCCCATATGTTGATAGAATTGGCTTTTCCTTTGAGACTATTTAGGTTGAATATGAATGGAAACCTCCAAGATGTGATGTTTGTTTGATTTTTGGCCATTCTGTTGATACTTGTCCTAAGAAAGTTGTGACTGCACCAGTTGTGGAGGAAAATAATGACGGGTTTCAACAAGTGGGTAAAAAGGGTAAAAATAAAAAGGGTGCTAAGGATAAGAAAACTGGGAATCTGTTTAATGGGGTTCCAGTTGGTAAAAATATGTGTTGATCCCAGTTGAGCAAACGATCCTTATAGAAACTGACTTAACAATAACTTGTTAAATACTACGCGAAATATAATATTTAACCTTAAGAAGAAGAACAACAATAACACTAAACACCTCAATATTATTATTAATACGAATACTCTGAATAGTATTAGGGTTTTACAACCTTGAAGTGTATCGACCTTAGATATATCAAAACACACGTATAACTAATATAACCTAGGACCTCCTTTTATAGGCTAAGGAGTCCTTTACAAGATACAATACGTTACCTACAAGATAAATATATTTTTTTTCCATATTTATCTAATACAAATATTAAACCGACTAAACAGACTAGCAGTGGTTACAATAGATTAGCCATGGTTATACAATACTACTATCCGTGGTTTAACTCCAGCAGTGGATTCCTTCTTCTAGCCGTGGTTTCTTTTGCTCTAGCCGTGGTTCCATACTTAGAATAATTCCATTCAGTGGAACCTAAAACCCAAACAATCCTCCCCTAAACTTGATATATTCAAACAGAATTGTCAAGTTTCCTTTAAGCTTAAAGCATCTGACTTGGAGGATGTATCCAAACACTTATCAGTTTTAAGAATTTGCTCATATTTTAACAACAAACTGTAAGCTTGATCATGATAGGGCTTCAGCATCTTTAAACCACCAGTTTTTACCATCTGATTAATAACTCCTGGATAATCATTCAACTGAGGATAATCACCTTCTACAAGCATATGAATACTTTCTCCAGAAACAGTTAACACATGAACTCCACAAGACTGATATAAAAACCATCTTGTAACATTGCCATTGTAGAGTCCTTTCCATTCAGGTTCATCATGAGTAGGTTCAAACAAGATCTTCAAATGATGACATACCATTCTCTCATGATAATCATCTGGACATACATCACCAAATTTATCCTTGTACAGCTTCCAAAGATTCATCAAATCATCTCTATCCAGATATTGAAGCATTTGAGAAAATTTATCAAACTCATAAACTTCATTATTGACTCTTTGAATTTTCCAACATCCTTCACTTCCATTAAGCTTAAATGTATATGAGGTAATTTGTTGATCAGCTGTAATACGTATTGTATCATCCACTCCTGACTCTTTCCCAGCATTCTCTTTCAGTTTCTTAGAGCCAGATGTCTCCTGAATCTCAGATTTTCTCTTCTGCCTGCTTTTAATCCACTCTTCTTCTTTTTCAGAGTTCATTGGATTGAAATCATCATTTATTCTTATACCTATCATATAAATTTCTTCAATCCTTTCATATGTACACTTTGTTAAATTTTCACCAACATACATATCCATATTCCTGATAATCTTCATCATAACATTTCTCATTTCACTCTTAGTAGGAGGTTTCTTCCTTTTAGCTTGATTTTTCTCTTGTCTTATCTTTCTTGCCCATTCACCTAATACCTCACACCTTTCATCAATAGATAATTGTGCCCATTCTTGTGTACTATACTCATTCTTTATCCCATCAGAAACTTGAAGATAAGATTGTTGATCATTCCATTCTGCTATCAATTTCTGAGTAGCTTCTTCATCTTCTTTCTTTTTCTTTTCTGCAGCTGCCTCTTCTTTAGCTAACAATCTTTCCGAAAACTCCTTATCATAAGCAATCTGCTCTTGCCTATTCTTGAACTTCCAAACTAGTTCAGGAATACCTTTCCGCTTTCCAATGTCTGGTAAAACCACTTTCTTTGCAGGCTCACCAATTGTTAAACTCTTAGCCAAAGGTTTAGGTGTAATGTTAGGTGCAGAAATTTTACGTAAGTTAATCAAGGTACCAGCAGCCTCCTTCTCAACTTCTTTAGATTTGGGTGGTGATATAACAGTGGTTATGACTATGGTTGATGTGGTTGTTACAGTAGTGGGTGTATTTAAAGTCACAGTGGATATGTTTACCTCAGATGAAGTTGCATCAGTGGTTACAATTGAACTAGCAGTGGTTGCAGCAAAACTAGCAGTGATTGTTGCCTGCACCACTTCCTTCTCTTTGTCTACTACACACGTCAAAGTTTCAAGCACTGCTTCATTTCCATCCTTATCAGACACTACATAATCATCTCCTTGATCTCCACTATCCAAATCATCATTCATTGTCACAGCCTCCCCTGAATCCTTGCTCTTACTCCTCACTTGTTTGGATGCATCCTCCAAACTATGAACACCTGAGGAGCTAGCCTTCTTTGGCACCTTTCTGACTCTCCTTAAAGTAGCAATCCCTGGCCTTCTAACTCTCTCCAAAAGAGACACCTTATGTTGCAGTCTTCAGATATGTCTTCCCTGAAATACTGCAAGCTCCTGAAGACCAGTGATAGTCTCCTCCATTTTGGTGCACTTAACCGTCAATTCATGCAATTGTTCAAGAATATCCTCCCCACTTCGACCTGTGTCAACTGGTCCGAGAGGTGGTTCATTGGAAAAGTCATCATGTACCTGTTCAGGATCCGTCAATTCAATTTCATGTTCCAAACTACCCTCATCACTTCGAGCTGTGTAACCTACTCCGAGAGGTGAATCCTTGGGTAAGGAAAACATAGCATCAGACCTAGCCTGATCATCTATGTACCCTGAATTAACCAGTTGGCAGGGATTCCTCCACTTGTGTCAAGTTTCAAGGAACTCTCCATATTAGGAGTTGCCAAAGGTTGGGTATTATTGATAATTCCACTGTCCTGACCAGCTTCTAAGCATGAGTCAGTAGTGGAAGCCCTTCCAATCATGTCACCTCCACTCCTTGTGACAACCTCATTAGCTACACCACTAACACCAGCTTGAGGTAGCTTGGTGCCCTTCCTTCTCCTCATAGTAAAAAAAATCCTAGTTGGTTCAGCAATGGGTTCAGGTTGGGAAGCAGTGGTTACAGTTGTAGTAGCAGTGGTTTCAGCTGTGGTAGCAGGGGTTTCAGCATCAGTGGGTTGGGAAGGTTGTGGTTCAGGTACATCATCAAACTCAGGAATATCAGGCAAAGGTATCATATTAAGAAACAATGGGGTAACTCTTCCTGTGAAATTTGGATTCTGATGCCTCATGTGTGCAAATACTTTAGGAAGCATATAATGAACCTCATACTGCCTATGATGACCAATAGGTTCTTCAATCTGACTATCCACAATCAATTGAACAAACCTAGGGTACAAATAATACTTACCCTTCTCCCTAATATTCTTCAAAATCCATCAAAATCATCCTAGACCAATTAAATTCCCTCCCTTTAGAAAGACAAATAATTGCAGTTGCAATTTTGGAGGGAAACTCATCAAACCCTGTGGTCTTATTGCTCACACACATCAGCAAAGTGTGAATCAAAAACTTCCACTAAGGAGAAAACAAACCTTTAAGAAATTTGATTTTATCTCCCCTTCTTTCATATCCTAACCTTTCTAAACCTTCAAAAATGTCATCATTAGAAAGATTATCTACTCCAGCAGCATCCTCTAGCTCCAAAACACCTCTAATTACATCCTCATTGACCAAAATCTCATTTTCATCCACTACAGTCCTAAGTACCTCTAACCCATCTCTCTCCTGGATCTCAGCATTCCACCAAAATTGGTGTACATATGTTTTAAGGATTGTGGGTACTACGGTTAATGCAAAGTGGATTGGACTGTGGTGAAGGAAATCAATCATCTCATGAAAGCCTTCTGATTGATTGTTCTTGATCAAATATGCAACTAGGTTATGGGTTTTGGAATACAAAGACGGCATTTTGATTAGTGATCTGATATGATGTGGGATTGTGAAATAAACAGTCGGGAGTAGTTAGGGTTTGTGTTAAGCGCCAATTGGAAGTGATTTGAAGATCAATGAAATGATCTGGCAGTGATTTGGGGAAATAAATACGGTATCACCAAAGTTACAAAACAGCCCCTCAAGTATCCATCATCAGCAAAACACTTAGCAGTGGATTGAAAACCACTAGTAGTGGTTTGAAATATTCTAGCAGTAGATACAGCTATCACACTCCAATATTTTGACTAAGACTGCAGCAACCAAATCTAAGCCAAAAATAGTGATATCAAGCATTAGTATGAAGGATTACAAAAGATTCACACATTTTTTTTAAAACGAGCACATCAACAGCTCCAAAAAGCTCCAAATTATACAAAAGCTCCTTCATACCTGCACATCACAAACACAAACCAAACACTTGAAACAATGTTAAGGTTAGCAGTGGTTAGAAAATAACTAGAAGTGGGTTCATAAGTCACACTGGCAGTGGTTAGAACAATACTAAACACCCAGTCAAATGGTCAACTCCAAGTCATTAATCCGTCCACCAAAGTCAAAGACTTTATTTACTCCTTAACAACTCACACCTTCCCCACATTTAACTAACTGAGTTCATATTAACTCTATTTAAGACCATCTTACTCATATACACCACATATTACTCACATTCCAAAAATTCTCTCACTAAAAATACTTTCAAAAACCATCTCACCAAAAATCACAAGATCAACATGAGCAACTCAAACCCCATCAATCTTTCATCATACAGCTCTTCCTCTGATAGTGTGTGGGAAGAGTTTCTAAAAACAGGTAGGGTTGACCAGGAAGGTTCATCAAATAAAAGATCTCACATTGTCATGAGCACAAACCCTTCAGCTGCTGGACCATCTTCCATCCAACCAAGGCCACAAAATGCCATCAAGAAAGGATCCAGTTCTGAGTTGAGTTCTTTGCCTAGCTATGTATCTCCCTATGAAGACACTGATGATGAGACCTCTTCAAGAGTCTTGGTTGTTCCTCCCCTTGCTTCAATACCACCACCAGAACCTATATCAGCTCCTCCTATGCAAGCACTGCTTCCACCACCAGAGGGTCCATCATCATCATCACCACCCATCAGAGAGAGGGTGATTGGACTTGCATGCCCCAAAGTGTGGCATGTGATTGGAGGGCCAAGAGTGCAGAAGGAGATGCCAAAGTGGGCCATTCCAAAGAAGCCTTAGGTGGTGTTGGTGTAGTTTGTGAAGCTTGTGTCCTTAGATGGTTGGTTAATAATGTTGTCTTTTGATGTACTCTGCTGGTAGTCTGTACTCCATGGTTGTAACATCTGCATCTCTGTATGCAGTTTATCTTATAAATGATAGAACCATGTGCAACTTTTAAGTTCATTGAATCTTGCTTATGATGTTTTACATCCTTTGATCTGCAAAATAGTTAGTGGAAACACAAAGAAACAAGCAGTGGTTTGAACAAAACAAGCAATACTAAGACCAACTAATAACAGTACATAACTTTTACAAACTTTTACAAAACAAATTTGAGACTTAGAGATTTATCATTCCAATACTGACTACAAGGTACTGAAACCTCCCCACATCAAAAGCTTTAGTGAGAAGATCAACAACATTGAAATCAGTATGGATTTTTACCATTTGAATTAACCTTTTCTCATTAGAATCTCTAATAAAATGATGCCTTATCTCAATATGTTTAGTTCTAGAATGCAAAACAGTATTTTTAATTATGCATATTGTACTGTTATTATCAATGTAAATCTTAGTATGCATAAAATTGTACCCAAAGTCCAACAATTGATTCTGAATCCAAAGCACTTGACCACAACAACTAGCAGCAGCCACATACTCAGCTTCAGTTGTAGAATTAGCCATAATGGTTTGCTTTTTACACTGCCATGAGATTAGTCTGCTTCCCAAAAACTGACATCCTCAAGTAATAGACTTCCTATCCAAACTAGCTCCAGCATAATCACTGTCTGTATAGGCCACCAAATCAAATGCTAAATCCTTAGAATACCAAAGGCCCAATTTAGGATGACCCTTAAGGTATCTAAAAATTCTCTTCACAACATTCATGTGTGTTGTGTTTGGTGTGACTTGGAATCTTGCACACACACATACTGAGAACATAATATCTGGCCTAGATGCAGTGAGATACATCAAAGATCCAATCATGGATCTATACAGCTTCAAATCAACTTTAGGACTTCCATCATCTGGTAGCAGTGGTTTCTGAGTCTCCATTGGTGTACTAGCACTCTTTACATCCTGAAACCCAAACTTCTTCAAAACATCTGCTACATACTTGTCTTGACTAATGAAAATACCATCAGTCCTTTGTTGAACCTGTAGCCCCAAAAAGAAAGTGAGTTCACCCATAGAACTCATCTGAAACTTATCATGCATAAGTTTCTCAAAGTCTTTGCACAGCTCCTTATTGGTTGAGCCAAAGATAATGTCATCAATGTAAACCTGAACTAGCAACATATAATCCTTGAGCTTTCTTATGAACAAAGTCTTATCAATTAGTCCCCTCTTGAAACCATTGTTCATCAAATAAGTAGAAAGGCATTCATACCATGCCCTTGGAGCTTGATGCAAACCATACATAGACTTTTTCACCCCGTAGACGTTATCAGGATGATCAGGATCTTCAAAACCAGGAGGTTGACAAACATAAACCTCCTCATCAATAGTACCATATAGAAAGGCACTTTTAACATCCATTTGATACACAAAAGAGTTTTTGAATGAAGCATATGCCAAAAACAATCTTATAGCTTCAATTCTGGCAACAGGTGCAAACACTTCATCATAATCCAAACCTTCAGTTTGTGTGTATCCTTGAGCAACCAACCTTGATTTATTCCTTACCACTATACCTCTTTCATCCCTTTTATTTCTAAAAACCCATTTAGTTCCAATAGCCCTTTTTCCATTTGGAAGGTCAACCAATGTCCATATCTCTTGAAGCTTAAACTGCAATAGCTCCTCTTGCATTGATTCAACCCATCCTTCTTTTGATAAAGCTTCTTCAACTCTCTTGGGCTCCTTTTGAGACAGAAAACAAGCAAACAAACAATTTTGCAGATCTTTGTGACTATTCCTTTTGTGAAGTGATCTGGCAAAGAAACCTTGTTCAGGAAAGGTTTGATTGTTCAAAGCCCTGCTTCTTGTTTGAACTGGAGTATTCAGATCTCCAAGAATTTGCTCTTTGGGATGATTCTTATGAACTCTGGTAGTAGGAATTGGACTCTCTGTGATGACTGTTTCCAAATTTGTAAAATCTGCATCTTTGAAATAGTCATCCAGATTCTCATCATCAGTTGGAGTATCCCTTTCTTCTAAATCAAGCATGTCTGGATCAGTTGGATACTCATCTTCACCAAATAGTGGCTTGACAGTGGGTCCAAAGTAAGTACTGCTATCAGAATCTGCAGCCGGGGTTTCACTTGAACTAGCAGTGGTAGAACTTGGCTTAGCAGTGCTTTCATTATGCTTAGCAGTGCTTTCAGAATTTTTCTTCTTTCTTTCAATTTCTTCTACCGACACTGAGTTATCTTGCAACAACTCTTCCTTATCTTGATGATGATCACCCTTGCTTCCAGAATCCAAATCATCATCATCAGTGGGATTCTTCTTTAAAATGATGGGTGAGACAGGACCAACTTTCCACTTTTCAAGCAGATAGAATTCCTTTGGAGAATCAGCTTCTTCAGAATTTACTTCTCTTTTAGAATTCTTTTGAGTACCTGAATCAATATTAGTGGATGTACCTGCAATGATAGGCGCATAATTCATAGATTTGGTTAGCATATCAATATTAAACAGCCACTCAGGTCCTTTTGTCTCAACACTAGGAGTCTCTTCACTAAACTTAGCATGTAAGTTTTCTTCTACAATTCTGGTCCTCCTATTGTATACTCTAAAGGCTTTGCTATTAGAAGAATAGCCAAGAAAGTATCCATCATCTGCTTTTTCTTGAAACTTGCCTATAGTCTATGGTATTCAAGATAGTAACAGGACACCCAAAAGGTTTTAGGAATGCTATCAAAGGCTTCCTATCATGTAACAGCTCATAGGGGGTCTTGTTATGAGGCTTCACTACCTTGCTTCTATTCTGCACATAACATGCAGTTCCTACAGCTTCAACCCAAAAGGTAGTTGGTAACTTAGATTCTGACAACATTGTTCTAGCAGCCTCAATTAGTGTTCTATTTTTCCTTTCAGCTACACCATTCTTTTGTGGTGTTCTAGCAACACTAAACTGTCTTTCAATACCCTTAGCCACACAGAACTGATTAATCACATCATTTTTAAACTCAGTTCCATTATCACATCTGATTACTTTGACCTTATGGTTTACTTGATTTTCTATCTTAGTAATGAAACTCTTGAGGATCTCACTAGTTTCACTCTTAGCAGCTAAAAAGTATACCCAAGAAAATCTACTATAATCATCAGTAATAACTAGGCAGTACTGCTTATGGTTCAAACTTTTAACAAAGGTAGGGCCAAATAAGTCCATATGAAGCATAAACAGTAGTTGTGTAATGGTGTTGACAGTCTTGGTCTCACAAGAGGCTCTATGTTGTTTTCCTTTCTGACAAGCCACACAAAGTTCTTTACACTCAAAAACCTTAGAAGGTAACCCTCTCACTAAGTTGCCCTTTACCAGTTTATTGATTGTTTTGAAATTTAGGTGACCTAGCCTTCTATGCCACAATTTTGACTCATCAACTGATGCCTTAGCAAACTAAAAAGTTAAGGACCTATTAGGAATTACATCTTTCATGTTAAAGCATTATATATTTTCTTTCCTAGGTACTCTTAACTGCACATATTTCTCATCAGGCATTTTAAACTCAGGAGACAACACCACACACTCAGTTTCCCCAAAAAGTACCCAGGTTTTCTTATCACACATTTGAGAAACACTGAATAGATTGTACTTTAGTCCCTGTACCAAATAAACCTTCTCAAAATCCAGCTTTCTTGTTATGATAGTTCCTCTGCCAACTATTTTTCCTCCCTTTGGATCATTGCCAAAAGCCACATATCCTCCATCATAAGCTTCAAAATCCTCAAGGTTGCTCCCATCCCATGTCATGTGCCCAAAGCAACCACTATCAAAAACTCCTTTGTCTTGTAGCTCCTCTTATAGATTGCCCTACACATGATTTTAAACAAGTTAGTTCCTTTTGTGGACCCAAGCCAATACTGACTTGGGTCTGCCCTGTGCATCAACATAATCAAATTTCTTTAGGTCCATTGATGCACTACTGGCATTATGTAAAACCTTGGTCTTAGGCTTCCATTGCCAGCTAGCTGAGGCCTTTACAGCATAAAAATGGTTTCCAACCATTGTGTCAGTAATCACCTTTGGTACAGTTAAAAATTCTTTTATTTCAGTGGTGATATTCTGCTTAGCAGTGGAAACAGTTTGCTTAGCAGTTGATACCTTTTGCTTAGCAGTGGTTGGAACCCATTTGGGTGCAGCAGTGATTATAGATTTATTAGTTCCATTTTTCATTAGCACTGCTCTGGGAACCATATTTTTGTTAGGATGAGGACTTGTTTTCTTTGAAAAGTTTCGATGATTTACCCTCCTCCAATGGTTCCAAACTTGTGGTTGGTTTTTATAACAATTTCTCTGTAGATGCTTAAAACTACCACATTTAAAACAAGCTTTCTTCACACATTGAAACTCATCTCCTAATTTGTTAGAAATTAAGCCATTGAAGTTTCTTTGATTGCCCCTAGGTATGTATCTTTTCATCTGTTCCCTAGGTACCTCATTATAATTTACCACTTTCCTAGAAATTGGTGCTCCAAATCTAGGCATAAGGTTGGCTTGTTTAGAATCAACGGACTTAACATTTTCTACCTTCTCAGACTGTGTTGATTTTGACCTATCTTCCTCAGAATCTGACTCCCAATCTTCAATAATTGGACCATCAGATGACTTATCAGAACCTATCTTAGGTGATTCATACTTACTAATCTCACCTACAGGTTTGTTGAAACTGAATTCACTGCCAAATGACATTTCTTTTGTTTTTGGTGCATGTTTCATAAGAGAGGGTGGTGGCATATTGTTGTAACCTAGGCTAGAACCCTCTTTGAATAATTTTTGTCCAATTGGCTTATTTACTAAATCAGAAGCATATTGTGTTTTAGCAACCCTAACAACATGTTTTTCTTTTTCTTCTAGAGCTTCTTGTTTTACACTCTCTGCCTCTTCTAGTTTCTATTTAAGCACTTTAATTTCTCTGTCCTTAAGATCAATTTCACCACCTAGTATGTTAATCTTATCTACATACTCAAACTCACATTTAATACAGAATTTAAGTTTCTCTTCAACACTCTCAAGACCAACTTTATATCCTAAGTTATCTAATGCAAGTCTTTCTACCTCTTTTCTTAGACTCTCATTAATTGCTTTAAGAGATTCTAAATTATCTTGACATGATTTAAAGGAACAAGTAAAATTATTTGACTCATTAGATACCTCATAGTCTGAACCAGAAGATGATGCATATGCCATGAGAGCAAAGTTATGCTCTTTTGAAGCTTCACTAGCAAGAAAAGCTGCATTAGGACCTTCTTCAATCTGATCACTCCAGTCATAATCACCCAATCCATCTGAAGAAGGCTTTGGATCTTCAGTAGTCTTCTTGTAGTCTTCACCAATCCTCTTGGGAGCTCTACATTCCCTAGCAAAATGTCCCTTCTTCTTGCAATTGTAACACTCCATCTTGTTTTTGTCAAACCCAGCTATCCTTTGACCATCATACTTGACTTGCCTGCCTGTTCTCCTTAGAAATCTCCTAGCTTGCAATGTCAACATTTCCATTTGCCACTGAAGATTGATTTCATCAAGATCAATTTGATCCAAATCTTCATTTAACACAGTGACACTAGTTGTTAAATCAGCCAGAAAAGCACATGTGGCCCCATCACTAACATTATCACTAACAGTGGTATTATTAGCAATAGCAGTGGAAATTCCATAAGCAGCAGTGGATGCTTCTTGAGAACCCTTGTGGTTTGTAGAAACAAAAGCAATGTTTTGAGTAGATGAGGATGAACCAGCAATGTTCTTTTCAGACTCATAAACCTTCAAGTTGTTGTAGAGATTGTCCAGAGTCATCTTCTCAAAGTCATCCTTGTTCCTCTACACAACAGTATTTACAGCCCATTCAAGTGATAAACTTCTGATGAACTTTAGATTTATGCCTTCTTGAGCGACTTTGTAGTCCACCAACTTCAGATGACTGATTAGCTTCTGTTGTCTGTTATAGGTGCCATCAAGACTTTCTCCACTAAGTGCAGTGAAGTTTTCAAGCGGATGCTTGAGCATGTTTTTCCTGGATTTTCTGGTAGCTTCATTACCAGCAAATCTTGTTTTAATGGCATCCATTAACTCCTTAGCAGTTTCATATTGTTCAAAGTCCAAAGCATACACATTAGGTATTCCCATGTTGAGAATACTATGAGCTTTGATCTCCAATTTCCTCTGTGCCTTGTCAGTTTCACTAATAATTTCAACAGGCTTTCCATCAGGACCCATAGTAGGTAACTTATCACCCTTTTCAACAACTTCCCAGATGTTGTAATCAATCATGCAAATATATTGCCTAATTCGCATTCTCCATACTTGATACTCACCCTGCCTTAGCATGGGTACCTTTAATGCAGTAACCATATGATTTTCGTCAGACATCTTTACTCTTCTTGAATTAAAGTTAACTTGATCTTCTTGATCACAATTTCTAGATAACAAGCTCTGATACCACTTGTTGATCCCAATTGAGCAAACGATCCTTATAGAAACTGACTTAACAATAACTTGTTAAATACTATGCGGAATATAATATTTAACCTTAAGAAGAAGAACAACAATAACACTAAACACCTCAATATTATTATTAATACGAATACTCTGAATAGTATTAGGGTTTTACAACCTTGAAGTGTATCGACCTTAGATATATCAAAACATACGTATATCTAATCTAACCTAGGACCTCATTTTATAGGCTAAGGAGTCATTTACAAGATACAATACGTAACCTACAAGATAAATATCTTTTTCATATTTATCTAATACAAATATTAAACCGACTAAACAGACTAGCAGTGGTTACAATACATTAGCCATGGTTATACAATACTACTATCCGTGGTTTAACTCCAGCAATGGATTCCTTCTTCTAGCCGTGGTTTCTTTTGCTCTAGTCGTGGTTCCATACTTAGAATAATTCCATTCAGTAGAACCTAAAACCCAACAATATGCAATATAGGCCTAAATATGTCGCCACTCCTTCTACTAGCACACCCGCCCAAGGGGAAGCTAGTACTAGTTCTGGTCATCCTCCTATTCCGGTAGGTACCTCTAATTCAACTCAACCTAGTAAGGATAGCCAAACTGCTCGTTATGGTGATGAATCATGTAATTTGTTTGATAAACTGGGGGCAAGCACTCCTGTTCTGAATGTTCCTGATGTTTAATATCGCCTCTTGGAATATAAGGGGTTTGAACCATTACCCTAAACAAAAAGAGGTTAGATAGGTAGTTAACGAAAATAATCTTAGTGTGTGTGCGATTTTGGAATCTCATGTGGATGCTTCTGTGGTGTATGATACATGTCGTAATGTGTGTCGTCGATGGAAATGGACGTCAAATGGTAGTCTTTGTGATAAGGGGTCCCGTATTATTCTTGGCTGGAATGATGACATTGTTGATGTTATGATTATGTCTCAAACTAACCAAGTTATGCATGTACAGGTTAATATTCGTGCGGAAAGCAAAGCTCTTTTTTGTTCCTTTATGTATGCAGATAACTATTATGGGAATCGTCGTTTACTTTGGACCAATCTAGTGTGTCTGGTTGGTTTTATACGTAGTAGGCCTTGGGTCTTGTTGGGTGATTTTAATGTGGCACTTAAATTAGAAGATCATTCATGTAGTAGTTATACTCCCGACATTGCTATGCGCGAATTTAAAGATTGTGTTCAGAGGATGGAGGTTGAGGATGTTAATAGCACTGGTCTTCACTTTACATGGAATCAAAAACCAAAAGGCTCCTATGGTACTTTGAAGAAAATTGATAGGGTTATGGGTAATCTGCAGTTTTCTGATTCTTTTCCAGGTTCGTTTGCTATATTCCAACCATATCGTATATCTTTTTTTTGGGTAAAGGGGATTCACCCTGGAAAAATATATTAATAATCAACCGAACAAGTACAATGGAATGTGGCTGACGTGCAACATTAACCTCAAACTAAGCTTGAACAACCAATGAAAATCGCTAGTGACATGCCACTAAGCGTTACAAAAGCAATAGAATACAAAAGCTAAGACACCAACAGGGAACATCCATCTAAGAACACATGAGTGACACCACCTATCCGCCCACCTCTTCGATGGAGATTGATGAATCAGATGAGCCTGCCTCCTTAAAAACCCTTTCCACCCAATGGGAAAACCTTGGAGTAGGGAAAAAGAGTACAACACTCACCTGGATCTCTAACGAAACACCACAACCTCCAATAGCATAAGCAAACGACACACCTCTATCTGCCAACCACCTGCGCCAAGAATCTTCAGCATTTAAACCAACCGTTAGGAATGTAAAAAAGAAAGAGGAAACTGCCAAACCCGCAACATATCTCTAGTATTCGACGTCTTCTTGAATTTGCATGTGAGAAGCTTGAGCCAAACCGTAGACTTGATAATATCAATAACTTGAACTTTTGATCTTCTTTGATGCTTAAAAATCATGTTGTTTCGTTCTTGCCATATGAAATATGAAGAAGCCGCGAAAAGAAGCTTGGAGACAACACTTTTAACCGATCGTGACTTCGATAAGGGAATGAGAAAGCGAGTCACATCATCCAACGAATTCGGAATATCTTGAAAACCTGCAAACGTCTTCAAAGAAAACCAAACCTCTTTCAATAGGATTAGGGTTTGTTGGAGGAGCTACACGATGATATTTCTTTAG
Organism: Chrysanthemum makinoi; assembly: GCA_910596185.1. Lineage (NCBI taxonomy): Eukaryota > Viridiplantae > Streptophyta > Magnoliopsida > Asterales > Asteraceae > Chrysanthemum > Chrysanthemum makinoi. The sequence goes on along the minus strand of OU343225.1, from coordinate 230,171,644 downwards.
AATGGATTTGAGTATAGGCGCGTCACTCAACAAACTAGAACCCGTGACCCCGTCAATAACATTAGAAGAACCTTTATTTCCTTTTTTCTCCATTAAATTCGAAGAATCCAATCCAGATATAGCGAACGACAGAAAAACAAAACCCTAAAAAAACACACGCAGCAGCAGCACTGAAAAGAAACGCCACCAAAACGAAACCCTAAGAGGGTTTTCTTACTCCATAATATATTATAACTCTCACATAATGACTAAAGATTGACAATGAACAGATATATGAATAAAAATCAAGGTTAGACGACAAGCAGATCCCAAAACTGAGTCGAAACCCTAACAGCAAATTTAAACGGCACCCAAATAAAAGATCAACTAGACGGAAGTTTAAACCTAGGCCATTCAAGTTTTCTAACATCCTTGTGCAGAATTGTCGGTTTAAATTACAGGTTTAGGAATATTGGAGTAAGCCGTGTAGTGGCTTTTACATGTTTCAAGTGGTCAATAAGCTTAAATCTCTTAAGAAGCCGCTTCGGAGATTGTTATTTAATGAGAGTAATATTCATGATAAAGTCATGAAACTTCGTCATGAATTGGATATGGTTCAACGGGCGCTTGATTTGGACCCGTTTAATTCTGATATCCGAGAAGAAGAAGCTTGTTACCTTAATGCATATAATGAAGCTATTCTTACTAAGGAATGTTTTCTTAAGCAAAAGGCAAAAGTTGATCAGCTTCGTGTGGGGGATTCTAATTCTGCATATTTCCATAAAGTGGTCAAAAGTCGAAAGACGAGGAGTCGGATTGATTCTATTAGTGATGGTAATGGTGTTATGTATGTGGATGATCAAGTTCCTAATTCCTTTGTTACTCACTTTACTTCGTTTCTTGGGCAAGAGGGGTTATCGATTCCATTTGATGATGATAACCTTTTCTCTTCCACTCTTGATCCTCATGTGGCGCTTAATATGGTTCGTGATGTTACTCCTAAAAAATTTAGAGATGCTATCTTTTCTATGGGTGATGATAAATCTCCTGGTCCGGACGGTTTTTCAGCGGCATTTTTTAAGGGAGCTTGGGACATTATTGCTGATGATATTACTAGGGCGGTTCAGGAATTTTTTGTTAATGGTAAGCTTTTGAAAGAAGTAAACCATACTATTATTGCCCTCTTGCCTAAAGTTAATTCTCCTACCCGGATTACTGATTTTAGGCCTATTTCTTGTTGCGATGTCTTTGTTTAAGTGTATTAGTAAGATTATTGCTAATCGTATCAAGGATAGTCTTACTACGTTGGTTGGGTTGAACCAATCTGCTTTTGTTCCTGGTCGTTGGATTTCGGATAATATTTTGCTTACTCAGGAGCTTATGCATAATTATCACCTCGATCGTGGTCCAGCTAGGTGTGCTTTCAAAGTGGATATTCAGAAAGCGTATGATACTGTTGATTGGCAGTTTTTGCGCAATACTTTGATCAGTTTTTGGTTTCACTCGCGTATGGTTCATTTGATTATGGAATGTGTTTCTACCACTTCTTTTTTGATCAGTGTGAATGGTATTCTGCATGGTTATAGGCAGGCGTAGGCTTAGGCAAGGAGATCCACTTTCTTCCTATTTGTTTACTCTTATTATGGAGGTGTTAACGCTTATGCTTCAGCGGAGGGTGAAGGATTCCGGGCTTTTTACTTATCATCACAAATGCTCTCAATTACGTATTAATAATCTTTGTTTTGCTGATGATTTGTTTTTGTTCGCTCATGGGGATGTGGATTTAGCCGGGGTCATTATGGAGACTTTGGAAGAATTTAAACATGCTTCGGGTCTTACTACTAGTTTACCCAAAAGCACGGCTTATTTCTGTAATGTTCTTAATTATGTGAAAATTGCTATTCTTCAGATTCTTCCGTTTACAGAAGGGGTGTTGCCTGTTAAGTATCTTGGGGTTCCTTTGATTACTACGCGGCTCATTTTTAGGGATTTCAAAGAATTATTTGAGCGGTTATCTAATTGTATCAAGGATTGGCGCAACAAATCGTTGTCTTTCGCTGGTCGTCTTCAGCTTATTCAGTCGGTTTTGTCGTCTATGCATATTTATTAGGCTTCGATATTTATTCTCCCATCTAGTATTGTTCAGGATCTTGAGCAGCTTATGAGAGGGTTTTTATAGAGTTATGGAGATGGTGCGAGAGGTAAGTCTAAGGTTGTGTGGGAAGTTGTTTGTTTGCCCAAGCATGAGGGTGGTCTTGGCATTCGTCGTATTGTTTCATTTAATAATGCTCTCATTGCTTCTCATATTTGGCACTTGTTTACTTGTAAGGATTCCCTATGGGTCAAGTGGATCCATACGTATAGGTTGAAGGGGCGTCACTTTTGGGATACCCCATGTAGGGGTAATATGACTTGGAGTTGTCGGAAGATTCTTCAACTTAGACCGCTTGTTCGTAGGTTCTTTTGGTATAAGCTTGGTAATGGGAGGTCGGCTTCTGCTTGGTTTGATCAGTGGTGCTCGGAGGGGCCTTTATCGCTTGTTGTTTCTTCTAGAGACATATATCGTGCGGGCTTTTCTCCTAGTTCTGCTGTTTATGATTTGCTTAATGGGGTTTCGTGGTCGAGGCCTAGTAATTGGATTGATCGGTATCCTGGTATTATTTCTATTACGGTCCCTAATTTGTATGATGATTTGGAGGATAAATTATCTTGGCGTTATGGCGATTCCATAAAGCCATTTTTGGTTTCTCTTGCCTGGGACTGTATTCGCCCAAGGGGTCCTCAGGTGGATTGGTATCATCTTATTTGGTTCTCTCATCATATCCCGAGGCACTCGTTCCATCTTTGGCTGGTCTTAAAAAGACGTTTACGGACTCAAGACATGTTGAGATTTCATGATGGCCATAATGACTCTAATAGTGTTACGTAGGAGTGTCCTATGTGCAGGAATCAGCCTGATTCTCACGATCATCTTTTCTTTGATTGTGTGTTCTCTTTTCAGGTTTAGTTTTCTTTGAAGTCTTTTGTAGGTCTTCAGGATATCCCGGATTCTTTGGATGATGTGACTCGCTATCTCATTCCCTTATCGAAGTCACAGTCGGTCAAAAGTGTTGTCTCCAAGCTTCTTTTCGAGGCTTCTTCTTATTTCATATGGCAAGAATGGAACAACAGGATTTTTAAGCGTCAAAGAAGATCAGAAGTTCAAGTTATTGATATTATCAAGTCTACGGTTCGGCTTAAGCTTTTTACATGCAAATTCAGGAAGACGTCGAATACTAGAGATTTGTTGCGGGTTTGGCAGTTGCCTCTTTCTCTCTTACATTCCTAATGGTGGGTTCCAATTCTGAAGATTCTTGGTGCTGGTGGTTGGCAGATAGAGGTGTGTCATTTGGTTATGTTATTGGAGGTTTTGGTGTTTCGTTGGAGATCCAGGTTAGTGTTGTACTCTTTTTCCCTACTCCAAGGTTTTCCCATTGGGTTTTTAATTGGAAAGGGTTTTTAAGGAGGCAGGCTCATCTGATTCATCAATATCCATCGAAAAGTGGGCAGATAGGTGGTGTCATTCATGTGTTTTTAGATGGATGTTCCATGTTGGTGCTTTAGCTTTTGTATTCTAGTGCTTTTGTAACGCTTAGTGGCATGTCACTAGCGATTTTCATTGGTTGTTCAAGCTTAGATTGAGGTTAATGTGGTACGTCGGTCACATTTTATTGTACTTATTCGGTTGATTGTTAATATATTTTACCAGGGTGAATCCCTTTTACCCAAAAAAAGTAAATCAAAGATTAATGAGTTAATGGTCTGAAAAATACATGAACTTGTCACATTTTACTATTGTGACAATAAACTCTTAATTTTTCTATTAAAACCAAAAACTTTCTTAATTACCCTTATTGTAACCAAATTTGACACGTGGCACACTTAATCCGATTTTTGCCCGCTTAATTGAATCCTTCCCGTTTTTAAGAGTTGAGGGGGATGTTTTGCAAATATACCAAACTAATTACACATTAATATATACCACGTTTTCCCCCCAAACCCTTTTCCCCCAATTCTGCAATTGGTTCCAATTAACTATAAACCCTAATCCATGAGTTCATCTTCTTCAGCATAATCAAGGTTAATTGGTGGTAAGATTCAACACTTTTGTAATTGTAATCGTCTATTAAAAGTTCAAACTTCAACTACAAGTAGGAGCATATGCACTGCAGCAGCAACAACTACAGAGTGTTTATAGGTCAGTTTTAGTGGGGCACCTTGTGGTAGAGGATTTGGGCGAGGGTATGCATTGATGCACCGACGCGTATGCAATGAAGATCCACCAAACCAACCCACCAATCCTGACCCGTTCCTGTTTCGGATTCTGATCACGAACAGATTCCGAATGAGTCAGCATCATCAGGGACAGATGTGACGGAGGTTATTGGCATAATGTCAACGATGATGGGTAGAGGAAAAGGATTTGGGCGAGCATATGCACTGCACCAAAAACAGCAAAGTGTTAATGGGTCAGTTTTGGTAGGGTCACCTAGTGGTAGAGGATTTGGGCGAGGGTATGCACTGCTGCACCCAAGTGTTGTTAACAATGAACAAGTTCCAGAAACCCCTCATGACCCGGTTACGGTTCCTGATCACGGACCATTTGCTACCTACATAGACAATGCAGTCAATAATGCTAAGAAGAACGTGCCAAGACTCAGAACAAAAAAGAAGTAGATATTAGTTTTCATATTTTCAGTGAGCCATGGATATAAGAACTTATACTTGTAAGATGTTCCATTTGTTAGTCGAGAAAAGAAAAGAAAAAAAACACTAGTGTTTCAAAAATTGTGTAAGGTACTTCTGGCCTTCTACTCTCCTTGTGTGGAAAGGTATCAATCAGGTTTTTAAGCAATATCCATGTGTAGCATTATCTTCAAATTGACTTGCTTGGTCTCCTTCAGATCTGGGATCGACTCATGGTTTGGTTGGTTGGTTGTTTAATTTGTTTAATTAGTTTCGAATGTAGGCAAAACAAACCCCTCAACTCTTAAAAACGGGAAGGATTCAATTAAGCGGGCAAAAATCGGATTAAGTGTGCCACATGTCAAATTTGGTTACAATAAGGGTAATCAAGAAATTTTTTGGTTTTAATAGGAAAATTAAGAGTTTATTGTCAAAATAGTAAAATGTGGCAAGTTAATGTATTTTTCAGACCATTAACCTGAGATTAATCCAGAAAAGTTAAAACGTTATAAAGGATTAGATCAAAATTGAAGCAGGAGAAACGAAGGAGAGGAGGGGAACATGGGTCGCCAATGTCGCCAAAGGATTTTTAGGGTTTTTTCTGTTTGAGCCATTATTTTTTTTACCCATATCGTCTATCGGATCATGCTCCTTGTGTTCTTCGTATCCCTCAGGTAACAAAGCCTAAACCTAAACCTTTCAAGTTCTCTAACTTTTTGGTTCATAAAGATGGGTTTCTGGATACAGTTACTGCGGGGTGGAATCTTAATGTTCATGGTTGTGCTATATTTCGTGTTGTTAAACATCTGAAGGGGCTGAAATCCTCTTTTCGTAAGCTTTTGCACAATCAAGGTAATCTTCATGAGCAGGTGGATAGGATTTGTAAGGAGTTAGATGAGATACAAAAGGCCATTGATAAGAATCCATCTAATTCAGCCATTCGGGATGAGCATGCTCACTATCTTCTTGCATTTAAGGAGGCTACATTAGATGAAGAACGGTTTTTAAAGCAGAAATCTAAAGTTCAGTGGCTTCATGCAGGTGACTCTACTACAACTTACTTTCATAATATTGTTAAAAGTAAATGTGCCCGGAATCGAATCAAATTGGTTAGAGACTCGAACAATGTCCTGTATGAAGGTAAGCACGTTGCAGGTGCTTTTGTTGCTCATTATGAACAGTTTATTGGTATTGAAGCGGATTGTAGCTATTTTGATGATTATGATATATTCTCTAATGTCTTTCCTCACCAATTGACTGATTCTATGGTTCGTCATGTTACGGATGCTGATATTAAGGAAGCTTTGTTTTCAATGGGGGATGATAAAGCTCCTGGTCCTGATGGTTACACTGCAGCTTTCTTTAAGAAAGCATGGAATGTTGTGGGTGCTGATGTTACGTGTGCTATTCCGGATTTCTTCAATAATGGTAAGCTTTTTAAGGAAATCAATCATACCATTATATCTTTGATCCCTAAAGTGTCTACCCCTTCTAAGATTAATGATTATAGGCCTATTTCTTGTTGTAATGTCATTTATAAATGCATTAGCAAAATTATTGCTAACCGTATTAAAGAGGGCCTTGGTGAGTTAGTTAGTATTAATCAATCAAGATTTGTTCCTCGACGTCGTATCTCTGATAATATATTACTCACCCAAGAGCTTATGCGGAATTATCATAGAGGGAGAGGTCCGCCTAGTTGTGCATTTAAAGTTGATATCCAGAAGGCATATGATATGGTTGATTGGGCATTTCTTAAAGCTATTCTGATTGGGTTTGGTTTTCACTCCAAAATGGTTGACTGGATCATGGTGTGTGTCTCATCTACATCTTATTCTATATGTGTTAATGGGGATCTTCATAGTTGGTTTAAAGGTAAGTGGGGTCTAAGGCAAGGTGATCCGTTATCACCCTACTTGTTTACGTTGGTTATGGAGGTGCTAACTTTTATTTTGCAGAAAAAGGTTCCTAATGCAGTGGAATTTCAGTTTCACCATTTGTGTGAATAACAGAGAATTATTAACCTTTGTTTTGCAGATGACCTCTTCTTATTTTCTAGAGGCCATTTGGATTCTGTTAATGTCATAATGCAAGCTTTGGAGGATTTCAAGAATGTCTCGGGTCTTGTACCGAGTATCCCTAAAAGTACAGCTTTCTTTTGTAATGTTCCTAATGCTATGAAAGTTGTTATTCTCCAGTCTATGCCATTTGCAGAAGGTTCTCTCCCTGTCAGGTATCTTGGGGTCCCTCTGATATCATCTAGACTACTTTATAGGGATTGTAAGGTTCTTGTGGAAAAGTTGGAAGGCCGTGTGAATGATTGGCATAATAAGTTTTTATCTCTCGCGGGTAGACTTCAGTTGGTCAGGTCTGTATTATCTTCGATGCATTTATATTGGGCTTCTGTTTTTATCCTTCCTACCCGTATCATTCATGAATTGGAGCAGCTTATGAGGGGTTTCCTTTGGTGTCAAGGAGAAATGAAAAAGGGTAAGGCCAAAGTTGCTTGGGAGTCTGTTTGTAAGCCTAAGCAAGAAGGAGGTCTAGGTATTCGTAGATTGGATGATTTTAAGATTGCTCTTATGACTACGCATATTTGGAGTATTTTGACACATAAAGAGTCCTTATGGATTCAATGGATTCATTCTTATAAACTCCGAGGTAGAATCTTTTGGGATGTCCCTTGCTTGGGTGATGTTAGTTGGGGATGGCACAAGCTTCTTGCAATTAGAGCCAAGGTTCGTCCTTTCATCTGGCATAAGATTAATAATGGAAAGGCTACCTCCGCTTGGTTTGATATGTGGTGTAAGTTAAGCCCTATTCGTGATTCACTTACTGCTAGAGACATTGCTCATCTTTGGGTTAAATTTATCAGACTCGGTTTGGGATGTTATAGATAATGGTGCTTGGCGATGGCCTCCTGATTGGTTATCTAGGTTTCCACTGTTAGCTGCTTTACCGGTACCTAATCTTAACGATACTGATGATGATTTATTATACTATGGATGGTAATCTTTGTCGGTTCTCGGTTTCGGGTGCATGGGATTCTCTTCGCCTAAGGGCTGATTTGGTGGAGTGGTATCATATTACTTGGTTTTCTCATTGTATTTCGAGGCATGTTATACATTTGTGGCTTGTTATTAAGCAGAAATTGAAGACTCAGGATAGGATGCGGCAATGGGATGTTGGTCCTAATGTTGATTTTGATTTGCTTAGATGCCCGCTATGTGACTTGGTTCCGGACTCTCACTCTCATTTGTTTTTTGAGTGCCAGTTTTCTATGCAAGTTTTGTTGCAGGTTCGGGTTTTATCTGGAATAGATGCTGTCCCACCTTCTTTGGATAATGCTCTTACATTCCTTATTCCTATATCAAAGGGGCGTTCAGTTAGTAGTATCATATCTCGGTTACTGATTCTTTGCTACTACGTACTACATTTGGATGGAACGCAATTCAAGACTCTTCAAGCAAAAGAATTCTACTGTAGCTGAAGTGGTCCAAATTATTGTCTCTACCGTTCGGTTGAAGCTGGTTACCTTCAAGTTCAAGAAGATAACCCCACGGGCTCGTCTGATTCTTGATAAATGGAAGATTCCAAGTGTTTGTATTATACACGAAGGGGGTGCCAGGTAAGGGTTGTACTCTTTTTCCCTACTCCAAGGTTTTTCCCTTTGGGTTTTTCTTGGAAAGGGTTTTTAAGGAGGCGGACTTCCTGGGTCGACTTGCCCCCTTCGTGCAATGGTTGGATGCGGGATGCTCGCTTGTTACAAGTTTTTTCTTGTTTTATGCCTAGTTAGATGATGTAATATAGCTAGGTTCATTGTGTTTATGGCATGTCATAAAAACTAGTTTATCAAGCTTTTAGCTTTAGGTTAATATGGTACTTTAGCCACATTCCATTTGTACTTAACATTATTTTTGGTTATATATTTACCGGGGTAAAACCCTTTACCCAAAAAACACACTACCAAAATTAACACTAAACAGACTTAAACATACTTAAATCTGTTTTACAAAATATAATTCCCTACAATAAGTTATTAGTGTTTTAGTACTGATTGTTGTTCAGATTGACATATTCCGGTTGTTTTGCTATTTATAGCAACTTTCCAAATTTAGTAACTTTCTATATTTAGTAACTTTCCTTATTTAGTAACTTTAGGTTATGTTTCATAATTAATCAAACTTAAGGTTTCGTTATCAAAGTTAGGTTTACAAATCTGATCAATTAAAATAGGTTTATCCGGATGATACTCGATATTATTTCCTTTTCTCGAAAGACACTCTCGGAACACACATAAACACACCCTAATATAACAAGACACCACTCACTCATTATCGAACCAAGAATACATCAACCCATATCTTATACGAAGTGTTGACACACACAACACCAAGAAAATAAGAAACCTGCATATATATGTATCATCCCATTAATACTACGTCACCAACCTATACAAATGTCAAAAGTCATGCTTAAACTTCACATACCATGCAACCCAAAACACCATACGTACAATACACAACCCAAACTCATTTAAATACCAAAACTATACCATGCATGCACACTCTTATATACTATGCATGTTAGTCGTATATATAAAATCATGCGAATACTCGAAACTGATCGTAACGATTAACGTATTTAGGGTATGATTATATGTAACGAAGACCAATCTCGACTCTGGAGTAAAGATAGATCGAGAACATGATAGACCAAACCTGGAAACAAGACCAATCTCGAAACCAATTACGAACACACGTATTTACACCATCTTGAACATGGACACTCATCAAAACTCAAACCACCCATACACGACATCTTTTGAATATAAAATTTTCAAGTTTCATAAAGTTATAACACGTAAACTATTTGACATCAAAACGATGAGACACCCACAACGAAACCTGTTAACCCCAGATTCCACAATATACCCATGATAACTCGACCTCTCACAACCAATATCCTTAGCTTGAAACTTATCGAAACACCTCCAAGATCACAAGAAAAATCCAACCATGAAAATACCTTATTCTCTTTTGGTTTCTTGCAAGACACCTCACGTTAACCATCTTACAAACAAAATTAGTTATAGTGTTTATGCATCTTTATATTCGAGTATTTAGTTTAACTCATAATCCCAGGTTTTATAATAAAGTATATACGTAATTGGTTATTCATGTGTGTATGATTATTTTGATATAATAGATTTTCATGAGTACATGCGAGATGAAGAACAAGGAATACCTCTAGTCGAAATAGAAGTGTGAGGCCGACTCAATACGCGAATGCTAGAATGGATGTGGTAAGATCGTGCCCAAAACTCAGCATTGCACGACACCTCTTTATAACAGGTTTTAGGCCGTAGCCTATTTGTCCCACGTTAATGTTTATTAGGGTTAAACCCTAAAAAACGTTTTCTCTCTCCCTAGAGGAATTCCAGCCGCCGCCCTTATTATTATTCCGGCCAAAACTCCTATATTCCGTCCTCTCTGCCCTCTTATGGGTATGCAATACGGTTTATTGGTGTTTGTATTTGTGTAAGGGCGGCTGGTAACAATTTATCTTCTTATTATTATTGGAATCTCCTCTTTATGGCCGCCTTCTTTAGTTTTTATAGAGGCGTGCTGTATGAAACCCTAAGCGTCCAACTTTTCATTCGATCTTTTTTTCTACACTAGGATTAGAAGATCGTTTTATCTTAGGGTTTCAGGGATTTGTATTCGGTTTATGTGCACCTGTTTACATGCGATCCCTTTTAGGGTTTCGATTTTTGGTGGTGCATGAGGATCCATGTGTCGTAACTGCTATATCTATTGGGATATGTATCGGCTGGAATCTATTGCTCATCTGAAACCCTATGGTTTTGTTTTTCGATCTGCTGGTCCCGTTCTTGGGTTTGGTAAACGATTCCCTATTTTAGGGTTTGTTTTACCTGTATGACTGTTGGTGTTTGTTGAGCATCATTTTACGTGGGTTGAAGAGAGGGTTTATGGATTTTACGTATGCGTTACGTGTTATCTGTATGGTTGTGTGGCTGCCATAGATGGTATTGTCATCGGGGTTTTGTTACTCTGATTATGTTGAACATGATTAACCCTCTCGATTTGTGGAGCTGCTGGTAATGTGAGATACGGCTCAGATCTGGTTGCATTGAGTATCACTCGTATATTGGTTATTATTATTCGTTTCATTGCAATAATAATAATAGAGGTTCAGGGGTCCGATTGGAAGTTGGTGGTGCACTCGTTGGTTATGCATTGAAGATTATTAAAGACGAAGTTGCTCACTATGGAAGTTAGGGTTCTTTTGACATACGTTAGTCTATGGCAGATTCTTTGCATATTGGTAATATTCGTTGATGCTAGAGCCACTTTTATGAGTGGTTCTTGATGATTAAGAGCTGCTATTGTGGATGTGCGTTGTTTTTATATGTATTTGTTGGTTATTCTTATTGGTGTTCAGTTTGGCATCTCAACATACACCTTTGGAGCGAGTTTTGAGCTTGCTGCTCTATCCGTGGTTTTAGAGTCTATCACCAACCGTTGTGTGAAACTTGTGAACTGTAATTCAATTTGAGGACCATGATATTGTATATTTGGATGATTTGGAAGTTTGGACTACTATGGTGACCTGAAGATTCAAGTATTTCTACTTGAAGTGCTTTTATTCTTATTATGTTTATCGTTGTAGTCTGATGTTTAGTTATAAGTGTGGTCTGTCATGCTTATATTGTAAGTTATAGGAATGATGTTGCATTCCTATAGGATAGTCTGTAAGTGTCCTAAGGGACTGTGATGAGGGATTCACCCTCATCTTTTGTACTTCAATGTTTTTGGCGTAATATATTTTACCGGGGTGAATTAACCCTTTTACCCAAAAAAAAAATGTTTATTAGGGTTCCATATTAATGATTTATATATATAGTCAAATATATTAACACGTGGTGATATGAGGGTTTGTATAATGTTTATCGTATTAGTTGTTGCATAGCAAGGACAATTCGATTTGCCTTAGGGTTGCACAATCGAGGACCAATGGAACAAAGATTGAATCGACCACAGACTAGCACCCACGAATTTGTTACGACTGGACCACAAATGATGCCACCCCTAACTAAGAATAGAAACGATCACCAATAGCTGCTATATTTGCATACCATCGATCAAAAATCTTCTTCTATGCTATGTATATCTTGAATTTTTGGAGAAGATGAAAGCCACCACTTTTAATTGTTTTTAGGGTTTTATGTGTGAGTTAGAATGGTATTCGGTTTTATCATATATGTGTTAGAATTATATAACATGACTAATCATAAATATAAACAATAAACATCAAGTACACATGCGGAAGCGTATAGGAAAGATTTAACGAATAATTAATTAACATAAACAAGAATATGCGTACCTTTCTTGATTCTAGCCGAACAAGAATCAAATCCACAAAACTAGCAATTGGATGAACCCTAATTAGGGTTTATAGGATTATGTGAATTACCCCTTACCGTTTTGTAATTCAATCCAAGAATACTAACAATAATGTGTTAGTACCACTTTCTTTTACACACGTACTATACCGAATTAAAGGATTGCTAGTTTTAATTAAACAAAATAACTTTGATTTGGAAAAGCTATGGATCGACACCCACAAGGTGTTTGTCGACCGAATTAAGCAAAACACACACAAACAAGTTTTAGGTTTTAGCTTAATGAGTACAAGAGATAAATTACAAACACCATTGGTTTTGTATTTATACCTAAACTAACTTGGTGAACAAGTTTGAGTTGTTGATGGGTTGGGTTTGGGTCCTTGTGACCGATCGGTTTGGCATCCCACAAGGGATTCCGGAACCTTCTCAATATTTACAACTTAGTCCTTTTCCAATTACATTTAACGACCGTTAGTCCATTACAACTAATTACTTAACGTCCATTATGTTATTTCGTTTAATTAATAAATAAATATAACATTTATATTTAATTATTAACTTTAATTCTCATACGCAAAGTGTGCAATCCCGTGATCTCGAGTTCGATCCTAACACACGTCTATTAATTTATTGTCCATTAAACCAACAGCTTCCACTTGGACATATCTTAATAGAGTGATCACATCGGTTAGCGTCTAGCAACACTTCGATGCCTCTAGTACAATTCGAGCAAGGCTCCTGGAAAACCTTTTAATGATTTCTCATTATTATTATCCTTTTGTTTCTAATACCATGTTAAATCAAGATATGGAGTTATGTCATTCTTTATTCAACTAGTATGTTTCTCATTATAAGTGATTTGAGCAAGATTACCAAATCTTCTGAACATATTCAGGGGAGATATTTGGGCGTGACCATGCAAACATCTTGTCAACCCTACGAGGGGCCCATCAGTATTAAACTCCAAATAAATTTGAAGGAACAAATTCTATCTTGACTACGAGACTAACCCACAAACTTTGCAACACTTCAGGAAACAACCCTTATGACTACCAGTTATGTATAGCGTTAAGTTGTTCCACAGAAGTGCACTACATTCATGACACTTATCTGGTATCTCAAGTCTGAGGATAACTATTCATGATTTACTTAATAACAATATACATAAAGTAAAATCATGTAGTTGGGATAAGTCCTATATTCAATTCATTGAATATCATCTGAAAGTGGTATGCATTCTCATCAATATACTTTCAAGTATATTCTACCATATCTCTCAGATTTGTCTTAGTTTAATGATACTCCCATATAATTAATTGACAACAGACGATTTAGAATAAATAAATTTATTCACGGATTAAATATGCAAATATATGATACAATATATTATAAAATCAAACATACCAAGTATTTGATTTATTATAACAATTGTTTAACATCCCTTATCCAAATACCAAATAGATCAATGCATGAAAATTCCAGTTGATGAATTATGCCTCAAGTAATGACAATCATACTTGTTGACAAAGCATAAATCAACCAACTTGATCTATCGTAATTTTGAGAATACTTATTTCAAGAATTCAATTAGTGAAGTCCTTGTATGTGTGCATTCACCAATCCACATAATAATTCATAAAGTGTGTGACATCCTCTATCACCAATTTATGACAATTAAACTTTCAAACATTTTTAAGTTTAAAGTATTCTTATTCTTTTAATGTATAATGCAACTGTGCTTTTAGTAGCACAACTAGTTCACATGGCCATTAACAAGGATGAAATCCTACCATGACTAGTATTGAGTGTCATCTCAACTAAACCAGCATCATTGTATACAAACAACAATATGCTCATTAAAACTCCGTAAATATTAATAATATATTGTGTAATGTTTGATGTCTTCCAAACTTTCAAGTTTGAAGTTGATGACAATTTGCACAACAATTGACCTATTGTTCATCCAGAGAATCTAGGAGCAATTCCAGGTTGAGGATGTAATTCTATTAGAATATTCATTACACAAGTTATCTAATAACTTTTAGTTAGATATCAATGTTGTCAAATCATCTATCACTCAAGAATGATACAACAATTTGAATATACTACATGATGTACATGATGAATCTACACGTCAAACTTAGATTTCATTTATGTTCTATCTTGTCAAAAGACATTTATCCATTTCCCAAATGATATATCATGTTTTATTAGAATCATTTATTTTACTGCACATGTTTATTAATAATAAACATATATTCCAAGATTATATGTTTTAATTCTTAAATCTTACAAGTGAAGTTTCATTCCAATCTAAGACTTAACATTTAGCTTACAAGGAATGTTACTTCCTATATGTTATACAACATATAAGATTTAAAATCTTAACATAATACTCCCACTAGCTTTCAGGAATACTTAAAATTTATCTTATTTCAATTATAAATCAAAACTAGGATTTAATAATTAAACATAAGAATAATTTCATAGATGCATGCATTTATCAATTCATGAATTATTGCACTTCGTACACTTTCAAAGATTATATGAATTCAAAAAACCTTTCGATTACCTACCGTCCTCGCTCAAGTAATTTCTCAAGAAAGAGTTTTGATATTCCATTGTCATATTTCATATTAATGAAAACAAGTATGACAATTATCATCTTCATATATTTAATGTGTCTAGAAAAGAATATTCAATCATAATTAATTGCTTAAGTGTGATCAATAATCTTGTCATGCATTAAATATGTGTACAATATTGTCCATACGATTTCTACATAGAAATTCAAACCACTAGGGTTTTTCATCTCTTTGAAGAAACTCATTTCTATTCTCTAGTCTAACTATTAAGATAAACCAAATTTCCAAAATTGATTATCTTTATGGACAACATCTTTAACATTCATAGTATGAGTAATTTACCCAATTCAATATTTGGTAATCCATCATAATGATTATCAGGTTTATTATAATCCTGTAACTCATATTTCTCAGCATATAAGTCAAATATCTGAGATATCCTTGCAGATCTATGAATGAAAATTCCATCATCATGAGGTCTATCATTTACATGTCTAACCTCATCATGATACTTACTAGTGTATTTAAGAAGATTTTTTATTTTGTAATTTTATCTTTCAAGAAAAAAAACTCCCACTTGCCTTTTGTAATATATAGACTATCTATATATACCTAGCAATTAGAGCAAAACTACATTGTTCTTTTTTTGGGACATTACAAATACACATTGACAATTCCTGACTTTAGTTTGTTAATAATCTATTCATAAGTAGTTTAACAAATTCATAATCTTCAATTTTAAAACTTAATGTGATTCATCACATTCCATAATAAAATGGTGTTTTATCAATCTTTTAGGTTGGAGTCATATTGAGTATATTCAATCCATACACAATTTTCTAACCTTGTTACTTTTTAATAAAGAAGTTATGGTTATCTTGCATCAAACAAATCAAATAGAGTTTGATTCTTCTAACTGAACATACCATCAACATGTGGTATTCATTAGAATTAATATTGTAAGACAATCTAACAATATATAAGATAAACATATTCCTTTTGGCTTACCTATTTACCAACTAAGTCAACTTAATGGTATAATAGACTTTCCAAGCCAATTGCATGCTTTATAACACAAGTACCCTTTAACCAACTCACTTCATATCCATGTCTCATCAATTAACTTAAACTGTTATAATCCCATTATAATCCATGTCTCATCAATTAACTTAAACTGTTATAATCCTATTATACGTTATAAATCATTGATCACCTCAATGACTTCTTGTATATGTCTTAATTAAAAAACATAACAAGTTAACGTCTTACTTTATTATAAGTCTTAAAAGACTTTATGTTTATGTCTTTACAATGAATCATAAACATGTTTAACTAAAGTAATTATGAACACAATTCTTGGTTTCAATAGTAATTTCAAGTTAATTTATTTACTTCACAATAATGTAGGACTACATTATTTTTCATTTATGTCATTCCAAAATACATAAATAAACAAATTTAAGTATTATTAGATTACTTCATTTATTTATGTCATTCTAGTAATACATAAATATTTAATTTGAAGTAGTCTTATATATCATTTTGACACATGTTCTAAATACTTGTCTAATTTAGAAACTGCAAATATGTCCATGCAAGGTCTGACTTCACATGGAGATTTACTTTGTTGTTGCAATCTCGCCAAGTTCTCACATGACGTAAATTGCAACACCAAGTGTTTCATGAATTAGATATGTTCAAGTTATATTAGAACGTTAGTCTCTTACCTTGCAGTCAAGAGAATCCGTTAAATCATATACTTATATGTTGTACCTTGCACACAATATAGATTTCTCCCACTTGTGCATGGAACAACATCATGTAGCAGATAAACAACACGACATATGTTTGTGTATGTGACCAATATGATTGTGTCATTGATATTAACATAACTAGTAGATGTAGAACCACTTCATTGTCTAACAAGGAAACGTACATGACTATCCTTGAAAACATAAGTGTCTACAAGTGGAAAGTAATTATCTTAAGATATTCTAGAGATAATCTGGGTTACTACCAAGATGACAAAGCTTGTAACTCCCACTGAATTAGAGATCATTACATTAATTCCTTATTCAGTAATAAGAATAATACTCCCACATAATTTGACAACATTGTAAGTGTTTCATTAACCAGTGAAAGAAAATAGCGTTCTATTTACTTCCCTACACCTTTGAGAAAGTCCATACATAACAATTACTTATGTACTAAAAGAGTGTATTCTACTATGTAGATGATGAACTATCCATCAATGCTATTAACTTGAAAAATTGGGCATGCAATTTCTTTCTTAATAGTTCTACTATTCCAACAATTGTAAGTAGTACTTTTTAAATGGTCAAAACAAAACAACTAGATAAAATATGCTAGTTTGTCTTTTACCAATTATACACTAATTAGTCTAGCTTCTAATTTAATAACTCAGAAAATATGCAATTTTCTTAACTATTAAAATTTGCTACCGAGTTATGTATTTAGAATTTAGACAATTCTAATTGTCCTATCATACCTTTCTTCATTCATGAAAAGGAATAGGATTGAATCTCACTCTTTCTTATGAAAAGAGGACTAGGTTTATTCTTTTAATAAAGTTGACTCTACCAAAAACCCTTGCAGGTGTAGATCAATTTACCAATATAGGAATAACCTTAGTTTACGGTTTAATGTTGCATTAATACATTTAAAGAATTAGCAAAATTCAATTTTAGTATTTTCGATAATTAAACTTTTCAAGAAAATAAAATACCCAAGGTAATATTCATATAACCATAGAATTTTCTCGAAAACTAGGATCCAAATTATCATAGGTTCATTACATCAGTTGATATGCTAGTAACGAAAGCATATAATAAGGTAATCTATCGAACAATAATTGGCAAACATTTTCCAATTCCTAGATCATTATGGGATTTATATTTTCCAACGCTATTGCAAATATAAACATGTTTCATCCCATTTTATGCCTTGAGTCCAGATCTCACTTCCTACTCAACTTAAGTGTCTAACTTAAAGAACTGCAAATATGTTCATGTATGTTCTGACTTTACATAAAGATTTACCTCTCCATCATAATCTCGCCAAGTTCTCACATGACTTAAATTGCAACTTCAAGTGTTCCTTTTAATTAGATGGCACATAACTTAATTTATAAGGGTACTAGTTTTGATTTTATGTGGTCAAATCAAATATGTACAAAGATGTCATGCATTCATCTTGTAGCATAATTTTAATAAAAAACTTTTTATTACCAATTCATAAAGATCAAATTATCAAAGTTTTGATTGAGGTATTGGTTCACCAATCAAGGAATTTAGCGTTAATTATCATCCATTATACCATACTTTTTCATAAGTGTAAACATTAGTGTTTCGGGTAATTACCACCAAAGTGGCGCATGGAATTAAAACTAATTCGCCCTTAAGATGATTTTGTACATTTATGGCTTACTTGGTAGCTCCAATTTGACTCGCAAGCAAGCGGAGAATTCGGTCAGCACTGAAGCAATAACCTCCTTCTTTAGGGTCACAATTTAATGCGCTCCCCTCCTAGTACTTCCCACACAGTCCGTCAAATTGGGTGAGCCGTTCAGACCATTTGTACCAAAATCATCAATCAATTAAACTATTGAAAACTTAACTCTTCAAAAACAAATCAAATTTCACCATTGTCACACATAATAAACAAACACGTAAACAAATAAAAAATAAATAACTAAAAACAATGCGCACATAACTAACAATTAATACGTGCAAACAAGTAGCCACATGCAACTTATTCGATAAAACCATATTAATAATCAATGTCTAGGTTAATTAATGTATATATTAAATAGGGCTTTCACTCTCTCAATTGAAAATGAGCCACATACATCAACGAATCGATTGCGTAAACCCATAATTAATAATATACCACATTGCACATAATTGATTCATTAATATATATAATTGGAGTCTTCCCCAATTCAAGATTTATCGTAAATAAACATGTGATAAATATATCTTAACAATTAAACAATATACAAGTAACTATCCATGACAAACATGCATGTATTATCATGGATATATCATAAAAATTATGCAAATAGTCACAAGATCTCATATTAAAATTCCATGTCACATAACGTATTATTCATGAATTAATCACGTAACACATATATTAATTCTAGGTTTCGATAAGGTTAACATAACAATTAAAACCCTAATTTTTTTTAATGAATCGACAACAAAAAAAAATTGGGGTACGCCCCATATTAAATAAAAAATCGACCCATACAAAAAATGTATAAACAAAAACCCTAGAATAATCATATCAAACAATATACAATATTCGTTTTTTACGCGTTTAGTAATTAATTACTCATTAAAACCAATGACTCGTGATGCCACTGTTGCAATTATATAACATGACTAATCATAAATATAAACAATAAACATCAAGTACACATGCGGAAGCGTATAGGAAAGATTTAGCGAATAATTAATTAACATAAACAAGAATATGCGTACCTTTCTTGATTCTAGCCGAACAAGAATCAAATCCACAAAACCAGCAATTGGATGAACCCTAATTAGGGTTTATAGGATTATGTGAATTACCCCTTACCGTTTTGTAATTCAATCCAAGAATACTAACAATAATGTGTTAGTACCACTTTCTTTTACACACGTACTATACCGAATTAAAGGAATGCTAGTTTTAATTAAACAAAATAACTTTGATTTGGAAAAGCTATGGATCGACACCCACAAGGTGTTTGTCGACCAAATTAAGCAAACACGCACAAACAAGTTTTAGGTTTTAGCTTAATGAGTACAAGAGATAAATTACAAACACCCTTGATTTTGTATTTATACCCAAACTAATTTGGTGAACAAGTTTGAGTTGTAGATGGGTTGGGTTTGGGTCCTTGTGACCGATCGGTTTGGCATCCCACAAGGGATTCCGGAACCTTTCCAATATTTACAACTTAGTCCTTTTCCAATTAGATTTAACGACCGTTAGTCCATTACAACTAATTACTTAGCGTCCTTTATGTTATTTCATTTAATTAATAAATAAATATAACATTTATATTTAATTATTAACTTTAATTCTCATACGCAAAATGCGCAATCCCGTGGTCTCAAGTTCGATCTTAACACACGTCTATTAATTTATTGTCCATTAAACCAACAATATGGTAGATCGAAATTAAAAAGGGAAGACCAGGTACTCTCAGAGAAATAGGGAGTGCATGACCTTTTTTAAACTTCCAAACTTATATTCTCAATCTTATCCATTCAAATCCATACGCATGAAGTGGTAAAAGAAAATGTATTTGGTCTAAATGTAACCTTATTAAGGTGTGATACATTTTATATATTAAAGGGACTATGTCGGTTTTAATATTAGTGTAAGTTCGGTTTGAAATGACCTAGATACTTATGATATGATTTACATATTTAAGAGGGTATGTCAATTTTAGTATAGCTTAGGTTTTATATCATTTCATTAGGGATGAGCATTTTGACCCGAATTTCGAAACCGAACCAGAGCTGTACCAAAACTCTATATACGGTACGGTAACGGGACTACGAAATAAGGTGAAAAAATCGGGACCACTAATTCGGTATGGGACCGATACCAAATCGGGGAATTCCTAAAAAAAACGAGGAAAACCCGATTTCTCGGTACCGGTATCCGAATCCCGTTCGGTACGGTACCAATTTATGCTCGGAAAAATATCGGTACCACTAATTCGGTACGGGATCGGTACAGGACCGGTACCGTGCTCGTCCCTACATTTCATTTGTATAACATATGGTTTACATATCTTTTATTTATCAAACTCAACTTAGGTTAAGTTCAAATTTCTAAGTAAAATGTGATTATGGATTTTAGGGTTTTACATAAATAATGAGCCATTTCTTCTTTGTTGCTCACCCTTTTTTTGACATATCTGCTCTTTATGTTCTAAACTCTCTAACCTCAGATCTAAGGATCTTCTATGTAACTTTTCTTTTTGTGATTCTCTAGGATCCTCTTAAAGGCGAGACCACGACCTCTTGAAGACTTGCAAGCTCAAGTGAGTTGCTACGCTTTGTCTCCGTCAAGACCACTGAAGTGAATCCTCTTGATGTTTCTTATCTTCCTCCATTAGTGAATTGTGTAGTTGAATGTTTTGGTGTCTTGTACTAATAGGTATATTTGATATGGGTTTTCGAAGATTATTTTAATACTTGGTGTGTAGGGTGTTGGTTCCTCCATTGTAATGGAACCCGGTACCTAGCCTTGTACCGGATAAAGTGTAGGAGACTTAGGTTTGGTTCTACCTTGTGTGAAGAATCCGATATTTAGCTTTGTACCAGATAAAGTGTAAGTGACATTGTGAAGGCTTATCCGCCACTTAAAGGATCTTGTAGTGTGTAGTGATTACAAATTCTCGAGTTGGGTACTCAGGGAGTGGAGTAGGGCAAGAAGGTGTCCTTGTAGCCGAACCACTATAAATACTTATGTTGTGGTTATGTATCTATTTCTCTATCTCGTAGCATAGTTTATATATTCGCATAACTATCAATATCCAATACACACTCAAAATAGATTGACATAAGTTGATCTAAATACTTTAAAACGAAATTTTAATTAGTAAAACTATTCAACCCCCTTTCTAGTTTTCTACAATTGGCATCAGAGCTTCGTTGCCAAGTTTCTTAGAGTATATTGTACTTTAAAAACTTGAAGCGATCCGTGTATGTTTGAAAACTACAAAGAAGGAAAATCTTTGTGAAAACTGACATCAAACTCATTTTTACAAATTGGATTAAAACTTTTGAGTGTTTTTTAGGGTAAAAGGGATTTTCACCCTAGTAAAATTCATTACGACAAAAAACATTGAAGTACAATTGACATGGGTGAATCCCTTGTCCTCAGCCTGTTACATAGGCGATTACAACTGCAAAATACAGAACAAACACACAGCTAAACGCTGGACTAACCAATTACATTTAAAAAACAAAATAAATGTAATAAAACTAGGTTCCTATAACCACGTCCATAGTGAAGCAGCTCTATCTTCAATAATTTCCATTGCCTTACACACGAGTGCAACACCAACTTCCACTTCCATAAGCACCATAACATCACAAATAATGCCAACACGAAGAAGCCACAAGTAGACTTCAACGACAATAAAGTTTCATCACCCAAAACACTAGATATGAGTGTAAACCAAAAAGTACACATCAGAAACCTATGCATAGGGTTATGAACAACCCTAACTTCCAAATGCAACCTCATAAGCTGAATTAAGACGAAAGAAAGTACATGTCTAATTCATCCCATGCTTGCTTAAGAAAAACAAAGGTAGCTACACTCACGTAACCACAAGGCAAGAATCAATGCTCCAAAACTGAAGATGAATGGAAACCAGGCACACCAAATCTGCCATAAAAGCAAACTCTAGGGTATACGAATCCCTAACATCCAATGTAACTCGCCACAACACCCAACTCTCTCTTAAACCCACATTCAATATACCATCAATCCAAAAGGAACATACCGGTAACAAAATCCCAAGAGAAAGGAGCATGTAAACGAATATGTGACAAACCCAAAAAATTAGGGTTTCGTCTAGCATGATAGCAGATCCAAATCAATACAAGCCTCAAAAGATAAAATAATAATCGCCATGAGGAATAACAGATCACACCAAGAAAAGAGTGTACGGTTTAAGGATCAAACCGCATAAATGATGAGTCATAGACCTGGGTACGATCTCAAAAAAAGGATAAAACAAACCCTAAAAAATAAATCGATACCCCGAACAAACATCTATTATGACGAATTAATAGGGAACCAATTCAAAAAACAAGGACATTTTAGAGTTTCAAATAGAAGTGATTAATGAATAATCAAAACAAGAAACCGACCCCAAATCCTAACCAATTAGGCTCCTCATGTTAATACAGTAATCACAAAAGCGATTAAAGAAAAAACAGAATGTTCGGATTTGCTAGGGATTAGGAGACCGGATATCGCCCCTAGAGAAAGAGAGCACCATTAGACAACACTACCTCTTTGATAGAAAACAACCCTAAAAACCGATTGCATACCAATGATAATGGTAGAGAGGCGATTCTAGGGATTGTTTTTGGCCGGAAAATGAAGAAGGGGTGGCGGCTGCCAATCGCCCCTAGAGAGAGAACTTAGGGTAGAAGTACTTCAGGTTATAAAAAAAACTTTTGAGTGTTGGATAATGATATTTCTATTTTCTATAATTTTAACAAATTTCTTTCAAAGTCTACTTCATGATAGGTCTCTTCGAATACTTCATCCCATTAAAAGATTAATGGAGTTCACACCCAAGAAGAACCTAAAGATGTAACACCCCCAAAATCACAACATAGCAGCGGAAGGCTAATTTGGGTGTTACTTCAAGGATCACAGTCAATAATCATAGAAAACGACTCTAAAAGAGACGTTTTGATAAAAGTCGTTATCATTCAAGAAAAACTCATTGTTTGGTTACAAAAGAACTTCCAAATAGTTTAGAGATACACAAAATATGATTCATGAGTTTGTAGAAAATGATAACTTTATTTTTACACCAAGTTGAAAAAGTCTTGTAAGCCCACTCCGTGCCATATGATTCCTTCAGTTATTACCTGAGATAAACATGCTTAAAAGGTCAACAAAAATGTTGAGTGAATCCATAGGTTTAAAGTTAATCAGTTGAACACAAGAGGATAGATGATAATTGATTCAAAGATAATTAATCATGGAAAATCACAGATTATTATGCACTAAGCTCATGACATCACTCCTCAACTGCATACACCTAATTACTGGTGTACGTGATAGTTTGCTCCCAAGGAGGTAATTGCCAATTACCTAATGCAATTCAAATATAGTGGGCCCCAATTATTTCTGATAACCAAGACGAGGTCGTTAATCCCTATAATACTATCCACAATATCTGCATTCACTCGCAAGTGAATAATGGTTCATGATGCAGGGGTCTTTTTGCTAACAACTTAGGCAATACCAATAATCAAGTAGCGTACATTTGCAAAAAAGGCATGTGTTCTAGTTTATAGCATGTATCTCCCTCGCGGGGTTTATAACGATAAGTAAAAGCGAGACTATGAACTCACCTTAGTGATACAGCAGCAAGATATAGCAAATCAAGTGTGTGGTGGCAACGGCTCCAACACGGAACCTAGATATAATATGGCAAGTCTTAGGTTTCGGTATTTCCGGTTCATGATTTTAATTAATATTGTTTGGAAATAATTAGTTGTGAGGCACACGTATCGTTCTCGTTGGTGTGGTAATGCTTGAAGTTCAAAAACAAGGGTTTTAATAGTTTTCATAATCTATTTTCCATGTCAATTACCATCTTTAAATACATTCGTAATGATTTTGATAAAACGTTGGTGTTCGAAAAGTCATGCGTTTATTACTTGCATGTGTTATGAATTATATATATTTCCTACATTAAAACACAAAAATAATAATGTGTGACTTATATATATTTGTATATATATTATCTTTTATAGAAAATAAATTGTTAGGATTTGGAAAATCCATATAGAAGAGTCGGTCACCCCAAGTTTAGTCTAGCATGTGTTAGCTCGTAGACTTAGCTATATTTATTAGTAATTAGATTAGTTAAATAACATCATGGAGGATGGATGGGTCTTTACCCACTGTATACCTGATCCACAGCCCGTAGGGGGCGTTTATTTGTAAGACTATAAAAGCCCTCTCCCACCAAGGGAGAGGGTGGGGCTTTCATTCTAATCTAACCTTCCAAGTTTTCTCTTTCACTTTCTCCCTCTAGAAAAACCTCTTACTTTCTTTCTCTCTCTAAACTTGCTTAATCTATTCGATACATACTTTATTCTTGTTGTGTGTTTATATAATCAATCTCTTACAATTGGTATAAAGAGCCATGGTTTGATCATAGATTTCATGTGTGCTCGGATTCAAAGATTGGTTATTGTGATATTTAGTGTGGTTCGAATGTATTAGTAGAAAATACTCTAGTTTGATCTTGTTTGTGGTAAGATTTGTTATATGTTTGTACTTTCATGTGTAGAGTCGATGTATGAGTCTTGTTTAGTGTTTGCTTAGCGTATTTCATTAGTGGTTTGGGTTGTTTGATTGATTTTCGAAGCTTTTTTTAATTTTGTTCTTCCTTGCGGTTTGAGGTTTCTTACTTGCGATTTGACAAAGTTCAAAGCTGCGATTTGACCAAAACAAGGTACAAGGAAGTTGCGATTTGAGCTAAAAGACAAAGTTACGGTTTGGATATTAGCTATAAGTGTATAAAAAGACAAAACATATTGAGAGTGACAAGTGTACTTCTTCGAAGGTGACATTGCGTTTTGTTATTTTATGTTGCATTTTGATAAAGACTTGCGGTGTGAGGAGTTGAGGTTTGAAGAGTTGAGGTTTGACGAGTTGCGGTTTGACAAGTTGCGGTTTGACAAGTTATGATTTGGGGTGTTGCGTTTTGAGGTCTGCGTTTTGGTACTGCGATTTGACTCTGTGTTTTGACTTTGCGATTTGACTTTGCGTTTTGCCTTTGCGATTTGCTGCTACGTTTTGCTTTAGTGGACTGCGATTTGACATTGCGTTTTGATCATTGCGTTTTGCATCAAGAAGATTGCGTTTTGACTTTTGCGGTTTTACCAAAGTTGACTTTTTACGTCAAAACTTCAAACAGCCATTACTTTTGAAACGTAACTCCGTTTTTAGCGAAATACCTGTCAAAACGACCGGAAAAGCCTGAATATTGTGAGGTTTTGAGACGAATTGTGTGAGGCCCAAATCCCTTCCAAAAGGAAGTTATTGAGGTTTTTAAGTTTCCAGACCAAATTTTCACTACAACCGTGCTTAATCTTCATCAAACACAAATCCTATAACACTGAATCGATACTACATCAAATTTATCAGAAATACCTTCATCAATGGCAACTCAGCAAGACAAAAGTCTGTTCGGGTCAACCTTCGAGGCCTATAACCGCTCCGGAAAGAAGATATTGAGGTTTTTAAGTTTTGAAATCAAATTTCCCCATCAACAACATATAACCAAACAACATTTCATCTAATCCTTCAAAAAATCATCTCTTCTAACGCACAATATTCTATCATTGTGCCGATCCATCAGTTATCTTAACACGTTCAATTGGTCATTGTCTCACGGTTTCTTTTGTAAAATTCCGCGAAAGATTCTATTTCTCGGTTTAAATCATAGATTTGTAAAATACCGTGCACATTAACATCATGCCTAACACTTCGGATTCAGTTGTATCTGAGATACTCAAATTGTATGACATAATTGGTGAGCAGATGATACCCAACAATGTACAACAGATTAACATGTCTGAGTCGGATAATGATAATCTGAAATCTTTATTCATAAATTCATCGGAGAGAGAGTTGCACCAAGTACAATCATTTCAAGATCATGCAAAGGAGAGTTGCATTGAAACTTTTCAACAACTTCATTCACACCTCACGGTACTTCTAGAAGGAAATGAATTCACGAGGGGATTCGTACGAGCATTTAAGGCATTTTTCCGTCAAGATGTACAGACTTTTACGGGCACATTGTTCTTGAACTTAGAGCAACTTGAACAACAACTTGACAAAGAAAAATTTCAAGAAGCCGGATCCAAGGCTGCACTTCAGGTGATCAATAAACAATTTCAGTCATTCTTCAATGGTGAATATAGTTGGGATTATCACGATGATATGACTGAAAGGTGATTTGCTAGTCATATTGGGATGGAAGCTGCCGTGTTTAGAGAAACATTAATCAAATACATGGATAATATTAAGAAGTACATTAAGGAAAGAGTACAATATGATGATAAGGTGAATGAATGTCGGGTGCAACCAAAAGATAGTAGTGTTGAGTCGAGTAAGCATCGGATGATGGATCAGTTGTCACAGAATGCAGAGGATCAGAGACAGATAAGCTTGACACAACCAGCAATTCAGTGACTCTTGTCACACAAGGT
The DNA here is from genome assembly GCA_910596185.1 of Chrysanthemum makinoi. Classification (NCBI taxonomy): domain Eukaryota; kingdom Viridiplantae; phylum Streptophyta; class Magnoliopsida; order Asterales; family Asteraceae; genus Chrysanthemum; species Chrysanthemum makinoi. The sequence goes on along the minus strand of OU343225.1, from coordinate 230,144,918 downwards.
GTTGATGCAGTTATCAGACAGGTAAATTAACAGGTGTCGTCTTTGAGGTACACTTAACTGTTCAAGATAATGCATCTAATAATATACTTGTACAAACTGATCATGATGCTAAACATGATTTTGACATATGTTCTTTGGTTGAAGCCGAGACTAATTATTTCAAAACTAATGATATGGTTGATAAAGAAGCGTTTAATGAACTTTCAAACAAATTCTAAAAACTTGAAAAAAATTGCATTTCACTTGAAATTGCAATGCAAAGAAAGGAAGAAAGTTCTCAAACCAGTAAACCATGTAAAAATCCAGAATTACCTGAATTTCGTGATTTTTTTTGAATAAACGAGTTAAAAGCTTAGCTTCAAACAAAAAACTCGACAATCAACAATTTGAAGAAACATATCTCTTATATGAATGAGAAAGGTAATTTAGTCGGAACTAATCAGGACAGTGATGCAACTAAGACAAGAAATATTGAACTGTCAATTTATGTGGCTAAATTACTTAAGGAAAATGAGACTTTGAAAAGGCATCAAAAGGACCTAGGTGACTCAATCAAAGAAATCAGGACTAAAACTGTAGAACAAACAACTTATTTGATAGCTAAAAATGAGGAACTCAAAGATCAACTTTAGGAAAATCACGATTGTAGCATTAAAGAACGAGCTTAGGAAAATTGCAGGGAATAGTGTAAACACTAAGTTTGTAAAACCATCAATCTTGGGGAAACCAGTTTTACAATCTAATAGAAACCAATAAGCTATTAGACAACCGAATGCGTTTAGATCTGAGCGTCCAAAATCTTCAAAAACTCGGTTTGCCTCCCAAGTTGATGCAAAGCAAGTTTTGACAAAACCAGTCACTTCACATTATTTGCCTAATAAAATTGCTTCTAGCTCTTTTAAACCTCAACAAGTAGCTACTCCTACTCCCAGCTCCTCTATGATTAGTTCAAAAATAGTGTCGAAACCGAGCATTAAAATTAAAAATTTATATGACATAAATGACTTATACAAGAACTATGATCTAGAAAAGGCTAGGAAAAGGGCACTACTTCTTAAGGATGGAATCTTAGGTTTACAACCTCGTATGATACCTCTTGGTTTATTGAGGAACATAGCTAAGGTTCAACCAGTTAAGTATAGGATTTACAATAAGTCATCTATAATGCATAAGAAGCAAAACAAACCTAAAACTTCTCCTAGGTGGATACCAACTGCTAAATATTTGGAGACTGTGAATAACGATAAGTCTTCCACTATGCATAAGAAGCTTAACAATCCTAGACCTTAACATAAGTGGATACCGACTGGTAGAATGTTTAAGGATGTTGGAATTAAATGAATACCGACCAAAAAGCTGCTTACCAATGGCAAAACCATGGTTGATCGTGGAACCCCCAAGGGTTTGGATACTGATGTCACTAACCCATATATATATGCAATCAAGTTTGTAATGTTAGTGCATGTAGTCCTTACTCAATTGCAGGTACATCGATCATTCACTACATGGGAAGACTCAAAGTCTGGATGACTAAAGCATGAATTTCTTCTGATTCAGGAGATCAGGAAAGTCAAAGTTGATGTACGTCTGCAATGACGTTTGAACATTTCAGTTCAAGCCTCAGTCCTCAATGTTATTATTATGGCGTCTGCAGATAACAATTCAGGCCCCGTTCCTCAAAGAAAAGAAAGGCGTACAATTCAGTGCACTTTATCTTTGGATGAAGAGAAATTCTCTCATGAATGACCATTATCATCTACATTCTCCATCAACGAGCTTCATGCTTTCCCATGCTCATTCAGTAATCAAGTGGAGTATATTCTTATTCACTTGTTCAATCAAAAATGGCAACTTCATATGCAATTTTTCAACCTTAGGGCAGAGAAGTGTGAATAAACTACATGTTGACTGATGTTTGAAAACATGCTCGTTCAGTCATTCAGTGGATCGACGTACATTGGAGTATATTCGTATTCACTTGTTCAATCAAAAATGGTTACTTCATATGCAATTTTTGAGGGGGAGAAGTGTAAATAAACTAAATGTCCATTAGATTATCTTCATTCACTGGCTGGGAATTTGACACTTATTGTGACTACGGAATTGATCGGGTATCACTTATTTGAGATTGAAGTTAACTTTCACAAAGGCTTGTTCTTATTTTATCTTGAAGTCGGGGTTGGTTGGATGCATAAATTTCAATGATAATTTGCTTGTGCTTAAGATTTAAGTAGAAGACTTGGTTTATCTAGTTACCTGCAGTCGGGATGGATGGTTGAAGACCTGGTTAACTATCACTTAAAGGAGTTACATTGTAGTACTCATTGTCACACGCATATGATGTTGTGGATAATCGCAAGAGGTGGTAATGTCTCATACCTTGGTTGAATATTGAGTACTTAGAGATTTGCTTGGAGCATAAATTCTTGACCCCGTTCTTCCAACATTAGTGCAAGCTTAAGATACAAATGCGGGGAATTCGTCTTCAGCTTCAAGTTTGGTATATCGGGTTTACTTCATTAGTGGTCACTTCAATTTGCCTACATCTAGGTTGGTTAAGATAGTCAGAGAGAGTTTCTGTAGCAGTTGATTCTCACAAGATTCATTTGAGCCAAATGTGTTCTTCTCATAAGATTTCAAGTACATGTGTGTATAATGTGTTGCAGATTCTGAGGTATCAAAACAAGCAAGGGGGAAGGAGACATACATCTAAATTTACAACAAGTACACGTGATGAACTTAATACTTCTTCTTAGTTTAAAGTTATTTTCGGGAAGACAAATGTCATAATCACAGAGAAACTCAGTGTTTAACTCGTGGCTTTTGGTGTATTATTCCAACTATGTGGGGGAAGTGGTCTTTAGATACTTTTGGTATGTATTACTTCAGCTTTCATTGGGACAAATTATGAGAAGAATATTTGGAGTGTGAGATGATAATGCTTATCGACATCTTCTCACGAGCCGATATGTTTTATGATAAAGTGCTTCTGGGTATTGCTTCATGTACATAATGTTATGATGATTCCGATAAGATCGCAACCATCAGGGGAGAGATATGTGTACATCAGGGATGCAGAACAGGTTTACGTGATCGAACTTAATAAGTTATTCCGAAGTTGATATCCGCAGAGATGATCAGTGCTTCAACCTATTATTTTGGTATCATCGTTTTGACTTTAGTTGGGTACATGTGTAATGTGTGCATCGGGGAGTAATGTGTGCATCAGGGAGTAATGAATATGTTGATATATTGTTCCCCCGAATAGACAATTATTCAAAACCGGAGAGTAATGTGTGCATCAGGGACGCACAACAGGTTCACGTGATCGGGCTTAATCACTCATTCCAGCATTGATAACCGCAGAGAAGATAAGTGCTTCAACCTGTTACTTTGGTGTTATCGTTTACTTCGGGCTTTTTTTAGCTTCATACAATGAAACTGTTTGCTTCACTTAAACTACTTAGGGAAGTGGTCTCAATACGAAGATTGTTGGTTTGGGGGGAAGCTACCAAAGCTTCACATTGAGAAGGCTCAAGTTCAGACAAATTTTTCAGGAGCCTCGAAAGCTTTGGTGGTGAACGTTTAAGAGATGTTGACTACTGTCTTCTACTACGTCTTTGAACCATATCCTTATCTCGGTACTCATATCAACATCTTCTTAAATTAAATAATATAGTCTGTACATATCTTATGCTAAATTGTAAATAGAATATATAAAACCAACAAAAATCCATAAAAATAAAAATAAAAAAATTAGAAAATGCCAAAAATAGTTTTTTTAAGGCATGTCTTCTGGTATCGATAACATCTACGGATCTAGAAATGTCATTCAATAATGACACGGGTCTTTAGATGAAGCTCAAGTAGAAGTTCAAAATGTTTTCAAAACATCCCTAAAATGGCTTGCTATTATTTCAAATATGCAACCCTTTTTTTCAATAAAGGAAAGTGCTACGCAAAATAGATTTTCATAAATATCGAGCAGTTATCCTAAAATAAAATGAGGAAAGCGCGTCGCAAAAAAGACGGATGTTCCTACACAAATGTTTTTCTTTCTATGATTCTTGAAAAAAATATTTGTTTCTCAAAAGATGGTGGAAAATGAGTTGTTTGAAAATCAATCGGACTTAAGTTTTTCATAAGATTTTTCACTCAATCAACGACTACAACTCTTTTAAACTATTCATAAAATGGGTCATTGATTGAGGGGGAGAGTGTTTTCAAATTTATGTCATTTAACGGGCTTATTTAATCATCCTATAATAAACAGAAAAAGGTGTTTGCCAACTTTGAATTGCTAGAATATGATAGTTAGAATTAGATGATTCGAGTTTGATGTTCACATATAATCCTCATGCCTTTGTATGTTCTGATTGAATGATTTTCGATGTTGGATTAACTTTTATTAGTCGATTGTTGTTTGGGTGTTGTCGACCACCATATATCTGTATGTATGTCTATCTACGTTGACTAACGTATGCAGATAACATGGTTTATGAGAATGCTCCCGCTCCTACTCCCACAAAATCTGATCATCAGATTAAGCCATCTTATGATTTGATGCCAATAGGAAAGGGTAACTATATGTTGGATCAACAAAAGAAGAAAAGTGTTAGCCTTAATAGTAATTAATAGAAAGTGATGGTCATTCACGTTTAAGAACTTTGTAACGTGTGTTAGATATTGTCTTAGAATAGTCAATGGGGTCGTGGATTGGGCTAAGCTAAATGGTTAGAAGTTATCTTAAGCTAGCCTTTTATAAGTTCATGTAATCCAAGCCCAATCCAAGTCCAAAAAGTGGCCCATGGCCAAGCCCATTAGGGTATATCTCATATAGTATAAATACCCCTCAAATGTGTCATTTGAGGGGTGTGCTTGAGTGTATAAGTGTGTGTTTTATTTGCAATACAAGTTCTCTTTTCATCTTATCTTTCTCTCTACACATACGCATAACATACTTCAAGTCACCACCTTCCTTGCTTCGTTTTTACGTGTTATATTCGTGTGGTAAGCTTGTTAACGTGATAAGGTTGATAAAAAAAAAAGGTCTTACAATTGGTACCAATCGCCTAACAATGGTTTAGGAGTGTTTGTGTTACGTTTTTTGTTAAAACTTTACAAAAAAGTTGCGGTTTTTATCCAAAAACGTGAGCTTTTGTCATAAAGTTTTGATTTTTACGTGTTTTTTAAGCTAAAGTTGTAGTTTTTATTGATCCTTAAGTGTTTTAGAAGAAGTTTGTGCAAAAGAAATCATTTGGAATCGTGTTTTTGGGTGAAAATTCGTGTTTTTGCAAAATCTGGGCAGTTTACTCGTAAGGATTTCAAGTTCAAAAAGTCAAAAACCTCTTTTTACGCTTAAGAAAAGTCAAAACCCTTTTCTTACGCCTAAGGTTTACGCATAAACTTCTGGTGAAGAATCTACGTACAACAACGATTACTCAGTACTTCCCTCACTTGGATAAGTTTGTGGAATACTTCGACTTGTGAAATCTCGCTAACTTGGCCAAGTTAGTAAGATACGTTTCATTCTTATGCATAAGCAAGTTTTTACAAATAAGATATCATTCTTACGCGTAAGCATCTTTACGCATAAGGACAAACTCTTACGAGAAACAACCGCCTTTACGAATAAGAACAACATCTTACGAGTAAGGACTACATTTTACGCATAAGACCAAATTCTTACGAGTAAGGACCGTTTTTACGCATAAGACCCAATTCTTACGAGTAAGGACTGTTTTTACGAATAAGATCCATATCTTTCTAGTAAAAACAAAGTTTACGCCTAAGCACCCAAAGTTTACGCCTAAGAACAAGTTCTGAGTAAGATTTATCAGCAAAACTTCAAATGGCCATAACTTTTGAACCGTAACTCCGTTTTCAGCATTCTACCATCAAAAAGACCATGAGAATGAGGAGAATGATACGCCGAATAAACTATATGGATCAAGCTTTGAGTCTTAAAATCGCTCAAAACAGAAGTTATTGAGGTTTTGAAGTTTTCAGACCCAATTTTAACTACAACAACCGAGCTTAATCTTCATCAAACACAACTCCTTTAACGATGAATCGATCCTACATCAACTTTATCACAAATACCTTCATCAATGGCTACTCAACAAGACATCCATGTAGCCGGTGCCGAAAATCATCCACCTATCTTTGGGAAAAGGTGAATATCTTCAATGGACAAGTCGTATGCTCCGCTACATCAAAACCAAACCTAATGGAAAACTGATGATTCAATCCATTACGAAAGGACCATTCAAGCCACGAAAAGTCCAAGACCCTGGAATTCTTGATGCAACACCTCCCGTTCCACCATATTTTCATGATCAAAATGAATCATAACACAATGAAGAGGATAAGCAGCAGATCAAAGCAGATGACATGGCAATACACATCGTCCAACTGGGTTTACCAAGAGAAATCTTTGCTGCTGTAGATAGCTGTGAAACTTCTTACGATATGTGGGAACATGTTATACGACTATGTTATGGAACAGAAATTGGTAAACAAGACATGGAGAACAAGCTGCTAACTGAATGGGAGCAGTTTACATCAACTCCAAGAGAATCCATCGAATCCTACTATGGAAGGATTTGTAGTTTGATGAATAAGTTAATCAGAAATAAGTTGACACCCACAACTATCGTGAGCAACATCAAATTCATCAGCAATCTTCAAGAAGAATGGGGACGCTATGTCACTATTGTCAACCAAACAAAGGACTTACATCAGGTGAACTTTGATCAACTCTATGATTTTTTTGAAACAAAACCAAGCTGAAGCCAACAAAGTAAGACAAGAAAGATTGACAAAGAATCATGATCCCTTGGCACTAATTGCAAAGACACAAACTCCAGTGAACACACAACAACAACCTTCATCATCTTCCACTAACAACAACTTGCAGCAATACATTCCACAACCACAAGCTGTCATCCCTCAACAACAATTCTATCCACCAGAACAACAAGTCATTCAACAATAACAATCTCTACAATACCAGGAACCATGAATCACCGACCTTGAAGTTGAACAAACAGAGGCTTTGTCAAATGCATTTGCTTATTTGACTAAAGTATTCAAAGGACGTTATTCCACACCAATTAACAACAACCAAAGAATTTCGTCAAACACTCGCAACAGGCAAATTGCATAGTCGGGTTTGAATATGGGTCAAAAAGGACAACTGGTTAATGTTATTCGGAATCCATAGGGATATGCTACTAGATTTCACATGGGTAATCAGGCGGTTCCGTATCATGGTACTCAGATGGGTCAGAATGTTGGGAATCAGATGGGTCAAAATGTTGAGAATAGAATAGTGGGTAATCCGAATGGGAATGTTGCTGCTCCAGTCGTTGGGAATTATGGAAATGTAAATCAGGCTAATCGCGTTACATGTTACAACTTTCAAGGAGTGGGTCACATTGCAAGGAATTGTCCTACTAAGCCGAAAAAGAAGGATTCTGCGTATCTTCAGAAAGCATTCTTTGTTGGTACAAAAGGCAGAAGCGGGAATGTAGTTGAGTCTTTGAGGAACATGACTTTATAGCTATTATGGAAGAAATGGAAGACCGAGAGGACATCAATGCGAACTGCATCTTCATGGCAAATCTTCAGGAGGCTAAGTACGACACTGATTCTGACATACCTCATGTCTATGACGCCAACGCAGTGTCTGAGGTACCAATCATTGATCCATGCTATAACAATGTCATATTTGATGTGTTTACTCATGTCGAATAGCATTCTGTGACGCTAGCACCCACTTATGATACATGCCTGGACGATCCGAATAGTAGCAATATTAACTCTGAAACTCCAGATATGGATCCTAGTGGAGGCTGTGTGGCACAAAATCCGAGGCCGATGAGGAAACACGTGCCTTATTTGAAACATTGATTAATAATTGTGGCATTGAAATTGAGAAAGTTAAAACGGTCAATCGCGATGTTAAGGCCGCGAATGATAAATTGACCGCTGAGCTTGAGAGGTACAAGGAGAATGCAAAAGCTTTTGAATTTCACAAAAACAAAGAGTCAGAATTAGAAATTGGTTATCGAAATTCCTTTTTAAGAGAAAAACAATTTGCAAATCAAGTATGACACACTTGATGTCAATTTGAGCTTGAAAATAAAATCTTTAAATGAGGAAATTTCTGATCTTAAAAACCAACTTTCTAAACAAAAAGCAACTTATTCTGATCTTGAAAAAGAGAAGATAAAGTTGATAGCTGATTTTTCAAAACGAGAAGATTCTCTTCTTGATAAAATTCTTGAGAAAAATGAAAAAAATCAACAAATTGGAAAATTTGCTTGTTACAACGGGTCATTCAGCTAAAATAGTCAACATTCTAACAAATCAAACAAATCCATATTTCATACAACTCAAAAAATGGCCCTTGGTAACAAACCTCCTTGTGCACTCAAGAAAGCTCAGAAAGAACAGAATGTCTTGTATAATGGAAAAGCTTTGTTAGATAAACATGAACCCGTAGAAGTTCATGATTCTCATGAAACATTAGAACTCATTGACAAGAGTAGATAAAAAATGAAACAAAAAAACCCAGAAATAAAACCAATCGATTACAACAAACTTAACAAAAATTTGGGAATTAAATTTGTTCCTCAAAAAGAAAAGTCAAAGTTTTCCATAACACCCAGTGTTTCAAACAAAGAGTCAAAACCAGTAGTTGTCTCAAAATCATTTTCCAACATGGAACAAATGTCTTCAAACAATCCTTTTAACACAAGTGATGCTTGAAGCATTTTAGATGAAATTAAAACTAGAATAGGGCAACTTCAAGAGCTTGTTCAATCCAAAATCAACATAAGTAATAACAACTGGTTTTCAACTTTTCACGATGAAATGAAAAAGGTTTTTGAAAATGAAATTTCCAATCCGCTAAATCATGTAAGTGCGAGGGTAATTCATTTTGAACAAGCATTTTTGAAGGAAACAGGTGACTTTGTCAAGGACCATAAATCCCTGGTAAAGAAAGCCAATGAATGTTTTGAACACATCAAAGTTTTGGAAATTTTAAATGATTCTCTCTTTGAAGATGTTATAACTACTGATATCATGTCCATTATCTTACAAACTTATTCTGTTGAAGACCATGAAAGACTCCAGTCTGAGACCTCCGCAATTGTTTCAAAATATGAAAAAGCTCTAGAAAATCTATGGAATGCAAGTATGACAAACTGTCGTATGAGCGTGCCTACAAGGACATGAAAGAGCAAAGTGATATTTTGAGAGCTCAGCTGGAATGTCAAAAAGGAAAGGCTGTGGATACTAAGATTGCAAAACCATTGACTGAGGAGAGAGCAAATGTTCCCAAACCAAAAATGTCTATTTCTCAGCCTCCTCTAAAAGTCAATGAGAAAAAAGATTTGTCAAAACCAGTCACTCCACCTGCCTTACCAAAGCAAAAAGAAAAGATTGTTGAAAATGAAAAAGCGGTTATCGAGAAACCAAAAGTTTTAGCACCTGGCCTTTTTAAGATAAGTACCAATGCGCCTCCACATTTAAACCATATGGAACAAACGACATAAGTTTGAACAAGAATTCTAAAGAGACTAGGAAAGCTGAAATCACTTCTCTTGATAAAAATGTGAATCTTAATGCGTGTGCCTTACCTTCTATAAGACTAGAAAGCACCTCTAGGAGAAGCAGACTAAAGCCCAAAAGCAATACAAGGAACAATAGAGTCTCGTCTACCTCTAAGAGTAGTAGCCTGAATAAAGAGAAGAAAGTAGAAGAACACCCTAGGAATTTACCGCTTTGTAATAAGAAAGACATTTCATCTGAATGTAATGAACCTATGAAACTTGCTATGTTTAATGAATGTGTTGAATTTGTTTGTTTAACTTGCAAGAAATCTTTAATTAATGATTTTCAATATGATTTTGTTTCTAAGAATGTGAATGATAAGCCTGTTCAGAAGAATGTTCCAAAAAGAACTTATGCTAAACCAATAGGAAGTCTAGTTGCGAGATTTAGGTCTTACACTATAGAAAATAAGCATAGTTTTTCCTTTAGGGATGGTATTTGGAAACCTACAGGTAGAGTGTTCACAATCGAGAATGCTCGAATGAATGCTAAACCAGTATACCCAGTAGAAACCTTCTATGAGTGTGATCTAGATTTTACCTCTAACCCAAAGGAACCAAAATCAAAACATTTTCCAAAAAAATCTTCTTCTGTTCTTGGCAGGTTATCGAAATATGACTTTGGATCGTCGACTCAGGTTGCTCCAAGCACATGACCGAGAATCTGAAGCTGCTGATCAATTTCGTATAGAAATTCATGGGAACCGTACGCTTTGGAAATGATCATGTAGCAGCTATCATGGGTTATGGAGATCTTCCGTTTGGAAATATTTTGATCACTCTGGTTTACTATGTCGAAGGGTTGGGACATAATTTGTTTTTAGTCGGGCAGTTTTGTGATGTAGATTTAGAGGTTGCACTTTGGAGAAATACATGCTTCGTTTGAAACTTGTATGCTATCATCATAAACCAAATGGCCTCTTCATCTCCAATATGTCTTATGACACGAGCATCTGGAATAAAGTCCTGGTTGTGGCATAGAAGATTATCCCATCTCAATTTTGACACTATCAACAAACTTGCCAAAGACAACATCGTTAACGGACTTCCAAAGTTCAAATAACCCAAGGATCACTTATGTCCATTATGCGAACAAGGAAAAAGCAAAAAAGCATCATATAAACTGATAACATCAAATAGTCCTGAATATTAAGTGTCAATTTCCCCCGATAATGCTCGTTATTTATATCATTTATATGGATTTACGCTTGTTTTCCATTGTTTTCCACTTTCAGGTAAATTACGAGCATTGGAGCTAAAGAGACGCGGAAATGGAAACATAACTAAAGATTTATCACAATATGCCTATTTTAAAGAAGTTACGGCGTAACTCCTCTCTCACATTAGTAACTATTATGCGTGACCTGAATACCAACTTATCAAGAGGTTACGGCGTAACTCTTCCCAAAGGTTATTAGGTCAAAAGAGGTTCCACGCCGCTGATACTTACGCCGTAACTATTGCATCACTTATGACGTAACCGAGTTTATTGAAGACTACGGCGTAACCACTTATAAGGTTACCGTAACTAGCGCATCTAGTGCATTTCAGAAGAAATAGAAGGTTACGGCGTAACTCCTATATTGGTTACGCCGTAACCCGCACTCGCCTATAAATACCCCACGAATTCCAGCATTTCTAATCATCCCATTCCACACACAACACTTGAGAACGTGGGAAAAAGCTCAAGGCAGGTCTAGGGGAGCATAGGGAGCTGTTTCCAAGGGAGAAGTCACTCCATTACGATAAGCTTTAGCATTTTATATTTCTTTTACTTTCAATTCATGTATTTCGCACCTTTGAATATTGAATTGATTTGCATGATTAATATGAGCGGCTAAGCACCCTTTGGTGCTAGCCTAGTTATGATTCCTTAGTTCTTTGGTAGTCACCCTTGGTTTGGTAGTTTTGAATGGCGGTAGAGGCCAATTGCCTAGGAGATATGACCAACTGACCCTAGGTGAGCGGACTGAGATGGGAAGGGTAAGATATGACCAACTGACGACCCTTTCTACTTGTGCAATTTGACCAACTGATCACCTATCGTTTGGATGAACTTAAGAATTGGGGGGTGTAGTGTCTAAGTTCCTAACGGCCAGGCACTCACTATTTTGAATCTAGCATGTAGCGGTACTTAATGACTTGGCTTAGGGGACCGGGAACAACAGGACTTATGACGGTGCGCTGATTTCTCTGTGGTGGCATCTTTGCGATAGGTTAGGGCTTAATTGACCAAATGATGTCCTCTCAATTTGACCCCACCAAGTAATTGGAAGTAAGTAGACGTAGACAAAACTAGCTAGGAGGATTAACTAGGTTAGCACCACTATTCCTCTATTGATTTCCCTTTATCCATTTATCAGCTTTTATTTTATTCTGCATTAGTAGTTTAATTAATTAAATCCCTATCGAAACCATTTTTATTCTGTGACAATTAGACTTAGTAATAATCCAACACACATAGCTCTTGGGACGACCTCAGCTTTACCATTTACTACACTACACGCGACCGGGTACACTGCCCGTTAGTGCACTAGGGTAGACCATATGTATAGAGAGACACTATAAATATTAAGACCTGGTCAAGTAAAACACGCATCAAGTTTTTGCCACGGGGAGTTATATTAGGATTGATATTAAGTCTTTCATTTTGTTTTTAAACTTTTCTCACGATCATATTTGAAGTTTTCAGGTACCATGGAAGCTGTTAACATCGATAACCTCACTCTTGAGGAATATTTGGCGTTGACAAGAGAAGAACAAGGTCCAGGGATTGTTAGGTCTGCCATTGCGTAAGATGCTCAATTTGAAATCAAACCTCAATTCATGAGGGAATTGCGTGCAAATCCCTTCTCCGAAGCATCACCGATGATGCCCATGAACATGTAGACAATGTGGAATACATTGTCAGCCTATTCAAAATTCCCAGAGTCTCACACGATGCTATAATGCTACGAGTATTCCCTATTTCTCTTACGAGCTGCAGAAAGATGGATCGATCGACACCTGCAGGGATTGTCAACACTTGGCCTATCTTAAAAAAATATTTCATTCAGAGATATTGTCCTCCATCAAAGACGGCTAAGCAATTGGAAGAAATTCATAACTTCAAGCAAGAGGGTGATGAAACATTATACCAAGCTTGGGAAAGATACAATGAATTGTTATACAAATGCCCCACTCATGATCTCAATAGCCAACAAAAAGTGAACGTCTTCTACAAGGGACTGAACATCTCATCAAGACAAATTATTGATTCTCAAGGGCCGATTCCTAGCATGACACCCACTCTGGCTTTAGAAACTATTCCAAAGATGGCAGATCACTCTCACAAATGGCACAATGAAGGAAGCAACCGAAGTAAGAATGATGATATTGAGGGCCTTGCAGATAAAAACAAATTAGAAAGCCTTGGAAGAGAAATGAAGAAGCTCAAGGAAAATGTGCATTTCATTCAAGTTGAGCGAGAAGGGACTCGTCCTTCTAAAGAATGTTCCTCCAATGAAGAAGTTAAAAGGATCAGAGAAGTTAACTATGGAAAATAATTCCCTTTCAACAGCTACAATAATTACGGACCTAGGTATCGTGAAAAATCCCCTGGGTTCTACACAAGAATCAACAATAATCCTCCTAAACCTAGCCTTGAAGAAATAATGCACCGCAAGACATCGATGAATCTGCAAAAACGGGAGATAGACTCAAGGAATGGATGGTCAAAGTAAAGGAGGACACCAATATGAACCTACGTAACCAAGATGCTGCAATTAAGAACCTCGAAACACAAATTGGGCAATTGGCTAAGAACCTTGAAACAAGTAATGCTAAAGCCACTTCCTGCAAGGCCATATTTGCGCAAGATAAAGCAAAAAAGGAGCAGCGCACATCCTCTATCACTAATGATCTTTCTGGGATTAACTACCTAAAAGAGGATGATAAAGCAGAAGACGACGAGTTCCTGCCAAGCCAACTTCCTGAAAAGCAGCAATACCAGGAAAGTTTTCTTCTCCCTTGCACTATTGGTAACATTAAGATTCCCGCATTAGTGATTTAGGGTGGGTTAACCTTATCTCTACCACTTTATTTGAAAAATCAAACTTACCAATTTAAAAGAAACAACTATTATGATTGAAATGGCTGATTCCTCTAAGGTTGTACCAAGGGGAATTGTGAACAATGTGCTTTTAAAATTTGGAAAATTTTTCTTCCCCACCGATTTTGTGGTTATTGACATGGGAAAGCGGGAGGCTTACAACTTGATTGTTGGAAGACCTTTTCTGGCCACTTGTAGGGCTCAGATTAAGGTTTTTGAAAAACAAATTTCCTTGGGATCTGAAAATAAACGAATAACTTTTAGTATGAAAGATCATTTAAAATCAAAAACTGAAATTTCTAATGATGTTGTTAATGTTCAATCGCTGAATCCCACTCTACACTCTAAACCTATTACTTGTGATCGTAAAGAGAGTATTGATAATTGTAAGCAGAAACAGGATGAAATTGTCCAAAGCGTTGAAGAAACTCTGAATCCAACCAAACATTTTTGCAACTCGATGTCAACCAAAGAAAGCGAATCAGTATGGCCACCGTTTACTCGTCCTTAAAAATGTGAAAGAAAAGCGGATGAATGGATATACCCTCATAAGGGAGAGAAACATGATGTTGAGTTAGCATTGGAAGATTGGTACAAATTAAAACTTGGAAGCTCAAAATTCATTAAGGGACTGGTTAAGTAGTATGGGTGCAATCATCTCACTAACACCATAGGCTGTACAAGATCCAAAGATCGCATTACTGATAGTATTATTGCTGAAGATGATGACCGAGGAAAATCATGTGATAAATGGCTTTCACATAAGTTGGAAACAAATGGACTCAATAATTCTACAAGGAAAAAAAGGCTAGATTATTGGATGAATGAATACCAACGAATGATGGAAGTGGGGCATAGAAGGTTACGGCGTAACTCCTATATTGGTTACGCCGTAACCCAGACCTGGCCTATAAATACCCCACGAATTCCAGCATTTCTAATCATCCCATTCCACACACAACACTCGAGAACGTGGGAAAAGCTCAAGCAGGTCTAGGGGAGCATACTGAGTCTGTTTCTAAGGGAGAAGTCACTCCATTACGATAAGCTTTAGCATTTTATATTTCTTTTACTTTCAATTCATGTATTTCGTACCTTTGAATATTGAATTGATTTGCATGATTAATATGAGCGGCTAAGCACCCTTTGGTGCTAGCCTAGTTATGATTCCTTAATTGTTTTGTTTGCGTTTACCTTTACTTCCGTACAATTATTTCTAAGTGTATGCATGCATAGTTCTTTGGTAGTGACCCTTGGTTCGGTAGTTTTGAATGGCGGTAGAGGACAATTGCCTAGGAGATATGACCAACTGACCCTAGGTGAGCGGACTGAGACGGGAAGGGTGAGATATGACCA
Organism: Chrysanthemum makinoi; assembly: GCA_910596185.1. Classification (NCBI taxonomy): domain Eukaryota; kingdom Viridiplantae; phylum Streptophyta; class Magnoliopsida; order Asterales; family Asteraceae; genus Chrysanthemum; species Chrysanthemum makinoi. The sequence goes on along the minus strand of OU343225.1, from coordinate 230,129,849 downwards.
ACAGACGAACCTTTCTACTTGTCCAATTTTACCAACTGATCACCTATCGTTTGGATGAACTTAAGAATTGGGGGTGTAGTGTCTAAGTTCCTAACGGCCGGACACTCACTATTTTGAATCTAGCGGTAGCGGTACTTAATGACTTGGCTTAGGAGACCGAACAAGGGACTTATGATGGTGCACCGATTTCTCCGTGGTGGCATCTTTGCTGATAGGTTAGGGCGAATTGACCAAATGCTGTCCTCTCGAATTTGGCCCCACCTGAAGTAATTGGAAGTAGGTAGACGTAGACATAACTAGCTAGGAGGATTGACTAGGTTAGCACCACTATTCCTCTATTGATTTCCCTTTATTCATTTATCTGCTTTTATTTTATTCTTAGTAGTTTAATTAATTAAATCCCTATCGAAACCATTTGTATTCTGTGACAATTAGACTTAGTAATAATCCAACACACATAGCTCTTGGGACGACCTCGGCTTTACCATTTACTACACTACACGCGACAGGGTACACTGCCCGTTAGTGCACTAGGGTAGACCATAGGTATAGCGAGACACTATAAATATTAAGACCTGGTCAGTAAATCCGTACCTAGTTCAGAAGCAAAGTTGCATATGTTGCACATGGACTTATGTGGCCCAATGCGAGTTGAAAGCATTAATGGGAAAAAGTATATTCTGGTTATCGTCGATGACTATTCAAGATATACATAGGTTAAGTTTCTGAGATCAAAAGACGAAGCACCAGGCATCATCATCACCTTTTCGAAGCTTATTCAAGTACTTCTTCAGGCTCCATTAAGGGTAGTAAGAACAAACAACGGCACATAATTTACAAATCAGGAGTTAAGAACTTATTTTGAAGATATTGGAATCACACATCAGACATCATTTGTTAGAACTCCACAGCGGAATGGGGTAGTTGAAAGAAGAAATCAAACTCTTGTGGAAGCTGCTCGCAGAATGCTAATTTATTCTAGTGCACCGTTATTTCTATGGGCTGATGTTGTTGTCACTGCTTGTTTCACTCAGAACCGATCCCTAATCCATCCAAGATTCAATAAAACCCCATATGAACTAGTGGACAACAGAAAACCTAACATCTCTTACCTTCACGTGTTTGGCGCTTTGTGCTATCTGACGAACGATAGAGAAGATCTAGGAAAACTGAAACCTAAAGGTGATATTGGAATCTTCGTTGGATACTCAGATAACTCGAGGGCATTCAGGGTGTATAACAGAAGAACTAGGAAAATAATGGAGACGATGAATGTGAATTTTGATGAACTTTCTGGAATGGCTTCTGAGAGACTCGCTCTAGAACATGCGCTTAACTCGATGACTTCTAGTCAAAACAGATTAGGACCCGCACCTAACCCGCAGACTTCTGTACACATCAGTTCCTGAATCGTACCCGAAACTGCTCCATCAACTTCATTTGATAAACCTTCAGAACAAGAATGGGAGAATTTCTTTGAGTTAATGTTCGATGAATACTATGGTGGAACTTCTACAAATGCATCAAACAGTCATTCCGCTGCACCCGCTCAAAATCATCAACTACTACCACCAACAAAAGATGCATCTACCACAGTCGAAACCAATGCTCCAACTCCATCAACATCTACTCCAGTTCTTGAATCTGTTCTACCAAGCAAAACCAAAACATATCATTTCAAGAAGAACCAACTCAAATCCAAAATGATGCAATGTTAGATGAAGACGTATTCGAAAACCAGTTTGCCACAGAATCAGCTGAATCATCTTTAAGCCTACAAGAACCATCTAACTCGCATACGTTAAATCCACGGTATCCTTCTACTCTGAAGTGGACAAAAGACCATCCAATTGAACAAGTTATTGGTGCACCTTCAAGGCCAATTCAGACAAGACACCAACTTGCCACAGACTGCGACTTGTGCATTTATCTTTGCTCAATTAGCAATAAAGAACCAAAGAACATTCGGGAGGCAATGGCAGAAAACGCATGGATAGAAGCGATGCAGGAGGAACTTCTCCAATACTGTCTACATGACGCTTAGGATTTGGTTCCAAGAACAATTAACATTCGAGTCATTGATCTCAAATGGTTATGGAAGAACAAAAAGGATGAAGAAATGACTATAATTCGCCATAAAGCTCGTCTTGTGGCCAAAGGATACAGACAGGAAGAAGGAATAGATTTTGAAGAATCATTAGCGCCAGTAGCCATACTTGAAGCAGTCAGGACATTCTTAGCCTATGCAGCTCACAAAAACATCACGGTTTATTAGATGGACATCAAGACCGCATTCTTGAATGGAACTTTGAAAGAAGAAGTGTATGTGAGTCAGCTAGAAGGCTTCATTGACATGGAACATCCAGACTACGTCTACAAACTCAAAAAGGCAATCTATGGTTTGAAACAAGCTCCGAGACCGTGGTATGACGAACTGTCCTCTTTCTTGCTCAAAAAAAATTTCGCCAAAGGAACTGTTGATCCTACCTTGTTTACTCGAAAATACAACAATGACATTTTGATTGTTCAGATTTACGTGGACGACATTATTTTTGGGTACACTAATCCGAATCTTTCAAAACATTTTGAAAATCTCATGAAAAGCAAATTTGAAATGTCCATGATGGGGGAACTAAAGTTTTTCTTGGTTTACAAATACATCAATCACCTCGTGGAATTTTCATTAATCAATCTAAATATACAACTGAGATTTTAAAAAAACATGGTATGGATAATTGTGATTCGGTTGGTACACCAATGGTAACTTCACCAAAGAAATATCAGAGCATGATTGGTTCTCTCATGTACCTCACTGCTAGTCGATCCAATATTCATTTTGTTGTTTGGTTATTAGCACGGTTTCAGGCAAAGCCTACCGAAATGCATCTCAAAGAGGTTAAACGGATCTTTCGGTATCTGAAGAAATCCATTCACACGGGACTTTTGTATCTGAAGGAATCCGGATTTGATCTAATAGCCTTTTCAGATGCGAACCATGCAGGTGATCAAGTTACAACAAAAAGTACATCAGGAGGAGCACAATTTTTGGGTAAAAAGTTAGTAAGCTGGTCTTCAAAGAAACAAGATTGTACTGCACTTTCATCCGCTGAAGCAGAGTATGTGTCTCTATCTGCGTGTTGTGCTCAAGTTCTATGGATGAGAACACAACTCACAGATTATGGCTTTACTTTCGACAAAATACCAATGTATTGTTACTCGAAAAGTGCCATAGCCATATCGTGCAATCCTGTTCATCACTCAAAGACCAAGCATATCAGAGTCCGCTACCACTTCATAAAATAGCACGTAGAAGAAGGTACTTGTTGTGCCCGTTTCACAAATAGCTTAAGACAGTAAAAACTATTAAATGTGAATCGTGATTGAAGTAATGTAAGTGTAGATAAGTTTTAACAAGATAAACAAACTGAGTAATTTTCAACATTTATATTCTTTATTAAAACGAATAAAAAAGAATACATTACCCAAGTACTTGCAGAATAGTACTTGGGATTGAAATGACAAGTATTGTGTAACTCCTCATGAAGCTTAGGATAAGTCTAAGCACAACTACACAGGAACCACTGAGCTATCTCAGGGACATAATTGTATTTGGAGGAGTGAAAGATTGTTTGTGTGTGTAATTCACAGTTAGTGCACAAACTTAAAATCTTTCACTCCATCTCTTATGGCTATTTATACATGTATGGTTTTTAAATATATCCTAAAAGACAAACTGACAGGTTACAGAAGAAAAAATACTGATGTATTTTGTCTCTATTTACAATGGCTATTTAGATTAAGTGACAAGTCTGCTTTCTTTTTGTTAGTGATGACACTGAGCTTGATAGTTAGCGATTCAGGGAAAGTTTGACTTTGGTTGATAAGGACTTCGTATTATCTGTTCAAACTTATCATGCCTTGTCCCGCTCATTCTTCAGTCTCTTTAGCCTTCAGTCTTTATCTTTAGTATTGTCTTCAATGATAGTAGTTGGTGAGGATTTTTGGGATTCAGTGAGTTATTGTCATCACTCACTGAATCCACCATCTTCTTCTTGACTCAGTCTTCACCCCTTAAGTTCCTCCTTACTCAGTAGAGAGACTTCTTCTTTGTCTATTACTGAGTATCCTGAAGACAGCTCACTGAGTGGCTATGCGCTCAGTGACTTGATAGTGTTAAGGTTCTAAACACTTAGGATATTTTCTATTCAAATCCTAGAATTAAGGGGTTTGGGTATTTACTAAACCCAACAGTCTCCCCCTATTTGGATATACAAATAGCCTAAGTGTTTTGATCAATGTAAGTGAGCAAATGGCTTCTTCTTACACTGAATGTACTAATGAACATAATAAAGAACACTGAATTTTTTTTAACAAAAACATACATCGTTTATTTATCAGATTACAAAGTTCCTAACACTAGTACAACAGATGAAATAATAAAGGTTTCAATGATTTCATTCAAGGCGGATTCCCAGTGCTTCTAGCTTTGGCTTCTTGGAGAGTAGAGTTGCTTTGTCAGGATGATCTCTCACTTTGGCATTTAGGTCAACACAGAACCTGATGTTTGCAGGAGACTGAATTTGAGAAGCCCCTGTTATGTAACTCAGCATTGTAGCTACACCTGCATGATTGATATCACTCCACCTTTGAAATTCCGGGTTTCCATATACATCAATGAAGAAGAGTCCTCTTTCAGGCTCTTCAATGACTAGGCAATTCGCAAATTTTACCCCTTCAGGCAGCTCCCTATTACAGTCAAAACCAGGCACCTTGGCTTCAGGCTTAGATTCAACCCTTCTTCTTTTTCCTTAAGATGATTGAGGTTGAGATCCTTGAACCTCAGGAAGAGCTGACTATATCCCAAGCTGAGTTGGTGCCTCCCTTAGTCTTTCATAACGTTTGCTGAGGGATTTCATCAACTCTTTGACCACCACATTTTGCTTCTTTCCAATGATGGGACCAAGTTCATCAAATTCAGTGATCCCAAAGTTAGTGAATTTAAACGGATCATGAACTTTAAAATCTCTCTTATCATCCCCCCTGTAGACATTCATTGCCAGTGGTTTGGATTTGGGTATTATTTTTCCATCAGTTATTTTTTCAGGTGCCCTTCTGCTTGTCATGGTCCAATTGTAGTGATCAATCCTTTCTTGCCTGATTGCAACATTCCTCTTGTTCTTTTCATCCCTTTTCCTTTTCAAGGCAGCCAACTCAGCATCCTGAGTTGCTTTGAACTTTTGGCCTGCTCCTTTTTCAAGAGTTTTAGGACTAATCCCTATCTTTTCAGCTTCTTCAGAGACTCCTTTAACTAGGGCTTCTCTGCTTTTCTTTTCCTCTTCAGCCTGTTTCTTACGTTTGTCTTCCTTGTCAAGGTAGGCACTTAACTATTCAGGAGTAAGCATGTACTTAGTGCCACCAATTTAATAGGGAATCTTGACAGGCTATGTTGTGGTCATGATGGCTTTGCTTTTATCCTGAATTTATGAGGAAGATGATACCAGTGGGGGTGTAGTTGTGACAATTGGTGTTGTTGTCACTAAGATTGTTGTTGTAATTGGTGTTCCTGATGGTAGGATTGATGAGATTGTTATTGCTGATACAGGTTGAGTTGGCTCCCCCTCAGTGTGAGAGGGAGTCTTTTCAGCAGCTCTCTCCCCCTCAAATGTTGCCGCAGCGTCAGTGAGGGCAAGAGTTGGTTGTGACACTAAGGGAGAAGGAGCAGCTTGACCTTTGAAGGCTAGATAGATCTCTGAGACCATGGACCTGATGTAAGATGTATCTTGTTGAAGACTTGTGACCTTTTCAGCAAGATTGGCCTGAGATAATTCTAGTCTTTGTCATTCTAGGCCCGAGATTCCAGACCATAGAAGAAGATGATATAGCCGGATCGCAACCTTTGTATCCAGTGAACCGGTGGTGGATTGAAGAGACTGTACTGAGGAGCTAAGACCCTGAACACTTGCAGTGTTGAGCATGGTGATCAGTTCAGTGAGACTGGAGGAATTTTTCATGTAGACCTCAATAGCCTCGAGCACTTTAGAGTCGAGTGTTGGGTCTTCTTTGACATATTCCCTAATTTCATCCAGCTTGCTGTGAGTATCCTGAAAGTATTTGAGAAACTTCTTTAGGTTATCATCCAACCTGTGTAGGTGATCATACATGAGATCCCTGTGTTCATCAGTGTTCGCACAGGTAGCAACCACTTCAGCTTTCAGATCGACATAAGTGGCAGCTGCTTCAACATGCTGATCCCAGAGAGTATCAGTAACACCAGTGTATAGCCTCCTTGTAGCCCTTTTTATCCACATGACAAGCTGCCTGATGCAGGTTTTAGTGACCAGATTTTAATATTTATATAGTCTCGTTATACCTATGGTCTACCCTAATGCACTAACGGGCAGTGTACCCGGTCGTGTGTAGTGTAGTATTTGTTAAACCGAGGTCGTCCCAAGAGCTATGTGTGTTGGATTATTACTAAGTCTAGGTGTCACAGATTTTAATATGACTTTGATAAGGAATTAATTAATTAATTACTAAAGCAGATAAAAGCAAAAAAAGGCAAAGGTTCAATCAATAGAGGAGAGTGGTGCTAACCTAGTTATTCCTCCTAGCTAGTAATGTCTACGTCTAATTACTTCCAATTACTTCAGGTGAGGTCAAAGTCGAGAGGACAGCATTTGGTCAATTTGCCCTAACCTATCAGCAAAGATGCCACCACTGGAGAAGTCAGGTGTCCCCTCATAAGTCCAGTTGTTCCTGGTTCCTTAAGCCGAGTCATTAAGTACCGCTACATGCTATACTTATAATAGTGAGAGCCCGGGCGTTAGCAACTTAAACACTCACCCCATAATTCTTAAGTTCATCCAAACGGTAGGTGATCAGTTGGTCAAATCGCACAAGTAGAAAGGGTCGTCAGTTGGTCATATCTTACCCTTCTCGTCTCAGTCTACTCACTTAGGGTCAGTTGGTCATATCTCCTAAGCAACTAGCCTCTACCGCCATTCAAAACTACCGAAACAAAGGTAGCTACCAATAAACTATGCATGCATACACTTAGAAATAATTATACGGAAGTAATATAAATGCAAACAAAACAATTAAGTTATCATAACTAGGCTAGCACCAAGAGGTGCTTAGCCGCTCATATTAACCATACAAATCAATTCAATATTCAATGTTACTAAATACATGAATCGAAATTAAAGAAAAGTTAAAATGCTAATGCTTATCGTAGGGGAGTGATTTATCCCTTGGAGATGGCTCCGTATGCTCCTCTAGACCTGCCTTTGGCTTCTTCCCACGTTCTTTGGTTGTGGTGTGTGAAATGGGATGCTTTGAAATGCTGGAAATCGTGGGGTATTTATAGGCCAGATCAAGGTTACGGCGTAACTAATAGAGTAGTTACACCATAATCTTCTATTTCTTCGTAATTTGCACTATATCTGCTGGTTACGGTGTAACCTTATAAGTAGTTACATCGTATCTTCAATATTTCTTGGTTACGCCGTAGTTTATGCAAGAGTTATGGCGTAGTTATCAGCGGCGCGAAACCTCATTTGACCTAATATAGTAACGTCGTAATCTTTTAGGAGAGTTACGCCATAATCTTATGATGAGTTGGCTTTCTGAGTCACGCTTTTGTTACGGCGTAATGTGAGAGATGAGTTATGCCGTAATTTCTTCAAAGTGAGCATACTCTGATAAATCCTTGATAATTCTCCAATTCCGCGTCTCTTTAGCTCCAATACTCGTAATTTACTTGAAAGTGGAAAATAATGAAAAACAAGCATAAATCTATATAAATGATATAAATTACAAGCATTATCGGAGGAAATTGACACTTAATATTCAGGATAATTTGATGTTATCAAATATCCCCCCACTTGAACTCTACTTGCCCTCAAGTAGACATTATTAGATAGATTCCTAAAAAGATATCTCCCATTACCTGGAAAATATAAGTTTACAAATCCCTTATGCTAGAATAAAACAAAGCCGAACACCTCACGAAATGGGAACGAAACACTCAAATCTCTCAACTATTCTAAGTGTCAATTTCGGGGTGATCACTCAATCGCATAGTCATAGCATGTATTCTATCATAAGCTTGGCGGTTACACTAATCTCCACCGCTATAGTTAAGGGCTAAACAATTTTCGAAGGTAATATGGGTAGACACGACAAAGGTTAAGGGGTGACTCGTCATTACTAACATGTCACGGTGAAGTGGACAAAATCAACGATACATGACCAAATCCACGCTTCAGGACTAAAGGGTAGGATAAGACATGGGATATATAAATGGTGTAAATAAAAATCAATCAGGTAGTCTAAATCTATAACCAAGTCATCACCACTTACCGTCCACCCAAAGTTCAAGCTTTGAAGTCAAAAAACCGGATCATGAAATACTAGGTAGATGTGTCATTAGAGGACGTCATGATGGGCACACTACCTTTTCTCCAACTGTTGGCATAGTTACCAACTCCAATCTTCGAATCTGACCGAGGTGGCCTCCTCGATACTAAATCTATAGAAAGCTCACAACATAGTGCTTATAACATCGCACTTTACAATAAATAACATAACTTTTTTTTTCAACATAAAAATAACAACTAAACATAATATCCCCCCACTTGAGATGAACAATGGGGATTCGGGGGGTCTTCAATGATCTTTAAGAATATGCCGTCAACGAAAGCGTTATTTCCGAACCTTTCCACTTGAACCTTGAACTTAGGCAAATGATGACGTCCCAATCACAAATAAAGACTACAGGGTAGCCTAAGGTGTATAGGTGTATCGAAACAATATATTGGGTTATCAAAATGAAAGGAATGGCGCAGATGGGTGTATCTAGAGGTATCTTGCACTAAAGTTGAATGCAACAAAAGGGTTTCACATGGGGGTCGAGAAGTCGAGGTGACTAATCGATAGACACACAATGGTAGGCTATTTGGGTGATAATCCTATAATATTGCCTTCTTAAACTGAAAAGTCCAAATACATCGAGCTAACTCAACATACTTCATCTATGGTCTCGAAATAATGCAAAGGCCAAGTTATAAAGTTTACAAGCTACCGGCACACTCATAATTTGGTGGATTAAGGGTAAAATATTGGAAACGGATAAGGCTAATCTCACCATATAATATCAAGGGTTGTATGTGCTCAGCTAAGGTCTAATCTAGTTAGGTTAAGAAAAACATGTCAAAATTTTAAATATGGCATAAAATTTCCAAAATAAACTAGAAAAACGAGGGTAAAATAAAGTTCAAGAGATAATTCTACTCCCGTTCCCCCACTTGAATTGTACAAAGTCCCTTTTGTACTAAGCGTTAAATAAAGGCGAAGAGAAAAGTAGAATTAGAGCGAGAACTTCCCTGAAATTTGCTCCAAAAAGAAAGAAGGCCCACGAAAAAGAGACGTGCCTTCGTATAAGCATCCATGAGCAAACTTCAATCCCTGAAATCACACTACCGACAAGCATAATTCTAAAAAAAAATATGAAAAACAAACCTAACTCACTTTCGTAGGAATTACGGTTGCATTTAGCATATGCAACAAGCCTTTTAAACCACTTGGTGTCCGAAGCGGACGAGTGAAGTCTCGTGAGGGTTTACTGGGAACACACCCACAAAGTTCATTTAAAATACCAATACAAGGTTATTGTGTTTTAAAAATGAAAGAAGTAAAACAGAGGATAGTTACGTCGTAAGTCTTAGAAGGAGTTACGGCGTAACTAGGCAAAACCTGGCATACGCTATAAGAGTGTAGCTACGGCGTAACTACTGAGATGGTATTACGCCGTAATTGGTAATGCATCCGAAATTCTGTTGCAACGGGTTGGTTACGGCATAACCACTGAGATGAGTTACGCTGTAACTCTGGTCGACAAAGATGCCGCAGCAGAATCACTCCAAGTTTCCTGCAAAAATGGTTAAAAACACAAAACCCTACAGAAATGGAAATAAAACAAAAGAAAGGGATAATTCGGGTTGTCTCCCGAAAGAGCACTTTTCTTTATTTACGAGTCTTTAAGTTAGACTCAGATCCTCAGGGCTTTATGGTGGCCTTTGGACTTGGCCAACTTCCTCAACTAGTTGGCGGCACTCATTCATCCATTTGATAGAACCCTTTTTTCTTGCAGTGCTACCGATGCTACATGTTCCAAATTTTTGTGAAAGCCACTCATTACATGACTTTCCCCAGTCATCATCCTCAGCTATAAAACTGCTTGTTGTACTCATGCTTGATCTTTCACCATTAGTTATTGCATTCATAACACGATAGTTATTGTACTTGTATTTTAATTTCTTTACCAATCCCTTATTGATTTTTGAGTCTTCAAATCTTATTTTGTACCAATCTTCAAATGCTAATTTCCCAAATTTAGTATCATGTCTTTCAGCCTCGTGAGGGTATATCCATTTGTCCGCCTTTCCTTCACAAGATTCTCGAAAAGGATTACACGAAGGCCATGTTGTCACTGATTCGTTATCCTCGATCAATATCGGGTTGCAGAAATGTTTGTTTGGAGCTTCCTTAATACCTTGGACCTGGACAGTCTTTTCCTGTTTCTGCTTGCAATTATCAACATTCTCTCCACTATTATTAGTACTAGGATCATAATGTAGAGGTGGATCGAGTGATTGAACATTAACAGCATCAACATTATTTGAAATTTCAAATTTTAGTTTTAAATCCTCTTTCATACTGAAAGTTATTCGTTCATTTTCAGTTCCCAAAGAAATTTGTTTTTCAAAAACCTTAATTTGAGCCCTACAAGTGGCCAGAAAAGGTCTTCCAACAATTAAGTTATAAGCCTCCTGCTTCCCCATGTCAATTACCACAAAATCAGTGGGAAAAAAGAATTTTCCAATTTTTAGGAGCACAATATTTACTACTCCCCTTGGTACAGCCTTATAGGAATCAGCCATTTCTATCATCATTGTTGTTTCTTTTAAATTGGTAAGTTTTATTTTATCAAACAAAGTGGTAGAAATAAGGTTTACCCCCGCCCCCAAATCAGCTAATGCCAGAATCTTAATATTACCAATAGTGCATGGAAGAAGAAAAGTTTCCTGGTATTGTTGCTTCTCAGGAAGTTGGCTTGGCAGGACCTCGTCGTCTTCTGATTTATCATCTTCTTTCAGGTAGTTAATCCCGGACAGATCATTGGTGATAGAGGATGTGCACTGTTCTTTCTTTGCCTTATCTTGCGCAAATATGGCTTTGCAGGCAATAGCTTTGGCATTACTGGTCTCAAGGTTTTTAGCTAATTGCCCAATTTTTGATTCGAGGTTTTTAATTGCAGCATCTTGGTTCCGCAGGTTCATGTTGGTGTCTTCTTTCACCTTGACCATCCATTCCTTGAGTTTATCTCCCTTTTTTGTAGATTCTTCGATGTGCCTATGCATATTTCCATTCTTACTTCGGTTGCTCCCCCCATTGTGCCATTTGTGAGAGTGGTCAGCCATCTTTTGAATAGTTTCCATAGCCAACATTGGAGTCATCCCAGGAATTGGCCTTTGAGAATCGATCATTTGTCTTGAGGAGATGTTCAGACATTTGTAAAAGACGTTCACCTTTTGTTGACTGTTGAGGTCATGAGTAGGGCATTTGTATAATAAGTCATTATACCTTTCCCATGCCTGATACAACGTTTCATCACCCTCTTGCTTGAAGTTATGGATTTCTTCTAATTGCTTAGCAGTCTTAGATAGAAGACACTATCTCCGAATGAAATACTTTTTTAGGATAGGCCAGGTATTGACTGTTCCGGCAGGTAATCGATCAACCCATATTTTAGCAGCTCCGTAAGAGAAATAGGGAATACCCGTAACATTACAGCATCGTCTGAGACTCTAGGAATTTTGAATAGGCTGACAATGTATTCCACGTTGTCTATATGTTCATGAGAATCATCGGTAATGCTTCCAAAGAAGGGATTTGCGCATAATTACCTCATGAATTGAGGTTTGATTTTGAATTGAGAATCTTCTGCGATAGCCGGTCTGACAGTCCCTCGTCCTTGTTCTTCCCTTGTTAATGCTAAATATTCCTCAAGAGTGAGGTCATCAACGTTAACAACTTCCATGGTACTTGAAAACTTGAATAGTGATCGTGAGAAATTGAGAAAAGTTTAAAACAAAACGAAAATGAAAGACTTAATAGTAATCCTATTATAACTCCCCGGCAGCGGCGCCAAAAACTTGATGCAGGTTTTAATGACCAGGTTTTAATATTTATATAGTCTCGTTATACCTATGGTCTACCCTAATGCACTAACGGGCAGTGTATCCGGTCGTGTGTAGTGTAGTATTCGGTAAAACTGAGGTCGTCTCAAGAGCTATGTGTGTTGGATTATTACTAAGTCTAGGTGTCACAGATTTTAGTATGATTTTGATAAGGAATTAATTAATTAACTACTAAAGCAGATAAAAGCAAATAAAGGCAAAGCTTCAATCAATAGAGGAGAGTGGTGCTAACCTAGTTGTTCCTCCTAGCTAGTAATGTCTGCGTCTAATTACTTCCAATTACTTCAGATGGGGTCAAAGTCGAGAGGACAACATTTGGTCAATTCGCTATCAGCAAAGATGCCACCACTGGAGAAGTCAGGTGTCCCCTAATAAGTCCAGTTGTTCCTGGTCCCCTAAGCTGAGTCATTAAGTACCGCTACATGCTAGACTTATAATAGTGAGTGCTCGGGCGTTAGCAACTTAAACACTCACCCCATAATTCTTAAGTTCATCCAAACGGTAGGTGATCAGTTGGTCAAATCGTACAAGTAGAAAGGGTCGTCAGTTGGTCATACCTTACCCTTCCCGTCTCAGTCTACTCACTTAGGGTCAGTTCGTCATATCTCCTAAGCAACTAGCCTCTACCGCCATTCAAAACTACCGAAACAAGGGTAGCTACCAATAAACTATGCATGCATACACTTAGAAATAATTATACAGAAGTAGTATAAACGCAAACAAAATAATTAAGATATCATAACTAGGCCAGCTCCAAGAGGTGCTTAGCCGCTCATATTAACCATACAAATCAATTCAATATTCAATGTTACGAAATACATGAATCGAAAGTAAAGAAAAGATAAAATGCTAATGCTTATCGTAGGGGAGTGATTTCTCCCTTGGAGACGGCTCCGTATGCTCCTCTAGACCTGCCTTTGGCTTCTTCCATGTTATTTGGTTGTGGTGTGTGAAATGGGATGCTTTGAAATGCTAGAAATCGTGGGTTATTTATAGGCCAGATCTGGGTTACGGCGTAACTAATAGAATAGTTACGCCGTAATCTTCTATTTCTTCATAATTTGCACTAGATCTGCTGGTTACGGCGTAACCTTATAAGTAGTTACGTTGTAACTTCAATATTTCTTGGTTACGCCGTAGTTTATGCAAGAGTTACGAAGTAGTTATCAGCGGCACGGAACCTCATTTGACCTAATATAGTTACGTTGTAATCTTTTAGGATAGTTACGCCGTAATCTTCTGATGAGTTGGCTTTCTGAGTCACACTTTATTTACGGCGTAATGTGAGAGATAAGTTACGCCGTAACTTCTTCAAAGTGAGCATACTCTGATAAATCCTTGATAATTCTCCCATTCCGTGTCTCTTTAGTCCAATGCTCGTAATTTACCTGAAAGTGGAAAATAATGGAAAACAAGCATAAATCCATATAAATGATATAAATTATAAGCATTATCGGGGGAAATTGACACTTAATATTCAGGATAATTTGATGTTATCACTGCCTTTTAGTGAGTGGAAGAGTGTTGTCATATTGCTTCCATTCATCAGAGGTTGAAGAGTCTGAGGAAGCAGAGGAGTCATCATCAGCTTGAAAGGGTGACTCGTCAGACTCCTTTGGATCAGGCTGATGTTCTTGTTCTTATGGTTGAACATCAGCGTCTACTTCTTCTCTAGCAGAAAGAATTTTGTCCTCACTGTCAGTAGCAAGTTCCTCATCAGCAAATAGTATGTCATTGACCTCAGCAACTGTAAGAAAACCAGTGGGGGTGATGGGTTCCGTATCAGCGGGTGGTTTTTGTCCTTCTGAGTCTTTGTCCCCCAGTGACCCCTCAGACACTGATGGGTTTTTCCCAGTGTCTTCTCCGAAGTCAGGATTGGTTGTGAGTTCCATATCGACGGGTTGTTCCTTTCCCTCCGAGTGTTTGTCCCTCGATGCTCCTTCAAGCACTGGTGGGTGTTTCCCATTGCCATCCTTAGAAGCAGTGGCAGTGATATCCCTATCAGTGAGCTGTTTGTTTTCCCCTGAGTCTTTAGGAGTAGTAGTCGTACCCTCAAACAAAAGCTGTGTTTTGCGAGTGTCCTCACCGAGCTGAGTGAAAGGTGCTCCCCTACCAGCGGGTTGTATGTTTCCCTCTGGATCTTGAGGAGTAGTCTTTGGGATCAAGGGCACTGATTGTGATGTATCAGTGTCCTTCGATGTCACCAGGGTGGATGTTGCTTGGAATCCTTTGGGTGTCTTGGCAGTTTGGGTCTTTTTGGGCCTTTTAGACTGTGCTCCAGAAGCCTCAGGGCCCTGAGACTTGGGTTTGGTTTTAGTCCCAGTATGAGACTTCCCCTTTCTCTTTTTGGGAGCAGGGTTTGGAGACACTAAGTCCCCCTGGTTGTTTACAGCAACCATATGGGCCGTCAATTCGATTTCAGTGACAAGGGATGGTTTTGAAGGGCTCAGGGTGCCAGGTAAAGCACATTATTTATATTCCTTAGGATAATTGCAACCTAGTAACACTTGTAAAGCACAAGAGACAAACCTAGGGTACGAAACGTATTTCGCCCTAGTTCTGCTCTATGGCTTGGTTACGAGATCACTGTAAATGATATCCCCTATGTCAACATCAGTCCCAGTCATCAAACTGTATGCCATCATAACCTGAATAGAATTAATCTGTCTAGTGGATGAATGGTTCCCGCCGAGAACTTGAATCACGAATGTGAACAGGATCCTCCAAGCCACGGGAAAGGAGTTCTTGGTGACTGGGGTTTTGTCCAAAAATTTTGGATCTAAAGCAATTTTACCTAACTCAGCCTTAACAGTGGCTGGGTTAGGGTGAGCAACATAATTTCCTGGATTATAGTCAAGCCCTATAGAGGTACATAAATTTTTATAGTCCAGGGTGACTGATTTACCCCCATTTAAAGTTGAGAATTTGATGAGAAACTCCTTGAGGGGTCTAAGGTCAGCCTCATCAGTCGAGGGTGTCGGGTCATAGGCCACTGCAGTAGCCCAAAACTCCCTGAGGAGGTTTTGGTACAGTATAGAAGGGGACTGAATAAAGGCTTGTTTGAGTGGGCAGTTGAGCAAAAATTTCATGATTCCCTTATAGGCTGGGACAACATGTGGGTATTCAAAATTGCGTATAACGTTGTTTATTTTAAACTCAACATTTTCAAGGTTGCCTACCCACTGAGGTGTAAACTGAAGGCTTTGTGTTCTTGCCATTTCCATTCAGAAAAATTTAGGGTTTTTTGATAATTTTTTTGACAAGAACAATCAAAGAAGTTTCTTTTAAAAGTTTGTGATGAAAACTTTTGTAGATTGTTTGCACGGATGAGTTTTTGATAAAATTGGTTTTGGTGATAAGAACACACCAATGTTTCTGAGTTTTGAAACGATTTTGACAGCGTTTAGTTGCATAAATCAAATTGTGTGTGTGCTTATGTGTTTGTGAGAGGGGTTTTTATAGAGTGGTGAAGGGGTAGATTTTGCACATGTGAGGATTTGTAAAGTCGGTTTTTGAAAACGTTTTACTTTCCTCGTTTAATGCAGCTACTCTAGTACCCGCAGTTTTCTCACGTTTTTCAAGGAAACAGTTGTAGTGCACAGTAAAAGTGCATTTACAGATTTAAAATATCCTAAGAATATTTGTTGTGAGAGAAAGCATTTAATGCCAAGTGGGATGAGGTAAGGTTTGAGGGACCCATGACATGGATGACATAATGGTTAAGAGACATATATTTGTAACACCCCCAATTTCGTGATACGCAGCAGAATTCAAACTGGGTGTTACTTCATGGCACAACAGTCATAACAATAGAAAACGAACTCTAATGGAGTCGTTTTAAAAGATTTATCATTCAATTTATATAAATTTCAGAGTTTACAAAAATGAGGTCCCAATAGTTTCACGGTATAGAAAACACATTAAATGGGTTTTCGAACGATAATAAAAATTATAGCTTTCTTGAGTATCCGTGCTTCTCCGTGCCAGCTTCCGACATTATGGACCTAAAATACATGCTTAAAACTGTCAACACAAAGGTTGAGTGAAATTCATAGAGTTTGTTTGATGGTTGAACACATTATGTTTGTAGTGTGAGTTATAAATTCACACCAATGGTTTGAAAACAAAACAGTCATTATTAGACTAAGCATCATGCAATCAAGGCGTTAACTTGCTCCAAAATTAATTGGTGAAACTGTTGGTACTTGCCCTAATAGATAAAATTTGCCGTTTTACCTAATTTTACTCAAATATAGTGCGGTTGTTTGCCTACCCGGTCAACAAAAATGGGATTCGTCAATCCCAACAGATCTATTCACAATATTCGCGCCCACCTTCACACATTGATTAATGATTCATGATTTAGAGACTTAAGTTTGGCAAATGCGGTAACTTAGTGCTAATAAAACAATAAGAGAATCATACAATTTGAAAGCAATGTGTTCGGTTTAAAATAAAGCATGTATCTCCTCCAAGGGTTTGTAAATCAATTAAGTAATAAAAAGTGGGACTATGAACTCACCGAGAGTTAATGATGTTAAGTACTCTAACGGATGTGATGGATAAACCGGGAAACTTCTATGTGCAACCTAAAAATGGAATGTTGACTTAGGTTTGGAATAATGTTTAGGAAAAATATAAACCATCCTATATATATATATATATATATATATATATATATATATATATATATATATATATATTGATCATGATGTACTCATTTATAGATTGATTTTTGTAGTAACAGTTTTAATATGTGAAAACGTATTTAGTTTATAGATATCGTACTACCGTTCAGGCCATCATAATTCAGAGGTCACGTAGTAAACGTTCGAGGAGCCAGGACACTTTAAATCGAAAATCCAGCAAACTCGTCGATTCGTTTTACCCAAATGAAACCCTTCACATGAAGCTCCCTACTATTATAGCACTTTAGTAGATAAAATATATAATTTGAGTGGGGATTATTATATTATAAAGTTTTATTATGTCTTTAACAAACATTTAGTTTTTACAATTTCTCAAAGTTTACAAGTGGTCATAACTTATATAATATAGTCAATAATGAAATTTTAGTAACAATTCAATATGTAACTAGTTATAAAAATGACATGGTTTTTATATTTTTAAATTGTAAAAATCCAATTTTGCCGATTTAAACTGTTTTACAAATATTAGGCAGTTAATGATATCATTTGGTCTTTTCAGGCCGAGTTCTCATGTTGTAGACGTAAAACATCGTTTCAGACAACTTTCACGATTTAAGTTTTTGATGATTCGGACCAAAAGTACCCCTTATTTTAAAATAGATTCAGCAGTAATGAAAATGGTCATTTCTAGGGTTTTCTAACTTTTTTTACCATAACTTTTGACTCGTTTGTCCGTTTCGGGTGATTCAAGTTGCTATGTTTACCTTTTTATTTTTTCTACAGTAGTATGTAAGTTACAAAGTCCATATATAGCTTTTGTAAATGGCTTCAATATTTAGAATATGACTATTTTACTACTTTGTTAATTTTATGACAATATGTGAATTAAAACATATGTTTGAGTATATGTACATCATGAATCAATATAGTAACCATATATATAGCATGTATTTAATAAGATTAGTAATAATAAACATGATATAATGGAGTGGTGGTGGTGATGAGTTGCTTACAACTTTTGGCTTTTAAAGAAAGAAAGTAACTAGTAAGGATAGAACTTTGATTGATCAAGCTTTGCACACCTTGGTACCCTTCTACACTTGTGATGATGAAGGATTGGTGATGAAGTCTTAAGTGACTTGAGTGGATTTAAACTCAAGAAGATCACTTAAATTTGCTAGAGATTTGATGAAGTAACTTGTTACTTGCAACTTTCTTAGCATCAACTTGAAGTCATGAATCAAAGTGTGAAGTGTGTGTTGGAGCTATGATAAAAACATTTACTTGCTATTTGTAGGAGGGTAAGGTTGGTTAACCGTATATTGGTTTAGATAATAACTATGGTTAGTTTAGTGACACATGTATGAGATTACATGCAAATGGATGAGATGAAGACAACACCAAAGTGACTCACTCGATATGGGCGGCCGAATTGCGTGAGTGGAAGAAGATATTATCTTTTGATAATATCTTGATTTTTATGATGTGTTTTGGTTCCGTTAAATGCCAACCGTAATTGGTTAAGCCGTAAAACGTAAAACCGGGTATCGTAAAAATATGAAACTTGCAGGAATGATGAAACTCATCATTATACTCCATATAAAATATAAAATGAGTGATAAGTCTCATTGGCTGCTAAAACGCTGTTTAGAGCTGGAAACGCGAGTCAAAAACGCGTAATTCGAGTAAAAAGCAGAACTGGAAAAAGAAAAATTCCAAAACTTGTGGAATTTTTGTAGAATGGTAGAATTACATATTTTTAATGTTTATATTGTTTTATGGACATAACGGGATGCCCGAATGATGTTTAAACCCTAAAGTAGTTCTCAGACATGGTTTTGCGAAATTGGTTCTGTATGGATTCAACGTGCGTCGTCAGGACGACTTGTCGAGTTTCATTTATCTTGTCATTATGGTAAAATAAAAATAAATTTTTTTTTACGGGATGAATAGTAAAAGTGAATAGTACTTTCAAAAATATGAAAAGTAACCCGAAAATGCGGGTTGTTACAGTCTCACCACCTTAATGGGAATTTCGTCCCGGAATTCAGTGTATGTTATCCGATGTTGAAGTGTCTAGGAAAATGTGGGTATATGCGCCAAATTCTAATCTTTGCGTTCTCAAGTTTCTAGTCATAGAATGTGTTATGTACCAAGATAGTAGTTAGGATTATTTCAAAAATGAAAACTTTCAAGAATGAAATTAGGTAGTATAATTAAGTATTAAGATCTCGCTGAGTGGTAAGACACTATCATGTCTCTAGATCTTTTTAATGAATTCTAGTGGTTTATCGAGTTTAAGTAGGAAATTAACCTGAATATAACCCTTGTATAACTATTCTTAGTGTTTGAAAAATTTAAGTCGAACATAGTTAATCAGGCTATATTCCACTGTCCCTAGGTTAAATATAGGTGATTAGGCTATATTTAGCCGAGGTTCGAATTTTTTTCCAAATACGTAAATTAGATATACTTGTGATATGTCCATAGTTTTTGAGAAATTTTCAACTAAGCAAAGGCGATATCAAACCATTCAGTTGCAAATCCTGGCCACAAAAGACTTGTAACCTATATTCTCACATTCCATTGCATAGAAGATAGTATGGGTAGATACGTGTGGAAAGGGAAATCTTAAGTAATTCTAAAATAGTCCATACTTGGCCAGGAGTACGAACTTTTAATAATGAAGGTTTCAAAAGAGAATTTTGATGAATTTAGAGAAAGTTGCTGAACTTCAGCTTTTGTAGATGATGAATTAGTTTGTCATTTAGAAATTCCATTTCTTGTATTTCCATTAGGGAAATTGATAGATTGTGACGGGTTTCACGTAAAACAATATTATATAAAGTTTATAAGATAATTTCTAGAGACTTTGTATAACTTACAATTTCTATGAAGTAAATTAGACCATTGTGTAACTCACAATGTTTGAGAAGTAGTTGAGACCATTTTGTAACTCACAATGTCTAAGAAAGTAAATGAGACCACTATTTTACTCACAATGTCTGAGGATATAAGAGAGGCAACTGTAGAATTTACAGTGTCTGAAAATGTAATAGAGACCATTGTATAAATTACAATGTATTACAATGTCTGGGAAGTAGGAAAGACCTTTGTAATCACTTACAATGTCTTGGAGGAAGTTTTGTAATCCTAAAATCAGTGTTGCAAAACAAGGACTACAAGGCCGATTAATCGCCGATTAGGTGCTGCAAGGCCACCAACCTTTCCGATTTATGTAAATCGGTCAAACAAATCGGTCAACCATGGTCAGTGGTTGTCAATGACGGTTAATGGTGGTCAAACTTGTCTAAAACCTTCATATCTTGCCGAAAATACTTAAAACTACCCATAAAACTGTTTGAATAACTTATGGTCATTGTTTATATCTATTACAAGATGTTTCTCAAGAAAAATATTGCCGAAAATATATAAACTTGTCGAAAATACCTAAAACTTGTCAAAAATACCTAAAATTTGCCGAAAATACTAAAAAATTATCGAAAATGCCAATCCGATTAATCACCGATTAATCCCGCCTAGACCGATTACAAGCTACAGGGAGGTCAACCGCCCGACTACCGATTCGCGATTTTTGCAACATTGCCTAAAATGCATGAGTAAATACATGATTTGGAAAAATATGATTGTGTCCTACTGCCTTAGAATAGGCATACACAGATATGTTTAGTACATCATTTATGATTGAAATTATGTCGAGTGTATATATCAATATACTAGTATGTTTTTATAGCTTAAAATGCCAAAAAGTCACATAATCGTCTGGAGGATGGAAGGCACGGAGAACGGAAGGCTATAAAAATTTTTACTTGAAAAAGTAGTTATAGTTTAGGTCACAATTAGACCCGTTTCTCTATAATTAAGGCTCTGATACCAATCTGTAACACCCCTAATTTCGTGATACGCGGTGGAATTCAAACTGGGGGTTACTTCATGGCACAACGGTCATAACAATAGAAAACGAACTCTAATGGAGTCGTTTTAAAAGATTTATCATTCGATTTATATAAATATCAGAGTTTACCTAAATGTGGTCCTAGTAGTTTCACGGTTTACAAAATACATTAAATGGGTTTTTGAACTATTAATAAAAATTATAGCCTTCTTGAGTATCCGTGCTTCTCCGTGCCAGCTTCCGACATTATGGACCTAAAATACATGCTTAAAACTGTCAACACAAAGGTTGAGTGAAATTCATAGATTTTGTTTGATGGTTGAACACATTATGTTTGTAGTGTGAGTTATAAATTCACACCATTGGTTTGAAAACAAAACAGTTATTATTAGACTAAGCATCATGCAATCAAGGCGTTAACTTTCTCCAAAATTAATTGGTGAAACTTTTGGTACTTGCCCTAATAGGTAAAATTTGCCGTTTTACCTAATGTTACTCAAATATAGCGCGGTTGTTTGCCTACCCGGTCAACACAAACAGGATTCGTCAATCCCAATATATCTATTCACAATATTCGCGCCCACCTTCACTCAGTGATTAATGATTCATGATTTAGGGACATAAGTTTGGCAAATGCGGTAACTTAGTGCTAATAAAACAATCAGATAAGCATACAATTTGAAAGCAATGTCTTCGATTTAAAATAAAGCATGTATCTCCCCCAAGGGTTTGTAGATCAATTAAGTAATAAAAAGTGGGGCTATGAACTCACCGAGAGTTAATGATGTTAAGTACTCTAACGGATGTGATGGATAAACCGGGAAACTTCTACGTGCAACCTAAAAATGGAATGTTGACTTAGGTTTGGTATAATGTTTAGGAAAAATATAAACGATCCTATATATATATATATATATATGTATATGTATATATATATATATATATATATATATATATATATATCTATGTTGATCATGATGTACTCATTTATAGATTGATTTTTGTAGTAACAGTTTTAATATGTGAAAACGTATTTAGTTTATAAATATCGTACTACCGTTCAGGCCATCATAATTCAGAGGTCAAGTAGTAAACGTTCGAGGAGCCAGGACACTTTAAATCGTAAATATAGCAAACTCGTTGATACGTTTTACCCAAATGAAAACCTTCACATGAAGCTCCCTACTATTGTAGCACTTTAGTAGATAAAATATATAATTTGAGTGGGGATTATTATATTATAAAGTTTTTTTTCCCTAATGGTAAATATTAAGAAAGAGCCAAAAATAAAGGCTAACAGTACAAAAACAGCACAAAACAAGAATAAAAGTTAGGATACATCCCTAACCAGCATGTTTTGGCTAACAAACTAATGGCCCAAGGCATTGCTAATAACAAAAAACAACCAACCAAACTACAATACAAGAAATAACAACCAAAATAAACCAGATTACAAACCAATAAGAATCATACTGAATAATCATACAGGCCAAACATATGAGGATAACCAGCATACTTCTGAATCATTAGGACAGAAAGAGACCAATCTAACTGCCCTAAACCATCACAATACACTGCCCTTCCACACATTCCTGGAACCTCTAAATACAATTGAAGCAAAATCTGATGACCATATCTTTAAAGCCTTGAGCACCATCATAAACAATCCATCATTTGGGAGTAATGAGGAAGACCAAACAGCAAGAGAGAATACCCACCAAATCATCCCATATCATCCAACAAGAGGAGTGCCAGAGTAGCAGTCTAAGGGAGATCATCTCTTTAAAAAACCTACCCCAAGTAAAACCCTAAGGGAAAAACCTTAGGGTAGGAAAAAGAGTTTGATCCTCCCTTAAACCTCCCCATTCAACAAACCCAAATCCAGAAATAATCATGAACACACTGAGATTACCATAGCAACTATTTGAACTCCTGGAAAGAGAGCCAACAATCTTGGAATTGCATACTAGCCATCCACCACCAACCTGCTTATTACATCCTAAAAACCACTCCCAACCATACCAGAAACATATAGAATGATTAGAAACCAACAACAACAATAAGTAGCATCCAGGATCATCACTACCATAGGTTTCATTACACTTCCAAAAACCAGTCCCATCATGAAGATTGACAAGCCAAACTTTACTAAAAAAAACTACCCTGCATCAGAAATATTAGAACACCCAAACTCCCTAATAATGTCCCTATATCTCATGCTCCTACTCAAAGGGATATCCCATATAATAAAAGCTTTCCTCACTTCAGCAAAGTACTTAACAGTAAGACCCCTCACCTTAAGCCTAATAGTATTGACAATAAGGTCAAAAAGGGTGTCCACAGTTCTATATTTATGGGTATAATGACTAAAATTCCTTTCTTGCCAAAGAAAATATATCACAGCCCCAAAAACAAGCCTTTGAATCACACTCCAGATACCATTTCTAGCAGTCTTATTAACAACCCCAGATATAGCACTAACCCAAACATTACTAACATCATCAAGCATGGTCATAGGTTTAAGTCTTTCCCACAATCTCTTAGAGTAACTGCAGGAGAAGAAAAGGTGACTATGGGACTCATTATCAGTCCTACAAAGGTGACATACAAGATCCTGCACATTAAACCACCTAGATAACCTATCTTTAGTTTTAAGTCTACCTTTTATAGCTACCCAAGTGATGAAAGCATGTAAAGGGATACACTGAGAGAACCAAAAATGTTTATGCCAAATAACTTTAGGAAAATCAGATCTGATGGCATTCCAAACTTCACTAACACTAAACTCCTTTTCCCTCCCCTTCTTATCAATCCAAACAACCGTGTCTTCCTTATCATGCACAAAACTAGGCACAGAAACATTAATAACCTCACTAAATCTATCACCCCATCCAGGAGGCCAATTCCAACAACCATTATTAATCAAATCACCTACCTTAGCATTAAGACTAAGTCTGGCTTGGATAATAATTCTGTGATCAATGAGTTTATTTAGAGGACCATTAGAACGCCATTTGTTAAACCATATATTCCAATTTTGACCATTACCAATCTTCACATTCATAAAGCTTCTAATACTATCTCTAAGGTTAAGTAATTGAAGCCAACACCAAGAGTGACCTCTGTTCAGCTCAAAATCCCAAATATTATTGCTCTTAAGCTTATGAATTTTCGCCTACCTGACCCAAATGGAGTTCTTGTTAGAAGCAATGTTCCATAGGTGTTTCGCCATAAGAGCTCTATTCCAATCATGCAAAGGTCTAAGACCAAGGCCACCCTGAGATTTAGGTTTACAGACCTCTCTCCAGCTCACACTCACCATACCAATATCATTACCAATAGCATTACCCCCTAGCCCATAAAAAGTTCTTAAGCAACTTGTCAATAGTATCATAGACTAACTTGGGCAATATAAACATGGAACACCAATAAACTTGCAAGGCAGACAAAATAGAAGCAATGAGTTGGAGCCTACCAGCAAATGAGAGGATCTTATTCCTCCAGTCATGAATTCTACTTTGGACAGCTTCAATAAGCACTCTACAATCCCTAGTAGTGACTTTCTTAGAGACCAAAGGGACTCCTAAATATCTTATAAGCAAATTTCCTTCTCTAAAGGGCATAACAAGTTTAATCTCATTTATAACACTAGAGGGAATACTGCAAAAAAAGGCCTCACTTTTAACCATGTTAGGATATAAACCTGATGACATACTAAACTCATCAATACCCCTTCTAAGAATAGAATCAGAATCCAAATCACCATAACAAAGCAAGAGAAGGTCATCAGCAAAACTAAGGCTTGTAATCTTAAGCTTCCTACAACCCGAATGATATTTAAACCTACCATCCCTTCTAATCTGCCTCCTAATCATCAAGTTTAAAACCTCCATCACAAGTGTAAATAGGTAAGGAGAAATAGGATCTCCCTGCCTTAGGCCCCTACCCGCTTTAAAAAACCCAAAAGATTCCCCATTAACATAGACAGAGAATGAAACTGTCTTAATGCAAATCATAATCCAGTGTACCATAACAGGATGAAATCCAAACAATCTAAGGCAATCCTCAAGAAAGTCCCAACTAACAGTATCGTAGGCCTTTTGCACATCAACTTTAAAGGCACAATTCCTCCCTCTATTAACCCTACCATAACCCATCATAAATTCCTGAGCAAGCATGACATTGTTACTAATATTCCTACCAGGAATAAATGCGCTTTGGTTAATATCTACAAGATCATCTAGGACAAGCTTAAGCCTATTAGTAATAACCTTACTAATCCCTTTATAAACCACATTACAACATGAGATAGGCCTATAGTCAGTGACTTTAGCAGGAGCCTCAATCTTTGGCACAAGAGAAATAAGAGTAGAGTTAAATTCAGTGAGAATCTTACCACTAGTGAAGAATTCCTTGATAGCATCACAAGTGTCTTTGCCCACAACATTCCAAGCAGCCTTAAAGAACATAAAAGAGTACCCATCAGGCCCTGAAGCCTTATTATCATCAATACTTAACAAGGCACTTTTAATCTCATCATCAGACACTGGTTTGATAATTTCAACAGACTTCTCAGCATCAAGCTTCTTCACAAACAATTCAGCAGCATCTTCAATAGGGTAAACCACATCCTTAGTACCAAGGAACTTCTTGAAATGAGTGACAAAAAGATCAGGCACCTTGTCTCCATGATAAGACTTCCCCATATCATCATAAACAACTTCACTTCTGCTTTTGCTAACCCTACCCTTAACAATGTTATGAAAATAGGCGCTGTTCAAATCACCATCCTTAAGCCATGCAATCCTAGTCTTTTGCTGCAGAAATCTTTCTTCATTAAGTGTAGCTTCCATATAGGCATTAGAGTCGATCATTTACTCTTCCCTCAAATTAGCATTCAACGGGTCTTTATCCAGACATTGATGAACTTTAGCTAACTCATCCTTCAGAAACTTAACTTTGTCAAAAACATCACCATTCTCCCTATTCAATTTCCTCATATGCCCTTTCATAGCCTTTAACCTTTTAGATAACTTAAACATAGCAAAACCTTTAACCTCAATACCCCAATTATCTTTAACAACATCTAAAAAACCCTTTTTATCAGCTAGAAAATTCATGAACCTAAAAGCTCTGGGTTTCTTAATATTTACATCCGGAAAAGATAACACACCAAGACTATGATCAGATAAAATATAAGGCATAAATGTAGCAAAACAGGTAGGGTAAGTATTGACAAAATGCTTATTTCCCAGAATCCTGTCAAGCTTTTTGAGAATGCCAAGCTCAGGGTTTCTCATCTTCTGGATCCAAGTGTAGAATAGCCCATACATGCATATATCCTCAACTTCTAAGCTCTCAACATAGTCCCTAAACTCCTGCATACCATCACATCTATTTCCCAAACCCCTAAAGTTTTCATTACTCCTGAGGATAACATTAAAATCTCCAACAAGAACCCACGGCTCATCCCCAACCAGTAGTTTGTGGTCAACCAGGTTCCACCACAACTTAACCCTTTGCCTAGGAATATTCTCCCCATACAAAACAGAAATAAAGATCTTTTTATTATCAACCAAGGATCTCAAAGTAAAATGCATCACTTGGTCAATCTGAGAGATCAAGCTAACATACACAACTAGAGGATCCCACACCACTGCTATTCTACATCCCTTACAGCTATCACTAGAATTAGAAACCCAACTCTAGCTCCGAAACACACTATCACAAACCTTATTCACAAACTTTTTCCTTAACTGAGTTTCAATGATACCACAAAAACTAACACCATTACTTCTAATAAAATTCCTAATCTCATTTTGCTTAAGAGTATTACACATACCCTTAACATTCCAGGCTGCAAGCTTCATCATCATCATTAATCAGGTTGAGAGATAGCAGCAGGAACCTGCATTTGATTAAGATCACAATTACCTGTATTTGAGACAATGTCTTGTGTTAAAAACTGAGCACACCCAGACTTGTCATCAGAAACCTCTTCTTCCATGTTCACTATATACTCATCCTTAATTTTATTTTCCATTCTCATTTAAGCGTCATTACCAATTTTTTACTTGTAAAACTCCTTCATGTCATCAGTCCAAGTCTCCTATTCATAAATGGTGAAGACCTCTCCTGTTATGAAGAAAAGCTCTACATCAGTTAATTCTTTGTCCGCAATCATCTTCTTGATATTTTCCAATTCTTGCTTATAAACTCCCTCATAAACCTGAGCATACGCTTGGTTTTCATTCAGACCTTGGGCCAATAGATCAGACACATCAATACTATCAGCCTTCCTTTTAATAGCCATGGCAATACTTTCATTACTGGTCTTAATACTTCTCTCTAAGTTCTTAATCTTTAATCTAAGCATATCTATCTTACCCTTCTTCACAAATTTCTCAATCTTCTTTTTATAGTAATCTTTAAGGTCACTTGGCCAACTATTCTTCTCCTCCATACTAATGAATAATCCCTTATCACAGGCCACATCAATCCTATTCCTAATAGCATCCCATTCCAAATTCTTCTCAAGCTCCACATCATCAGCCAAAGTAGCGAACATGTTACCAGCATTAACCCCCTTTCCATACCCTCATCACCACTCATATTCTCATTTCCATCCATTTTACCCTTACCCTTATCATTTTGCATTGCTTCCTTTCCCAAAACACTCTTTCCTTCATTAGTTTTCTTCACCGAACTTTGTTGAGTTTGATCATTCTTACTAACCCTTTGAAAACTAGACCCTCTACCATTCATGCCACCTCTTCCCCTTCCACTGAAACCTCCCCTCCTATAAGAACTCTCACCAACAAAGAATCTCTGCCCACTATTCCTATTAAACCCACCATCTCCTCTCACATTCCTTCTATTATTCACAGGCTGCCAATCACCACCATTATTGTTCACATTTAAAGTGTTAGCAAACCTTTGGACATTAACCTCAGCTCTTTGAGCCTTCTCCGCATCAGATAATACTCGCTTAGTACAATTATCAAACCAGTGCCCAAACACTTTACAATGAGAGTATATTGGAGGCCTCAAATCATACTCAACCCTTAACTCCATAGACTTGCCTAGACTTCTATAACAAACCTCAACACATTCAACAAACCCTTTAGCCGCATCCACCTCAACTAAAACTCTAGCAAAACTAGCCCTACCATACGCCTTATCACACATTGAGGTGGTAATTCTATCCATGATGATAGGAGTACCAATTCTACTAGCAATCCTACTTATTCCTTCAGAGTTCCAGGCTTCAAGTGGGACGTTAAAAATCTTCACCCACACAGGAACCTTAGCAGGCTCAGGTTTTAAAATACACAGACCTGCTTCCCATTTTTGAACAAAAAGGGGTTTCCCATCCATAAGCCATGACCCATTTTCTAACACATATTGCATTCCCTCCTCAGCCTTAAACTTAAAAAAATAGAGCCTACTCTCATTCATAATCACTTCATCAAAATGGTAAGCCCTCCACATTCTTTTCAAGTGCCCTAGAATTTCTCTATTGGCTCATTTTCATTCCTACAAAATAACCAACTAATGTCATACCCCAATTCTTACTACCCTCAACAACCACAGGGTCAAGATTAACCACCTCCTTCCCCATCTTATTCACATCAACAGGAATTAGCCTAAGCCTATTACTACCAGCTTGACTTAGTCCTTGTAAAGCATTAGCAAACAACATCAAGACCTTTCCCCTATCCCCATTAGACCCCTCCTTCATTTCAGTATCATTCATAACCCTTACTTCATCCACATTTTCCATATTCCTGCCCACATTATTACCCCTATTAGCATTACTCAAACTAGGCCATTTTCCCACACTATTAAAGGAGAAAGCAGCTTTACCATTAGTCTTACTCCCACCATCACTCAACACCTCACCCCTTTTCAAAATTCTAGGACTACCCACAGGACTAATCCTAGGATTCAATATGGGATTCTCACAAACAGGAACAGGAATTGGCCCTAATTCACAAGCAACATTCTCAAGATTCCTAGGGACATTAGAATCATTAATCATTAAACTAGGATTAACAGACTCACTCATCAAGTTACGTACCAACCCATTATCAACATCAGCATTAACACCCTTTCCTAGATTTGACTCCCCACAACTTCTAGAATCAAGACCCTGAGTGTCCACACTTAAAGAAATATCATCATCATACTCTACCCCCTTCAGATATAGTCAATAATGAAAATTTTATTAACAATTCAATATGTAACTAGTTATAAAAATGACATGGTTTTTATATTTTTAACTTGTAAAAATCCAATTTTGACGATAAAATCTGTTTTACAAATATTAGGCAGTTAATGATATCATTTGGTCTTTTCAGGCCGAGTTCCGATGCGGTAGACATAAAACATCGTTCCGGACAACTTTCATGTTTTAAGTTTTTGATGATTCGGACCAGAAGTACCACTTACTTTAAAATAGATTCAACAGTAATGAAAATGGTCATTTCTAGGGTTTTCTAACTTCTTTTTACCATAACTTTTGACTCGTTTGTCCGTTTCGGGTGATTCAAGTTGCTATGTTTACCTTTTTATTTTTTCCACAGTAGTATGTAAGTTACAAAGTCCATATATAGCTTTTGTAAATGGCTTCAAATATTTAGAATATGACTAGTTTACTAGTTTGTTAATTTTATGACAATATGTGAATTGAAACATATGTTTGAGTATATGTACATCATGAATCAACATAGTAACCATATATATAGCATGTATTTAACAAGATTAGTAATAATAAACATGATATAATGGAGTGGTGGTGGTGATGAGTTGCTTACAACTTTTGGATTTCAAACAAAGAAAGTAACTAGTAAGGATAGAACTTTGATTGATCAAGCTTTTCACACCTTGGTAACCTTCTACACTTCTTGTGATGATGAAGGATTGGTGATGAAGTCTTAAGTGACTTGAGTGGATTTAAACTCAAGAAGATCACTTAAACTTGCTAGAGATTTGATGTAGTAACTTGTTACTTGCAACCTTCTTAGCATAAACTTGAAGTCATGAATCAAAGTGTGAAGTGTGTGTTGGAGCTATGATAAAAACGACCAAAGGGGAGGGATGAGGGTTTTTGTGATGACATTTACTTGCTATTTATAGGAGGGTAAGGTTGGTTAACCATATATTGGTTTAGATAATAACTATGGTTAGGTTAGGGACACCTCTATGAGATTACATGCAAATGGATGAGATGAAGACAACACCAAAGTGACTCACCCCATATGGGCGGCCGAATTGGGTGAGTGGAAGAAGATATTATCTTTAATAATCTCATGATTTTTAGGATGTGTTTTGGTTTCGTTAAATGCCAACCGTAATTTGTTAAGCCATAAAACGTAAAACCGGGTATCGTAAAAATATGAAACTTGCAGGAATGATGAAACTCATCATTATACTCCATATAAAAATATAAAATGAGTGATAAGTCTCATTGGCTGCTAAAATCCTGTTTAGAGTTGGAAACGCGGGTAAAAAACGCGTAATTCACGTAAAACGCAAAACTAAAAACGAAAAATTCCAAAACTTGTGGAATTGCCATAGAATGGTAGAATTACATATTTTTAATGTTTATAGTATTTTATAGACATAACGGGATGCCCGAATGACGTTTAAACACTAAAGTAGTTCTTAGACACTGTTTTGCGAAATCGGTCCTGTATGGATTCAACGTGCGTCGTCAGGACGACTTGTCGAGTTTCATTTATCTTGTCATTATGGTAAAATAAAAATAAAATTTTTTACGGGATGAATAGTAAAAGTGAATAGTAACTTTCAAAAATATGAAAAGTAACCTGAAAATGCGGGTTGTTACAATATTACTATATTAAATTGGTGGTTTACCAACCTAGGACTTAAGTAACTTAAATACTTAGAGCATTTAGTTACTCATTCAATGCTCTTTGTCCAATGTTAGGGACCCTGAATGAGTCTTACTCATTCAGTGAGAAGATAATTTTTGGGTTTTTGTTCAGGGATCAGAGACCATTTCAGAGAGAACATGTTGAGATCAGGATTGGTTATCAGATGGCTGACTTTCAATATCAAGCATTCCTAATTCAGCTTTCAGTCTTCTGAAGGTAGGTTCATCCAAAGGTTTGTTGAAGATATCAGCAAGCTGATATTCAGTAGGGATGAAATGGAGTTCTATGTCTCCTTTCATGATGTGGTCCCTGATAAAATGATATCTGATATCAATGTGTTTGGTTCTTTGGTGAAGGGCAGGGTTGTTGGAGATTGCTATAGCACTTGTGTTATCACAAAAGATGGGTACCATCTTGTAATGGATGTCATAGTCACTGAGTTGACTTTTCATCCATAGCACATTGGCACAGCACCCTGCAGCTGCTACATATTCAGCTTCAGCTGAACACATAGCCACTGATTGTTGCTTTTTAGCGCTCCAACAAACCAGCTTTCCTCCAAAAAATTGACATGACCCTGAGGTACTTTTTCTGTCCATGTTGCAGCCTGCATAACTAGAGTCAGAATACCCTTTGAGGTCAAAACCTGAAAATTTTGGATAGTAAAGTCCAAGGGTTGGAGTTCCCTTCAGGTATTTGAGGATTCTTTTTACTGCAGTGACATGGGATTCTTTGGGAATGGACTGATATCTTGCTATTAGACATACTGAGAATTGTATGTCTGGTCTAGAAGCAGTTAGATACATCAGTGATCCTACAATCCCCCTGAAATGAGTTTGATAAACTGATTTGCCTGTGAGATTAGGTCCAAGGTTATTTGGAGGGACCATTGGTGTCTTCACTAAAGCACAGTCAGAGATCTCATATTTCTTCAAGAGATTTATGCTATATTTATCTTGACTGATGGTGATTCCTTTATCAGTTTTCCTGATTTGTAGTCCAAGGAAGTATGTGAGTTCACCTATCATGCTCATTTTGAATTTCTTTGTCATCAATTTTTTGAACTGTTTGCAAAGAGTATAATTTGTTGAGCCAAAGATGATGTCATCAACATACACTTGGACTAGTATCACATCTTGTTTTGTCATATAGATAAACAGTGTGTTGTCTATCTTTCCTCTAACAAACTTGTTTTGAATCAGGAGGGATGTGAGAGTTTCATACCATGCTCTATGAGCTTGTTTAAGTCCATATAGGGCTTTGTCAAGCTTGCAGACATAGTCAGGGTATTCACTACTCTCAAAGCCAGGAGGCTGCTGAACATACACATCTTCCTTGAGTTTACCATTTAGGAATGCACTTTTTACATCCATTTGGTAAACCTTGAAGTTCATGTATGTTGCATAGGCAAGGAAGATCCTGATGGCTTCCGTTCTTGCAAAAGGAGCAAATGTCTCATCATAGTCAATACCTTCTTGTTGATTGTAACCTTTGGCTACAAGTCTGGCTTTGTTTTTAATGACAGTACCATTTTCATCAGTTTTGTTTCTGAAAACCCACTTCATTCCTATGACGATGACATCATGAGGACATTTGATCAAGGTCATGACCTTGTTTTTATCAAACTGTTGAAGTTCTTCTTGCATAGCCTGAACCCAGCTAGGATTTTTAGAGCTTCTGTGACACTTTTGGGTTCTATTTCTGATAGAAAATCAGCATATAGGCATTCATTGGCTGAAGCTGCTGTTAACTTAGCAGCCATGCTTCTTATGAGCATGCCTTCAGTGGGTTCACCAATGATGTTCACAAGCTCAATGTCTTGAGATCTTCTCCACTTACTTTGTGGTCTAGGATTTGAGCTTGATGAGGTCACTGGAGACTCAGGAATGGGTTCACGTGCTGGAGCCACATAATCATTTAGATCATCTGTTGAGATGCTTTGTTCAGTTTAGGGTTCATGAATTACAAGTTTCTGAACATTTGGTTCAGTAGTACCTATCCGAGTAGGGACTGATAGAGTATCAATAAATTCACTGATTGTTGGTTGAGGAAGGTTGTGGGGAAAGACATATTATGAGATATCAGCATTAGTTTGATATGAGGAATTGATTTCAGTGTTGAACTCATCAGGAGGGTATCTTGATGAGTCATCAATTCTTATTTCCTCCACTGAGGTATTGGTAAACCTGATGCTTTTTGAACTTTCATCAAAGGTGACATGAAAGGTCTCCTCAACTTGTTGTCTTCTGGTGTTAAACACCCTGAAGGCTTTGGATATCAGTGAGTAGCCTAAGAAATATCCATCATCAGCTTTTGCATCAAATTTGCCTAAGTGATCCTTGTGATTGTGAATGAACACAGGATACCCAAACACATGAAAACTGATATCAGGAAGTCTTCCTTTGAAGATCTCATAAGGGGTTTTGTTATGTATTTTGACAATGATTGACCTGTTTTGAGTGTAACAGTCTATTTTGACAGCTTCAGTCCAGAAGTGCTTTGAGAGTGCTGAGCCATTTAACATGGTTCTTGCAGCCTCAATAAGAGTTCTATTTTTCCTTTCAGCTACCCTATTTTTTCAGGGGTATAAGGAGATGAGAAATTTTGGGAAATTCCTTTTTCATCATAGAAACTCTCAAGCTCTTGATTTTTGAACTCAGTACCATTGTCAGTTCTGATTTGTTTAATAGAAAGATGATCATCAAAGCCATAATGCGGGTAAGGAAGAAAAGGTATTGCTTTAGGTCTTTGACCCTGTTTGATGATGAAGCATACTAATGACCAATATTGGTATGACTTGCTTCACTTGATGATCTTACATACTGTAAGTGATCAGAAGTTCTGTAATCATCCTTTTTGCAGATCATGCAAAAAAGGATTGTGTAGCAATTATTAGTGGTATGGCTGGTATAATGGCATAGATCACACTTATGTTTGTGCTTGGTGTTTGATTTTGACCTTGATGAACTAGAGGAGGCTGACTTAGTTTCCTTTATTGTTGAATCAGGAGCTTTCTCAATAGAGTTCATGTTTCAGTCAACTTCCTAACTAGTTCAGTCAATTGTTGGATTTGAGCTTCTTTAGTAGGAACTAAAGATGTGGAAGTCTCAGTAGGAACTGAATCTTCTTGGGTCGGTTTTGCTGGCCTTTTCAAAATGGTTCTGCCTAGACCTGACCTTTCTTTTGGATAGTGAGGGTTGAATTGTAGAGTAAGCTCAGAGCTAGGTGCAGCACCCTGAAGAGGTTTCAGAGGTGGAAGCGGTGCTTCAGATTCAGCTTCAAACTCAGTGATGTGTTCAGTACTACTGGGTACCTCAGGGAGTCCAAGCATGCTCTTGAGGCATTAACTCCTTTTTGGAGAGCATACCAGCAGACACGAATGGTTTTGGGCTTTGGTCTTTACTGAGAAAATCAGTGAGATGATCTTCACCTAGGATTCTCTTTTTGCTACTGAGGGCTTGAACAGTGTCAAAGACTCTAGGATTCTTAGCAGTCAAACTTTCAATGATATCTTTTTCCTTTTTAAGTTCTTCCTGAAGAGCTTGATTTCTTTTAACTAATTCAGTTTTTTGAATTTGCAGCATAACAGCCTCAAGCTTGGCTTGTTTTAAAAGAAGCAGTTTATCCCTACACTTGTTTAATTCAAAACTTAACTTGTTTTATTTAGAAAAAAGATTTAATCTTTGCTCCTCTACAAACTTAAGGTCAACATTGATATAGTTCATAAAGGACTGCCAATCAAAATCATCATCCATAGAAAGTAAAATGTTTACCTTCTTCATTGTGATATTAACCCATTCACCATTCCTAGCATGATTCTACCCAACAGCTATCTTGTCCTCTTCTAAGAGAGCCATCAGTGCACTGACTTGCACCATTTCATCGTCTGAGGAGACTAGATCTTCATCCCAGTTAAAAACTTCAGCTACCAGGCCCTTGTTTTTACCCTGCACATATTTAATATTGTTTGTTGTTTCTGAGGGAGTGACCTTAAGAAGTGCTAGTTTAGCCTTGGCTTTCCTATACTTAGCTTCAAAATCGACAGATTTGTTTTGGTCAGACTTGTTTTAGAAATTTTGATGAGACTGATAGACTTTTGGTTGAAATTTGCTAAAACTTGAGGACTGATTTGACCCTGAGGGTTTGTAAGAGGGCTCAGAGATAGTTTTTGAAAAACAGTCTTTAGCATAATGACCTTTTTGTGATACTTAAAACACTCAGTATCCTCATTAGCTTTAGCATTGGAAAAACTTTTGTTTCTTCTTATAAACCTTCTAGAGTTAGCAAGGAGTGTCCTTTCCTGAAATTTAGTGTTCAAGTCATTCAGGTACTCCTCGCTTGTTCTCTCATCAGGCTCATCATCTGAATTTTCCTGAAAATCCTGAACCACACTGTTAGAATAAAAGGTAGTAGAAATTGGTGTTGAAATGGTTGTCAGAGACTTTTTGACTTCTTGAGACTTTTTCAAGTCAGGGTATCGTCTATTGATGAGGTTTTCCTCATAGACAAATTTCCCATAGATTTCAGGAAGTTTAAGATTCTGAATATGATTAGCATTCCTAAGTCCCTGTGAGAAATTCAACCATTTCTTAGGAGGCTGTTAACAAAACCAACATTGATTTCATGTTTGGACAACATTACACCATCATTTGACAATTCATTTAACAAAGTTTTATACCGGGTGTAAGTTTGAGAGAGAGTTTCTGAGTCTTTAGCCCTGAAGGTATTATACTCAAGTTTCAGATCCATAATCCTGTTTTCCTTTGTATCTGAGGGACCTTCATAGCTGTGGACCAGGTCATTCCAGGTTTGTTTAGTTGTACTACAGCCAATGACAGACTCCATAACGTCATTAGGAATACAAGATATGATGATGCTTCTGAGCCTTTGCTGACCCTCAGGTTTCGGTAAACCTTCAGTAGTCTTTGGGATAAATGGACCTTCATTAATGCACTTAATGTAGTAAGGTTTCATCCCACTCAAATAGAAAAGCATTCGCTTTTTCCATTTTTTAAATTTGCCAACTTCAAGTCAAGGGTCAACAGCAGCATAGGCTCCACCCTTTTTATCGACAAGTTGGGGCACATCACTTTCAGCCATTTGGATCCTGATTTAAAAAACGTTTTTGAGCGGCTTAAAAAAGGTTTTAATAATCAGCCTTGCTCTGATACCACTTGTTGTACCCGTTTCACAAATAGCTTAAGACAGTAAAAACTATTAAATGTGAATCATGACTTAAGTAATGTAAGTAAAGATAAGTTTTAACAAGATAAACACACTGAGTAATTTTCAACGTTTATACTCTTTATTAAAACAAATCAAAAAGAATACATTACCCAAGTACTTGCAGAATAGTACTTGAGATTGAAATGACAAGTATTGTGTAACTCCTCACGAAGCTTAGGCCAAGTCTAAGCACAACTACACAGGAACCACTGAGCTATCTTAGGGACATAGTTGTATTTGGAGGAGTGATAGATTGCTTGTTTGTGTAATTCACAGTTAGTGCACAAGCTTAAAATCTTTCACTCCATCTCTTATGGCTATTTATACATGTATGGTTTTTAACTATATCCTAAAGGACAAACTGACAGGTTACAGAAGACAAAATACTGATGTATTTTGTCTTTGTTTACAATGGCTATTTATAGTAAGTGACAAGGCTGCTTTCTTCTTGTCAGTGATGACACTGAGCCTGATAGTTAGCGATTCAGGGAAAGTTTGACTTTGGTTGATAAGGACTTCGTCTTATTTGTTCAAACTTATCCCGCCTTGTCCCGCTCATTCTTCAGTCTCTTTAGCCTTCAGTCTTTATCTTCAGTATTGTCTTCAGTGATAGTAGTTGGGGAGGAGTTTTGGGATTCAGTGAGTTATTGTCATCACTCACTGAATCCGTCATCTTCTTCTTGACTCAGTATTCATCTCTTAAGTTCTGCCTTATTGAGTGGAGAGACTTCTTCTTTGTCTCTTACTGAGTATCCCGAAGACAGCTCATTGAGTGGCTATGCGCTCAGTGATTTGATAGTGTTAAGGTTCTAAACACTTAGGATATTTTCTATTCAAATCCTAGAATTAAGGGGTTTGGGTATTTACTGAACCCAACAGTACTGTTGAATTATTTTTCGTGAAGACAGATTGCCAACTCGCCGATCTATTTACTAAAGCCCTCCCAAAAGAACGGTTTAACGATTTAGTTCGACTAATTGGAATGCAAAGCCTAACCCCTAAGGAGTTAGAACCTCTTCTCGAATCTTGTTGAAAATGTTTTTCCAAAAAGCTTCGCTGTAAATATTTTTGAAAAATCAAATACAAAAATTTGAAAAACCAACAAAAGCAAAATATAAAAATATAAAACTTTCAAAAAAAATACAAAAACAATATAAAATAAAAAAATCCAAAAATATTCTTCTCACGACATATCTCTCGTATAATTGATATTATGTACGTTTTTAGAAATGTCATTCAACAATGATACAGACATGTACAGATGCTTGAGCGAGGGTTCTTTAAATGTTTTCTAAAACTTGTCGCTTCTCAAAATTTCTTTCACAATGGCTTTCGTAAACTTAAGTACGAAACCCGGACTAAAAAGGATGACTTTTGATTATTTCAAATCAAAACTCGTGATTCTAAAGAAAATCTCTAGTGTACGCTTCAGTGCACTACATTTAAAACTGGTGAGAAATCCTCATCATCTTGAGCACCTTTTCAAGATTGTTCAAAAAGATTTTTCAAAATCTTTCAAAATATTTTGTGCTCAAGATAACTCCCTCCAAGCCGTTTATTGATTATGCTTTCTTAAAGGGGGAGTATAAAACCAAAATGTTCCAATTTCATGCTAAAACAAAATCCATTTGTCTCCCTAAAAGATTCTAAAAATGTTGTTTAATCCATTGATATAAAAAATATCACGAATATGCTATTTTTGAGGGGGAGAAGACGTGATTAAAATGTGATAAAAAATGTTTAACGACCGTTGTTTGAAACACAAAAGAGCTCGACTGAGTCGTAATCAATGAATTGACGAGAAATCAAAGTCAGGAAATGTACCATTTCGAGAAACTTTCTATGGACTTGACCAGGACTGGTAATAATTTCAAGCTAGTTCACTAGTGATGTAAACGTGTCTCGAATCGGCCTTGTTCATTGAAACTCGATCAATTCAAAAGTGCGAACTCTACCATCACTGTGCAGATTTAAGTTAAAACAATATAAGCACATGTGAAATGGGAGTGTTTCTGAAAATATAAAACTCTCAAGGTGTTAACAAAATATGTTTTATAATCATAAACACTTTGAGAGATTTTCAAGAAAAAGGTTTTATGGAAACATAGGAACAGTCATGGAGTTATAAGGTGACTAAGGATAAGAAAATCCATCCTATGATCTGCCAGAGCCGGGGGGATCTACCCAAGGACAATACCCATAGTTAGTATTAGAAGTACAATACCCATAGTTAGTGTTAGAAGTCCTTAGGTATGATTGAAAAAAAAGGAGTAATGTGAGAAAGGAGAAAGAAGGGGTTGAAGAATTAAAAAGAAAAGTAAAGAAATAGCCCTCCATAATCAACCTTAGGGCAGAAATCGGGTTCAATTCATCTGCTACTGGTTGTCACTAAGATAACGCCGGTATTGAAGACAAATACGTCATGGACCTAGTGACGCAATGCACCTAACCTTCTAGCCACTCAATTCCTCTTAAAAGGATTTGTTTCATTCTCATTTGGAACCCTACATAATCTATCGACGTTCTCTTAGAGATCGTTGGAATTGAAAAAGGAGACCCTCTCCCTAGTCTCCGCTTAGGAAAACCAAAGCGCAATAATCGAGTCTAGAGCTACGAGATTCATTAAAAGATCTCTCAAGAACACTTAATATTTCATTACTTGCTGTTCAACAATAAGGACACAAGTGATATATTCTAGAGTCCTACGCAGATCTTAGCAATCTGCCAAAACATTTATGAGAGGATTTACAAATGTGATCCTCAGTGATTGAATGGAAATTCCTGCCAGGGTCAACATCAAACAACCCTGACAGCAGGTCACTTCAATAATTCTTTATGGATTACGCTTAGTGTGTCTCAAACGGTCTACAGTCATGAGGTGATGCTTCGGTGTACCTCAACGACTCACCTGAGGGCCTCCAGTTTAGGAACAGCCTTTGTAAGAATTAAAGATGTGTATTTACACTATGTGGAAACACTCTCAACTTTCGAACTTGTAAGTGCTGGAAATCCCGCCAAGGAGATTCCTTTCACTAATTGAATCCTGAAGACGTGGGTCGTTACTTGAATCTATTCATAGTAATGATAACTGTCCCTCAACGGGATTCAAACGGCTGATTCACCCGACCAAGGTGAATGAAATCAAGACATTCATCAGTAAAACAGTCGTAGTTGTCAATTCTTTAAGAAAAGTTCACAATGATCTATTGGTATTTTTTGACTAACATATTCATGCATGTACTGATGATTGTTCCTTGGAGGAAAGACCGCACCATCTCTCCATGCTCATACTAACATCTCAACACATGAAAGTTCTCATCAATATCAAAGGCAACACAATGCTAAAGATGATTCTTTGTCAATGTCAAAGAATCTACTAGGTTCAATGACAAGAGAACTTCACAACATTGGAAACTCAAAGTAAAAAGAAGTGTGAGCATGGTGGAGAAAGACGTGGAGACGCCTATCCCAAAGAAGTTGACAAACGGCAGACAACATCATTATCTGATTACAAAGCATGAAGGAACAAAGAATCAAGACTATTCTATATCAACACACAAAGTTCAAGCTCAAGAATACTAAAGACTTTATCATGTGGAGCATCTTTTAAATGACCACCCCTTAGGGGGAGAATGTTAGCCTTAATAGTAATTAATAGAAATTGATGGTCATTCACGTTTAAGAAACTTTGTAATATGTGTTAGATATTGTATTAGAATAGTCAATGGGCTCGTGGATTAGGCTAAGCTAAATGGTTAGAAGTTGTGACAACCCGTACTTTCAGGTCATTTCTTGACACAATTTATGCCTCATTATTTCAACATTTATTGTAAACTTGGTTTACTTGTTCCAAATTCGCGTAACCTTTATGGTTTAGCGGCGAATTCATGATCATAACATCACGTACATTTCATATGGACTAAGATTAGTCTACAATTCATTTGCATCTCATTAGTTCATTCACGACATTTCATTTCACTTTATACGCGTAATTTTTATATTTAATAAACGATATCGCGTGAGTTATTATTTTGTATATTTAAACCGTTACTTTCAAAAATGATCCCGATGTATTTTTAAACTTACATTTAGTTTATAAAAACTATATTTTTAGTTTTCCTAGTGTTTCAAATTTATTTGGTACATAAATCGTTAAAGTTTAAAT
Organism: Chrysanthemum makinoi; assembly: GCA_910596185.1. Taxonomy (NCBI): domain Eukaryota; kingdom Viridiplantae; phylum Streptophyta; class Magnoliopsida; order Asterales; family Asteraceae; genus Chrysanthemum; species Chrysanthemum makinoi. The sequence goes on along the minus strand of OU343225.1, from coordinate 230,089,734 downwards.
ATTATGTCGTTTTTCTTAAAAACTACACGATAATTATTATATCACTCAAATTTCACAAGGAATGTATTTTTACAATTTTTATTATCTCATTACATTTTATTTTGATCTATTAAAAATTTACTTGTACCTAAAAGTTACCATTTATCCTACAAGTTACAATTTCCTACAAATTTACTTACACTTTGTAATAATTTTACAATATATAAAAAGAAGAAAAAAAATGTATTGGTGAGATACATCCCCCCCATAACCGGTTCTAAGGGGGGGAGTGTATGCATTAAATGTTTTGGTCTCATTTTTCTTTGAAAGGATAGATATATACTCCAAATATTTCAATCTCATTCATTCACTTCTTCACTCAAATAATTCACAAGTTCACAAAAGTCTTCTTCCTCTTTGTTTCTTCACCAAAACCGGTTCTCATCAAAGCTACAAGGGATCACAAAGTTTTTCAAGTTCAAGTTATATAACAATCTAGTTAATACTCTTTATTAGGTTTTGAAATAAAAACCAAGAGTCTTTAGGCTAATCCTTGTTACTTTCACCTCATCATTTTCACTTGTAAGCATGTTACTTTCATTTTTTTCATGTTTTCTTATCATCTCATATTTATCTTTTCATTTTTGGAGCAAGCATGCATGATTTATGTTGATTATACCATTTTTACATGATTTTAGAGTTATATATAAATAAAGGTCATCCTATAATTATCCCCTTGGTATACTTTGGTCTTGATGATGTTTAGGAACCCATGACACCCTAAGAAGGTGTATGGTAGGATTAGATTAGCTTTGGAGTTGATTTGAAGGGATTGGAATAGGTTTAGTACGAGAAAAACTATTTTCGACAAGTTATAAAATGTGTTCTGTCCTTGTTTTGATTTTCTGGAAAATCCGACAGTTGACACGAATTTTTGACCTTGATAATTAGAAAATATACTTTAAAACGAATCCGTGGCCGCTTGAACGGATTAAAACGGAGTTATAACGAAGAAGTTATGAATTTTCAAGTTTGAAAATATATATTTTCTGGAAATTTCAGCAACCTATTTTAGTTTTGTACGAGTCAAAACGAGTCCTAAGCTTTACAAATTATTTCGACTTATCAAAAATATATTAGTGTACTTTGATACGAAGCTAAGGACGTATAATACGTAGAAAACGGATTTGAAACGACTAAGATATGCACGTTTTCATAAACTTGCCGTAACTATTATTTTTAGAAAAACTATATTATTTTTACGAGATAAGTGTTACGGTAACTAAAATCACCATCTTTAACCCTTATTATCTTTATGATCGAGACCTTTTGGACGAAAACTCCTGAACTGAAACTTCTAGATATCGATACAAACTTTCCGAAACCGTCGAGTTCGTTCTCTAACGATCGACGTACACCATTTTACAACTAGTTTTCCAAAGCCATTTTTGTTAATTTCATGAAAATTCCGACGACATTGTTTTGCAACGAAAAGTGATAATTTCACTATAAATCATTATAAAACCATTGTAGGATGACATTTTGACGTAAATACTTGTAAAGTGATTTTGATTGGTCAAGACGTCAAACGAGTATTTTTCGACGATAAGTAATATTTTCAAAACTCGCAAATGGTATAAATAACATACGAAATGCATGCATAACATTACATTGCAACTCATTACATGTCATATCATTCATCATAGGTCAAGATTTGTGTATCACATTACATCTCGGTGTACTCACTTTTGTCTTCGCATCATTCCACCAAGTGAGTTTCATGGCCCCTACTTTTACTTGCTTTCATAACTGTTTTGGGGGAGATACATGCTCAAACTGTTTTCATTTACTTTCACAAGTACTTTAACTTTTATAAGGATTACTGTGAGTTTTCATAGCCCCTGCTTTTACTTGTTTTCATAACTGTTTTGGGGGAGATACATGCTCAATTATTTTCACTTACTTTCATAAGTACTTTAAATTTTTAAGGATAACTTCTATCATGATCACCATTGTTTCAAAACCGAATGTTGTACTATATCAATTGTTCTTGTTTGCGTGCTATAGTTCTACGTCGTATAATGTTCTATATCAGTTGACTCGTCGTATAACGTTCTAAATCAGTTGACTACTGATATGTATTGATTCATGTGCTATTGATTATGTGCTATTGTTCTACGTCGAGTTAAGTGCTATTGATTATGTGCTATTGTTCTACGTCGAGTTAAGTACTATTGATTATGTGCTATTGTTCTACGTCGAGTTAGGTACTATTGTGAATTCATCTGACGATTTCTGTTTGTACATAAACTATACATATTCTGGCAGTGGGTTGTGAACACACAGGTTGCAAGTTTTGTATGGGCGGGACTTGGAACTGAGTGGATTTACAATGCCTTTGCTACATAAACGATTTTGAAAGTCATTACATTTCAACGATTTACAATGCCTTTGCTGCATAAACGATTTTGAAAGGCTTTACATTTCAACTCAAACTCTATGAACTCACTCAACCTTTGTGTTGACACTTTTAGCATGTTTTATCTCAGGTATCTAAGACATACACTTCATGGCATGCATTTGGACACCTCATGGAGTCGTGGTGACGACGCGTCTCACTTGGGTTTTACATACTTTAAAACATCGTTTGAATTGTAACAACTTATTTCCGCACAAGTTGATTTTCATTTGGGACCTACTTTGTAAACTCTGATTGTTTTATTAAATCAAACGATGTTCTTTTCAAACGACACTTTAGGTCGTTCAATATAACTGTGATTGTGATGCTATGACAGTCAATCCCCAGGAATTCTATTCCGCTGCAAAACAGGTAATTTGGGGGTGTGACAGAAGTTATGTTAAGCTAGCCTTTTATAAGTTCATGTAATCCAAGCCCAATCCAAGTCCAAAACGTGGCCCATGTCCAAGCCCATTTGGGTATATCTCATGTAGTATAAATACCCCTCAAATGTCTCATTTGAGGGGTGTGCTTGAGTGTGTAAGTGTGTGTTTTATTTGCAATACAAGTTCTGTTTTCATCCTATCTTTCTCTCTACACATACGTATAACATACTTCAAGTTACTACCTTTCTTGCTTCATTTTTACGTGTTATATTCATGTGGTATTGTTAACGTAATAAGGTTGATAAAAACAAGGTCCTACAAAAAGGAACCTAATATTTCAGAACTCTGTGGATATTCTGAATGATATATACAAATTCAGAGGTCTCATTGCTTCAGCAGATGTTTCTTTCATCCTTACAGCAACAACTGAAACAACTTCTGTATTTCTACCTATCGTTATATTGTGTAGGATAAGTAGTGAATGATACTATTTTTGTTGTTATGTGTCTATGTCACAAAAATATTTCATACTTATGACATAAACACCCTCCCTCATAGATTGAGGGGGAGCACTAAAATGTTTCGTTCTCAAAATATATTAAATCAGGCCACATTTTCTACCATGTTTTCTAAACCTACTTAAATCACTTAGGATCCCAAATCTCAAACGGTTTGAAATTTTTGATCGGGGGAGAGATGTGATTTAAATATGAAATATGATAAAAAGTGATCGTTATGACTCAAAGTGTAGGCTCTATCTAATATGTGCTAAACTCTTTCGAATATCGATGCACATATTGAAGGGGAGCGAATAGTTACTGTTGGCAATCGTGGAAGTATATTAAAGACCGACCTTGCATTTACTTTACTGAAGTTATAAGGATGGTAAGGTTAGGTAATCGTTCCCATGATCCTGCCAGAGCCGGAGGGATCTACCTAGGGACTATCCACAAGTTAGTGTAGAAGTCCTTACATTTGATTAAAAAAAGAGAAGAGTGAGAATAAGGGAAGAATGCCGACTGAGGCGGAGCTAATACCGGAACAAACCCAACAAGGTACTAGTGGTGAAGTCTTGGTAAGCGCTGAAGGGGTTGAAGAATGAAAAAGAAATGAAAAGAGAAAGGGTGAAAAGAAATATCCCTCCAATAATTCAACCTTAGGGCATAAACCGGGTTGAATTCATATGCTACTGGTAGTTACCAAGGTAACGCCGGTATTGAAGACATGACGTCATGTACCCAGTGACTCACTGCACTAAACCTTCCCAAGCCACTCAAGTTCTCTTAAAAGGACTTGTTTTATTCTCACAGGGGACCGGTGTAATATATCGATCATCTATTAGAGATGGTTGATATTGAAGCTGGAGACCTTCTCCCCAGTCTCCGCATAGGAACCAAAATGCACTATTGAGTATAGATCCAATAGATTATCAACAAATCTCATTAGGACACACGTACAATATGCTTACTGTTTCATACATCATGAAATGTGAGAAAATATATATTAAGAGTCCTACGCATTATCCTTTTGGTATTGCTAGAACATCCGAGTGATATGTAAAGTATTCACAATGAAGATGGAAATCCTTCTAGAGCCAACATCAAACAAGCTCTTGGTGGGTGACATGTGAGATCCAGCATGGATCAAACTTGTAACAACTAGAAAGAAATGATGGGTTGATTCACTTTTGAATCAACCTTGTTCCAAGAAATGGATTGACGTATACTTTTGGAAAAACCTTTCGATGTGCTCAACAATTGTTTTTCTAGCACATCGACTGCACATAAAATTTTCAAACAAAAACTCTTTATTCAGCAATACGCGATTGTGTTCTCAAATCAATTTCTTATCAATCAGTGAATCTCAATTCGCTGGTTCACTCACTCTGTGTTGTCTACTTTGAGACTCTCCGGTTTAAGAACGGCTAGTTCAAGCTGCGAAACCCTGTCAAGGAGATTCTTCGGAATTCTACCTGATCACAGGCAATATTTATACTGATCAACAGGGAACCGTGGTTCTTGCAACCCTATTCAACGAAAGTGAATAAAGACACTTTCGTGTGTTTTATTGCTAACTGTTGTTTGCAGGAACACCTGATGGTTGCAGCTGATGGAAATTGAGACGTCAATTCATAACCACATGCTCGCACTACACACTCTAAATCAAAGAAATCATGATAATCAAAAGACATACAACATTGCTTCCGCAACTCTAATGCATAATATCATAATCCAACAAAGTGTGAGCATGTCGATCCAAAAGTCACAATATCACATGAAGGCAATACAACAAAGGATGATCCAGAGATTTATTGTGGCTGATGATCTCGAAGAAATCTCAAGATCACAAGTCAATGGAACATTCATTTGAAGAATCCCTACTGAATCACAAAGATTGAGGAATTTAAAGAATTAAAGTCTACGAGCTCGGAATTGAACTTCATGATTGAATGCTAGGGTGCAAATTGTAATTTATCGGGTGACCTCCCTTAGGGGGAGATTGTTAGGATTTGGAAAATCCATATAGAAGAGTCGGTCACCCCGAGTTTAGTCTAGCATGTGTTAGCTCGTAGACTTAGCTATATTTATTAGTAATTAGATTCGTTAAGTAACATCGTGGAGGACGGACGAGTCTTTACCCACTGTATACCTAATCCACAGCCCGTGGGGGCGTTTATTTGTAAGAATATAGAATCCCTCTCCCACCAAGGGAGAGGGTGGGGCTTTCATTCTAATCTAACCTCCCAAATTTTCTCTTTCACTTTCTCCCTCTAGAAAAGCCTCCCACTTTCTTTCTCTCTCTAAACTTTCTTAATCTATTCGATCCATACTTTATTCTTGTTGTGTGTTCATATAATCAATCTCTTACATAAACTAACTAAAATACATTTAGAAGTTGTGGAAGTAATATTATGTATTTTTATAAGTATTTTTTTATAATCATAAAGGTTGCATAAAATTTCCTAAAAGTTACCTTTTAGACCCTCAAGTTATAAAAATTACCATCTATACCTCTAAGCTTTGTTAAACGACACTTTAAACCCATAATACATAATTTACCCTATAATATCCCAACTTAGTTAAATTGATAGTTTTGACCCTCATAGTAAATTGTTTTTCGAATTTAGTCCAAAATTTTACACTTTCACTTTTAGTTCCTCCAAGTTACGTATTTTACAAAACAAGCCAAAATCATGTTTTACACTTTAAATCACTAAGTTTCCTGTTATTACAGTTCCTACCCCTATGTTTTCATGCGTAGGTATATTTTAAAGATTTGGTACGCGAGTTTCCATAATATTCACTTTATACCCAACATTTTATTTATTTGCACTTTTAGTCCGAAACCAAGTTTTAGATAAAATTATCATTTTCTTTTCATTTGGCAACTCTTATACAACTTATTTAGTGCTTAAAAACCACTTATTACACTAATGGGCCACGAGAACAACTAAATGGGCCTTAGTTTCGAAACCAGTGGGCCTTAGGCCCAATATGTGGCACGTTTGGTTTTCGTGAGTAAAACGAGTTCGACAAGAGTTTAAGAGATCATGACATGATTTTACAATTACCATGTGATAGATATTACGTAAAACTTTTGTGAATAAGTTTCTAAACCTTATTTACCACACAAACATACACGAACACCTTAGTTATTGTTTCATACATGAACATGTATATGCATTGTATTCGAAAGATGTTCAAAGTAATAAAAATAGGTCGAATATACTTACTACACCTCTAAGGGTGGTGATTAATCGGTTTGGAAATGGAATAAGTGATGCACGATACCAAATACCTCAAGAATCTACCCGTTACCCTTCTATGTGTAACCCATATGTATAAGATGACCCAAGAGATGTCGTACGTAATTTATTGGCCCAAAGCCTCTTCTATTCAACCCTTTTCGTACCCCGTAACTCATTCCTTTCCCATTGTTGATTTTACACAGTAAGTGTGTGAGATGATTAGTGAGAATGAGTTGAACTTGTAAGTTGTGATGAATCAAGGTGTTAGGGTGTGGTTTATGTAGGAAAAGTGTCCTAGGTTTAGGTTATTAATATATTTCTTAGTGTCTAATGCATGCAAGACCAAGAACCACAAGGTAAGGTATGTTGAGTGTGATTGTGAGTCGAAGTTAGAGTAGAAGGTGTGTTCAGTTGGTTTAGCGCAACCCACACCTGACAAAGAGAAAAGTAAGCAAGGTAAGTTCATGTCTAGTATATATGTTAGTGGAAAACAATACCCAAGGGTCCAAAGGTTTAAGGATTAATTTATTTGCTAGGTTTAGTCTCTTGTTTTTGATTTAGGGAGAAAGGTAAAAAGGATTCAAGAGTAGTTTGTGACTTAGTTACATTGTAACTAGTCTCATCAGGGTGTGTTTGAGTTGAAGAGTCGAGGTTAAGGGGGGTTTGTTTCGGTTTGAACTCGCAGCAGACAAGGGAAGGAAAACAATATTACCAAGGGATTTGGGCTTGGGAGCTGCTCGGCCCAAAGGGGTTACAAGGAGGTGATGTTGGGCTCATGGTGTTGGGTTGAAGGAAGAAATTGAGACCCAGAGAATGAGGGGCCCGTTTGGCTATGGATTGGGTACCTGGCCCATGTGGCAAATATAAATAAAGAAAAATATTTATTTGAAGTTAACATTAATATTAGTTGTGTTAATACAAATAAACTATAAAAATGTTTGTTTATATTTAGCAATCTCGTTATTTTTTGTTTTTTTTTGGGTAAAGGGTATCACCCCGGTAGATATATATCCAAAAAATAATGTTAAGTACAATGGAATGTGGCAGAGTACCACATTTACCTCAAGCAAACCGCTTGATAAACTAGTACTTATGACATGCCATAAGTACAACAAACCTAGCTAAATACAAATCACCTAACTAGGAGTAATATCATGAAATCCTGTAACAAGCGAACATCCCGAAATCATCAAAAGCGTGATGGGAGGAAGGCGTCCCAGGAAGCTCGCCTCCTTAAAAACCCTTTCCAAGAAAAAACCTAAAGGGAAAAACCTTGGAGTAGGGAAAAAGAGTACAACCCATTCCTGGCACTCCCCTCGCGAAAAAGACAAGCACTTGAGAACTTCCATCAGGTCATTAAACCACTCGCAATGATCACCGATCCAGGTAGCTTCCATGTATCCAGAATCCTTCTAATCCGCGAAGAGTTCTTCGTGAATCGAAATGAAAGAATCTTCAACCGAACAATGGTAACAATATCATCAAAAACCTGTGTATATGACTTCATCCCCTTCTAAAAAAGCCTCGAATTCCGTTCATGCCAAATAGAATAGCAAGAAGCAACAAGGAGAAGACGAGATATCACACTAGTGGTAGAACCTCCTTTAGACAAAGGTATAAGGTACGAACAACATCCTCAAGTCTAGGAGGAATATTATCCATTCCACCTAGAGCACGAACTCTTGTCCACACCTGTAAAGAAAAAGGGCACTCAAAGAAAAGGTGAGCATGAGAATCAGGTTGGTTATCACAAAATAGACAACGAAGCAGGTTTATGTCAGTTTCAGGACCGACATCCCATTGCCTTAGCCTATCTTGAGTTTTCAGCTTGCAATTAACGACAAGCCAAAGGTTAAATGCATATCTAGGGATACACTGAGGGACCCAGACAACATGAAACCAAGAAACTAGATTTACACTATCACGGATAGAATCCCACACATGAGAAATGTTGAACGGCTTGAATTCACCAGTAGGCACTTGATAACGCTACACGTGTCATTCGGTGTCAAAGCAACTTCCTTTTCTTCGAGCAAGTTTTATAACACCCTAGGCAGTGAACCTAATCGTTGTAGTGTAGTATTAGGGTAAGCCGCGGGTATTGATATCGTTCTCTAGGGGAATAGGAATGCTAGTGAGAAGTTGCTACGCTAAGGTTGGGATTGAGGAAGATTATTTTTTATCTTTTTTATGTTTTTTAGGAAATGGAAAAGTACGAATCTCGGGGTTTGGATTTGGGGGGTTGGTATTGCTACCGATTACTCTACTTATCTAATTATCTAATCTAAGGTGTATGTAGTCTATGTATAATTATTGTGTGCTCGTATGATAGTTTAAAAATGTGTTTACTTAGGTTTTACTACTCCTTAATTATCTCCTATTGGTGGTTGAATTGTCACGTCCTTATTCTTAATTGCATTGTGTGTCTAAAGTTGTAGGGTATGCGTATATCCCTAACTCTTTGAAGTTACCAAAGGGTCTCGTCTAAAAAATACCACTAGGGATCATAAACTCTAACTCTAAGGCCTCTTTGGATAGTTTAGCTTACAACCGCTCAAGGTGCTATAACCTAAGGTTCACAAAGATTAATCAAGCATTAAGTACACAACGAATGACCTATCGCATTACTAGATCATTAATCCTCAAGTCTAGGAGGAATATTATCCATTCCACCTAGAGCACGAACTATTGTCCACACCTGTAAAGAAAAAGGGCAGTCAAAGAAAAGGTGAGCATGAGAATCAGGTTGGTTAGCACAAAATAGACAACGAAGCAGGTTTAAGTCAGTTTCAGGACCGACATCCCATTGCCTTAGCCTATCTTGAGTTTTCAGCTTGCAATTAACGACAAGCCAAAGGTTAAATGCATATCTAGGGATACACTGAGGGACCCAGACAACATGAAACCAAGAAACTAGATTTACACTATCACGGATAGAATCCCACACATGAGAAATGTTGAACGGCTTGAATTCACCAGTAGGCACTTGATAACGCTACACGTGTCGTTCGGGGTCAAAGGAACTTCCTTTTCTTCGAGCAAGTTTTATAACACCCTAGGCAGTGAACCTAATCGTTGTAGTGTAGTATTAGGGTAAGCCGCGGGTATTGATATCGTTCTCTAGGGGAATAGGAATGCTAGTGAGAAGTTGCTACGCTAAGGTTGGGATTGAGGAAGATTATTTTTTATCTTTTTTATGTTTTAGGAAATGGAAAAGTACGAATCTCGGGGTTTGGATTTGGCGGGTTGGTATTGCTACCGATTACTCTACTTATCTAATTATCTAATCTAAGGTGTATGTAGTCTATGTCTAATTATTGTGTGCTCGTATGATAGTTTAAAGATGTGTTTATTTAGGTTTTACTACTCCTTAATTATCTCCTATTGGTGGTTGAATTGTCACGTCCTTATTCTTAATTGCGTTGTGTGTCTAAAGTTGTAGGGTATGCGTATATCCCTAACTCTTTGAAGTTACCAAAGGGTCTCGTCTAAAAAATACCACTAGGGATCATAAACTCTAACTCTAAGGCCTCTTTGGATAGTTTAGCTTACAACTGCTCAAGGTGCTATAACCTAAGGTTCACAAAGATTAATCAAGCATTAAGTACACAACGAATGACCTATCGAATTACTAGATCATTAATCAACTAGGATAACAGACAACCAATCAATATTCAATAATTAAGTTTCATATTCCCTAAGCAAACACACAAGTAAATTAGCCGGACATGGAGAACATGCAAGCATACACACAAATAATCAAAGACATAATTATATTAATGAAGTAAAGCACTTATCTTTGTGTAAGATAGGGTTTGGAACCCTAAAATACTGTACAAGACAGCCTTGGTTCGGTTTAGGTTTTTACTCCAAAAGACTACACACCAATACTGAAAAATTCGGATTCTATATATAAGATTACATATGCGACGGCGTCACCTTATGTTTTGAGACGCCGTCGGATCGCCGTCATTAGGGTTTCGTCTTGGCCACGATAAACTTGCGACGGCGTCACCTTGTGCTTGTGACGCCGTCCTCCTTAGCTTCTGACGCCGTCTGGATTAAATCTAGGCCGTCTGAGTTGCGACGGCCTACTCTTTTATAACTTGACGTCGTCACTTGAAAATAAGAGTTTTGGCTTCGTCCCCGTCACAAAATCCTCCGACGGCGTCGCAGTTAAGCAGTGACGCCATCACCTTGTCATTCAGCAGCTTTGAGTGTCTCGATTTTTGACTTTGGCCATTTTCTTCGTATATTCGCGCCTTTTCGTCCAAATAATTGCCATTACAGCAATTTGCCTTCAAGAGACCTAAAAAGTGAAAAGGAACGATATTAAGTAATAACGGATACAAAAGTGATCAAATAAGGGCTTAAATGACCCCTCAAAAAGGTACATTTTAAAACCTTATCAAATATCCCTACACTTGGTATTTGCTTGTCCTCAAGCAAATGTGCTTTTAGCCAATTAATTTATAAGTTAGGGGTCATGAAGCATTGGTTTAAAACAGTCCACAACACATATAAGCCCCGCAAAAGTCATAACAAGCACGGAAATTACATACTAGCACCTCACATGGGGTGTTTGGATACTCACATCTCTCTCGGTGTATATGAAATATAACAAGTTGGAAATGGAAGATAAACACTCATTAACCGGTCCTAGTACATAGATTACCATAGGCTTGAGAATAGATCAAACCTCCATCGCTTTGGCGTAAGCACCTAGGAAAGACTATCAAAGAGGTCTTTAAAGGGTTGTAATGTTAGGCTTACGGTAGGGAAACAAAAGGTTTGGTGGGATAGGCTATTTAGTGGTGGCAAGTCAAAAATCTCTATGTTAAATGCATACGAAGAATGGCGTTGCTAAGCCAAGACTCTACACTCTAGACTCTAGCTAACTGAAATAAACAAACATAAACTTAAAGGATAGATGTAGGATGGTAGCCCGTATGTTGTTTTTTTTTCACTCTATTTTTTTCTTTTCTTTCTCTCTCTTTTTTTTTTTTTTTTTTTTTTTCATACACTTTTACTCTACCATCCTCTACGGTAACATCAAAATGATAGGGATTTATAGACACATCCCTACACTTGAGTTTTTATTACGCTAACAGTAATTTGACCCGAATTGAAAAGATCAAAACACTTGGGGTATGTTATTATGCAAATAAGGGAAATTAACGTTCCCTTTCAAACATTTTATAAACTTTAACTTTTTCCCATGAGTCCCAATCGTCCCAAAACTGTGTACAAAGGATATGACTCGACTTAGCAACTCATGCAAGCAACTAGATAATTGAACTAAGGGTTTAGGGTGATAACAATAATGCACTAAAAGTGAGTGCATACAGGGTAGGCTAAGGCGATTTGGGTGTATATATGGGGGTGGGGCGTAAACAATGCTCTTCATTGATATTCCGGAAAACCGAAACATCACGAGAACCGCGAAAAGGATAGGCTCTGAGGGGTTAACTAGGGGTATCGTGTACTAAAGATGAGTACAACGCAAAGGGTGTGGGGAATTACTCAACCGATGTGGAAGAAGTAATTATATTTCGGGTATCAAACAAGGGTTATCCTAATGCCTCTTATCATTTAGTTATTCCTAACTACACAAGTGTAGTCTTACTAGCGATCTCGGAATGCGTCACAAAACAAGTTCTAGAATCTAATATACTGCCGGTTCACACTCTAAGCATTGAAGATGAATGTTTTTAATTCCTACTAATCTAAGGGCGATCCTCGCATTTTGGGTGGAATTTAGGTGGTAAAGGGTTTTTGTGCTAGTCATGTAACTTCCTATCCGTGAGACGCTTTTTTTAAGACTAATGGCCCACTCCTATATGTCATGAAAAATTTTAAATTTGGTGCCAAAATTACCTTAACCAACATTTTCTCATGGTTTATTACACAAATACAATTGGACAAAGCAAATAGTCAAGGATAAGCATAGTTTTAAAGTTCTCGTTTTATTTTCCCTCCCTACACTTAAACTGAACATTGTCCCCAATGTTCCCCGAAAGTATCAAAGTTATGATAATGGAAGGTAATGAAAAACGAAAGAAACTAGTACTCCCCTGATTAGCTCGGTAGGATCCGTGTGTGAAGTAGTGGTTAAATCCTTTCCAAGAAAAATGTGTGCGTGAAAAGCTCCTTCTAATATTTTGTTTCTTCTTCTTGATAAATGAAACCTGCACATTTGAAGAAAACAACGAAACCTTCGCGTAAAATCGGCGGTAATAATATATATAAGACTCTAATAAACTAGGATATAATGCTTGTGGAATGGATGTTTACTGAAATTTCGGAAAATTAAGACCGGAAAATTCCAAAAATTTATAAGTAGCTCGAAAAATGAGAAAAAGGTAATCTTGTTGTTTTACTCCTTCGGCCCGTCAGTTGCAATCCCGTCAGGTTATCCCGACAAAAAGCGGCTGCGATTTTCGGAAAAAATTCTGGAATATTTACATCTTTAGAATCTGGAAAAATTTCTGCAAAACATCCATTATGACTCGATACAAGCATTTGACTCGAACAAACACACATATATATCTTTTAATGAATTGCTATTCTCATGTTTACGTTTCTTTTGAAAACGTGTGTAATCCTCCCTACACTTATCCTTTATGTAAAATACCTTTATATGCGATTAAGACGAGGTTAAAAACAAAATAAAACATTTTTAAAAATTTACACATGAGAGTAAACAATTAATAAAAGATATATGACACTAACAAGCAAACAATTAAGCATGGGTTGCCTCCCACGAAGCGCTTTTCTTTATTTAAGGGTCTTGTAGCTAGACTCGTAGTCGTGCCCTCATGACTTCATTACCGCCATCTCCTTCCTTCGATTTCCCGTCGTCGAAAGGGTGTAGACGTTGTATGCTTACTGTAGACTCCTTGCCAACGTCGTCTATTATGGTGACGATTTTATCCTTTAGATTGGTTTCCTTCACTGTGAAAGGCCCAAACCATCTTGGTTTGTTTCTACCTTGTAATGCCCTTATCCGTGATTTGTATAAAAGTACTTTTTCTCCCTTTAGGAATTCCTTAGGATTCCTTTGTGCCTTTGGTATCGAAGTGGGATTATTTCCTAACTTCTTATCGGGTTTCCACAATGTTGCATACAATCCTTGAACCATAAACTCCCTAAGCCCTTTTTCCCAATCATTCATTTTCTTCTTAACACTATTGCCAGGGGCTTGTGGATTTCCACCCGTAATCATTTCCATGATCTTAAGGGGATACCTTGGGATGATGGGTATCCTAGCGTACCCTTTTCCGCTTTTAAGTACCATGATGCCCTCTCTGCATTTGATAGTTGCCTTGGCGGTGGCCAGAAATGGTGTCCCAAGAATGAGTGGCACATTTTTATCTTCCACAACATCAATGATCACAAAATCCACCGGATAAACGATATTAGCCACTTCTATTAGAACATCCACCGCGATTCCTATGGGGTAGACATAGGTGTGATTTGCTAAGGAAAGTTTAAGATCGGTCTTGGCTGGTTTCTCCTTAGTTAACTTATTATAGATTGATAGTGGCATTATGTTCACATCAGTCCCTTGATCAGCTAAGGCATTTATGTCAATATCACCTATGCTACAAGTTATCACGAAGTTCCCCGTGGTGTCTCGTTTTTTTGTTAATGGTTTTTTTATAACCAACTCATACAGAGGTCCCATAGGTAAGGCGTCATACTCTTTTTCTGTCATTTTTCCTTCAAGGGCTTCCCTAAGAACCTCATTGTACCTAAACTTGTTTACTTGGTTTGAAATGGTCTTTCTATTGATTTCGTGCTTAAGGTAGTACTCAATGGTCTCAGGCTCATCATTAGGCTCCTCCTCCTCCCTCTTGCTATCCTCAGTTTTCCTCACCTCAACCGTTCCATCCTCAGGCATAATGGAAATGGCATTAACAAACGAAGTGGGAGGACAATCGTTGCTTCTTACTAGTACCTTTTCGGGAACTTTTTTTTGGTAAATTCTTTTACCAAGTTCATCATTTCCGTCATTTTTGCTTGCATTTCCTCTCTCTGCCTATAAACCTCCTCTTCAAATTTGGCTAATCTCTCAGTATGAGCTGTCATGTATTCTGTCATTTGTTCCTTAAAGCTTGATGAGAGTGGTATTGGGGAAGTAGAATGGAAGCGCCTTTCAGAATTAGGGTTTTGCTCACGACTTGGGGATTCTGAAAAAGGTGTTGGGTGGTTGGTGGAATTGGCGGAATTAACTGCTTCTCGAGGAATGTGTACGGGAGCCCTTTTACGCCTTTCCATGAGATAATCAATCCCTCTCTCAATAGCACTCAATTGCTCTTCGGTGATGTCGGGCGATTCAAGAGAAGCTGATATGGCATTAACCATGTTAACAGGGGTTTCAGGAGATTCATTCCAATCTTCGTAGCTTTGATCAGCAAGTTCTTCTATAATTTCCCAAGATTTCTCTGCATTAAAGTCGCTGAGCCTTCCACCGGCGGCTTGATCAATAGATCGTCGAGTGATGAAATCAACATGGTCATAGAAGATTTGGATTTGAAGCCAAATATCAATGCCATGATGGGGGAGTTTACGGAGTAGGTCCTTGAATCGAGCCCATGCTTTGTAGAGTGACTCGCCTTGAAGTTGTTGAAACGTTAAGATATCTCGCCTAAGTTTAGTGGTTCTCCCCGGTGGGAAAAATTGAGCAAGGAAACGAGAGGTGAGATCATCCCAACTTGAGATGGAGCCGGCGGGAAGTCGCTCAAGCCAATTACTAGCTTGGTCCCGTAGAGAAAATTGGAAGAGATGCAAGCGCGTGGTCTCCCGAGTAGTAGCATCAAGGTCGATGGAATCGATATTTTAATGAAATCCCTTAGATGCTGATTTGGATCTTTGGAACGAAGTCCATGGAATGCACATCCGTTTTGCACCAACCGGATGGTGTCGGATCGCAGGGCCGTAGTTTGGGCTTGGTCGGGAAGCTCAATGGTGTTTCTATAGCCTAGGTGGCTTGGTTTCGAGTATTCACCAAGAGTACGGGCTCTTGGCGGGTCATTTGGTGGTAGGTTGATGAATGGTGGTTGGTTATCACCTTCCATGATGAAAAGTGATGGGGTTACGAACAAAGGTCACGAAGAAGGGGGATAGACTAAGAGAAAGCTAAGAATGAAAAAAAATTTACTTGATAGGAATCAAGCAAAGAAACCTAAACAAGGTGGACGACTAACTAGCTATTCTATTCCCCGGCAGCGGCACCGAAAACTTGATAACGTTACACGCGTCGTTCGGGGTCAAAGGAACTTCCTTTTCTTCGAGCAAGTTTTATAACACCCTAGGCAGTGAACCTAATCGTTGTAGTGTAGTATTAGGGTAAGCCACGGGTATTGATATCGTTCTCTAGGGGAATAGGAATGCTAGTGAGAAGTTACTACGCTAAGGTTGGGATTGAGGAAGATTATTTTTTATCTTTTTTATGTTTTTTAGGAAATGGAAAAGCATGAATCTCGGGGTTTGGATTTGGGGGGTTGGTATTGCTACCGATTAGTCTACTTATCTAATTATCTAATCTAAGGTGTATGTAGTCTATGTCTAATTATTGTGTGCTCGTATGATAGTTTAAAGATGTGTTTACTTAGGTTTTACTACTCCTTAATTATCTCCTATTGGTGGTTGAATTGTCACGTCCTTATTCTTAATTGCGTTGTGTGTCTAAAGTTGTAGGGTATGCGTATATCCCTAACTCTTTGAAGTTACCAAAGGGTTTCGTCTACAAAATACCACTAGGGATCATAAACTCTAACTCTAAGGCCTCTTTGGATAGTTTAGCTTACAACCGCTCAAGGTGTTATAACCTAAGGTTCACAAAGATTAATCAAGCATTAAGTACACAACGAATAACCTATCGCATTACTAGATCATTAATCAACTAAGATAAGAGACAACCAATCAATATTCAATAATTAAGTTTCATATTCCCTAAGCAAACACACAAGTAAATTAGCCGGACATGGAGAACATGCAAGCATACACACAAATAATCAAAGACATAATTATATTAATGAAGTAAAGCACTTATCTTGGTGTAAGATAGGGGTTGGAACCCTAAAATACTGTACAAGACAACCTTGGTTCGGTTTAGGTTTTTACTCCAAAAGACTACACACCAATACTGAAAAATTCGGATTCTATATATAAGATTACATATGCGACGGCGTCACCTTATGTTTTGTGACGCCGTCGGATCGCCGTCATTAGGGTTTCATCTTGGCCACGTTAGACTTGCGACGGCGTCACCTTGTGCTTGTGACGCCGTCCTCCTTAGCTTCGGCGCCGTGTGGATTAAATCTAGGCCGTCTGAGTTGCGACGGCCTACTCTTTTATAACTTGACGTCGTCACTTGAAAATAAGAGTTTTGGCTTCGTCCCATCACAAAATCCTCCGACGGCGTCTCGTATAAGCTGTGACGCCGTCACCTTGTCATTCAGCAGCTTTGAGTGTCTCGATTCTTGACTTTCGCCATTTTCTTCGTATATTCGCGCCCTTTCGTCCAAATAAGTGCCATTACAGCAATTTGCCTTCAAGAGACCTAAAAAGTGAAAAGGAACGATATTAAGTAATAACTGATACAAAAGTGATCAAATAAGGGCTTAAATGACCCCTCAAAAAGGTACATTTTGAAACCTTATCAACACTCTCCAAACCAGCTCATCATCACAACCTTTAATTAGCTTCGGAGGGTTAATCATCAATAAAGCATGAATCCTATCAATCCACTCACTAGGCCATCTCCAAGCACCATCAATAAGCAAATCACCTACTGAATTATTTAAAGAAAACCCAAAACGAGAAATATCTCTAGCAGTAAACAAAATCTTTAGAGGGCTCAAGGAACACCAATTATCAAACCAAATAAAAGCCCTCTTACTATCACGAATATGGAACCAGAAAAATGGTCGAATGGTTGGACGAATTTGAAGCAATTTTCTCCAGCCCCAACTCATATCACCCGTACATGGAACATCCCAAAAACTCCTACCACGGAGCTTGTACGCATGGATCCATTTGACCCATAAGGATTCCTTATGATTCAAAATACTATAACATGTTTCTCCATAAGTGCCACGTTAAAATCATGGAGGCTACAAATGCCTAGACCACCCTCCTCTTTAGGCTTACAAATATCCTCCCATGCCACCTTAGCCTTACCCTTTTTCATATCACCCTGACACCATAAGAAGCCACGCATAAGTTGTTCAAGATCATGGATGACACGAACAGGAAGGATAAAGACAGAAGCCCAATATATATGCATAGATGATAACACATATATAATGAGTTGTAACCGACCCGCCATCGATAAAAATTTATTCTTCTAATATGATATTCTATTTTGAACCCTTTCAACAAGAACTTTGCAATCCCGATACAACAACCATGAAGATATAAGGGGAACACCCAAATATTTAACAGGAAGAGTACCTTCATTAAAAGACAAAGAGTTCAAAATGGACAACTTCACATGGTTCGGCACATGACAAAAACACGCCGTGCTCTTCGGAATACTAGGAACGAGGCCCGACAAATTCTTGAACTCATCTAAAGCATCCATAACCACACTAGCTGAAACAACATCACCATGCGTAAAAATAAATAGATCATCAGCAAAACAGAGATTAATAATCTTCTGCCTTTCACAAAGATTGTGGTATTGGAAATCATTCCTCTGCTCAACCCTTTGCTGCAATAAGAGAGTTAACACTTCCATAACAAGTGTAAATAAGTAAGGTGACATAGGATCACCTTGTCGTAAGCCCCTTTTACCCCTGAACCACCCATAGATATATATCACCATTAATATAAATGGAATACGACACACTAGTCACGCAAGCCATAATCCATGAAACCATCCTATTGTGAAATCCATAACCAACCGAAATAGTTTCAAGAAAACGCCAATCAACAGTACCATGTGCCTTCTAGATATCAATCTTAAAGGTACAGCTCGGCGGTCCACGAGGACGATGATAATTACGCATTAATTATTGAGTAAGAAGAATGTTGTCAGATATATTACGCCCCGAAACAAATGCCGACTGGTTAATACTAACAATATCTCCAAGCCCCTCTTTAATCCGATTAGTAATGATTTTGCTAATGCATTTATAAAGCACATTACAATAAGAGATAGGCCTGTAATCATTTACCTTAGAAGGCGTTGATACTTTAGGGACAAGAGCAATAATAGTGTGATTTAGTTCCTTTAGCAGTTTCCCATTAGAAAAGAAATCCCGAATAGCCAAACAAACATCACCAATGGAAAACATAGCATCCTTAATTTCCCATGCCTTTTTGAAAAAAGCAGCCGTGAAACCATCCAGGCCCGGGGCCTTATTATCACCAATGGAAAACATAACATCCTTAATTTCGAAATTAGTCACATCCCTCACCATCCAATCAGCCCTATCCGAATCAATAGAAGAAGAGAATAAAACTTGATCTGATAGCGGAATGGTATTACCTTCCACACCAAGAAAATTCTCATAATGTTGAACAAAGACATTAGGAACTTCATTACCTTGGTGCATAACATTATTAGCATCAGTAACCAGCTCAATATGACTCCTATGACTCCTACTCTTAACAATATTGTGAAAATAAGATTAATTGGAGTCACCCTCACGAAGCCAATCTACTTTTTCCTTTTGTTTCAAAAAGCGTTCCTCATCCAGTAAAGCATTCCTAAAGGCCTCAAGAGAAACAACCTCCTCTTCCCGAAGCACGGGGTTAGAAGGTTCCTTATCAAGGGACTTTTGAACTTCATCTAATTCCACACGCAAATTAGTAACACGGGCATGAAGATTACCTTGATCTCTAAGGAGCTTACGAATAGGCGATTTTAGACCCTTAAGCCGTTTCACCACCTTGAACATATTATGCCCTTGGATATCATTGTTCCACCCTTCATGCACAACATCTAAAAACCCAGGTTTATACGTTAGGAAATTAAAGAACTTAAACGGATTTGGCTTCTTCTTAGTTAATGTGGGAATTCTAAGAACACAAGGAGAATGATCAGAAATACGGTAAGGTTGAAATATAGCAAAGGATCCCGGAAAATCATAACTAAATTTAACGTTACCCAGAACACGATCAAGTTTCTTCAAGACACCATTGCTACCCTTTGGTTTCTAATTCCATGTGAAATGTAAACCCGATAAGTTTATGTCCGAGACTTCAATATTATTAACACAATCTTTAAACTCACCACCACCCGATTTATCTTCCAGAAATAAGGACGCATTGAAATCACCAAGAAGGACCCAAGTTTTGTCATGCATAAGACTACCATGAACCTCTAGCTCATGCCACAGCACACGCCGATCAGTATAATTATGAGCATAAACAAATGAAACAAAGAAAGCTTTATTATCAGCTTTTACATTGACTTGCACATGTATGACCTGGTTATTTTGGGACATAAGTAAAACATCAATGACCGCATCATCCCAACCAAGAATAATACGAGATCCCTTATTACACAAACTCCCATTAGACGTCCACTTCCAGCCACGATAAACCTTATCACACGTATCATAAACACAAGATGCATCAACATGAGACTCCAAAATAGCACATAAACAGAAGTTATTCTCATTAGCCACCTGACGAACCTCTTTTTGTTTAGGGGAACGGTTAAATCTCCTAATATTCCAGGAAGAAACACTAAACATTAAAAACATTCAAATCAGGAGTGCTTGCCCCTGTAGTATTAGTAAAACCCTTCAAAGTAGAAGCCATAAAACCCGAGGTTTCATCATAATCATGTAGCAAATCATCCTGACCATCAGGCTCATCCACCGTTTGAATAACATTAGAATCATTTTCCATCTCCTCATTAAGAGCATTAAAAGAATTTGTAAGCTTAATACCTAATTCCTTTGCCAAGTTATGTTGTTTGGAATTACTTTTATTCACTTCAGGTTGTGGACCAGAATTAACATTTTTCACATTAAGATTCTTAGCATTAAACGAGCTAGGGGCAGATTTAGTAGTAGTAGTATTCGAACTATTGGACTTGTTAGGCACCTGCTGGTTAGACACATTACTAGAGGTCGACGCTACATTTTTAGGGTTAGTAGAACCTTTAGGTTGATAAGTAAAATTCTGACCCAGCTTCGTATCAACTCTTGGATCACCACTCTTCCCATTATTGCGTTTAGTTCCAACAGTTTGAAACCCATCTGCATTCTTTTCCACCACGTTAGAAGTAGTAGTAACCTTCTTAGGACATTGGTCACAAGTGTGACCAAATATTTTACATGTATCACAGCGTGGTGGCTTCCATTCATACTCCACCCTTATGGTTTCTTTAGTGTAGCCCATTCCATTCAGCAAAGGGACACCAATCACAAGGCTATTCTTCAATCCAGTTTCAGATTTTACATCAATCAATGCACGCGCAAAACTACAACGGCCCTACGATTCTAAACACATTGTAGTAGTAAACGAATTAAGCATAATAGGGGTACCTATTTTTGTAGCAATGAGAACATCGTGGAGCTTTACCCAAACAGGGACACGAGTTAAATCTTCTTTCAGTAAGTTGGTATTCATAGTCCAAGGTTTCAAAATAAAGGGGATATTGTGAATCATCCAGGGCCCTTCCTCAAGCACATCTTCTAAGCCCTTTTGCGTATCAAACTTGAAAAAGAAAAATCCCTTGGTATTCATCATCACCCTTTTAAGACCATATTTCTCCCATGTAGTACGTGCATAATACTCCACTACAGGGAAAGCAACCCGTTTGCCAATAAAGTAATCGTAAAGGGTGTTATCAAACCGGTTACTAATATCCTCAACAACCTTAAGTGGAATAGAAAGCTCAACATCCTCCATTGAAATTTTAGTTTCCAATGGTCTAAAATTCGCCTTACCCTTCTTATATTCGAGCTAGTAGCATTAGCATACGAGGTTGGTTGTGTAGGAGTCGTGGTACTAGCACTAACAGGTTTGTTAACAACAGTAACCACATTGACATTAGTGGGTTTACCAGCATCACTAACAGGTATACTAGCACTAGGCTCATTCGCAACCAAACCACTAGTAGTAGCAACTGAGGAAGCCATAAACTTACCAGGGTTTGGGGCAACATGAGTACCATCACCCTCCGGCATGTTAGCATTAGCATTAAGCGTATACGTACTTGCTTGTCCAGCAACATTCAAATTATCAAATCCATACCCACTATGAGGGTTCATTGTCGATTGGAGAGTCGATTCACCAAAGCTAAAAGACGGGTATGACTCCAATACAGGGGCATCCGCTTCACTAGAATTAGGGTTACGTAAAACCCTAACAGCCTTACCTAGTGGTTGAGAAATACCTGCTCGTTCAGCATCACTTTCCTTCAATCTCCGCATTCTAGCATCCAATTCACTCACATCCAAACTACCCATACCCACTTTTTCCATAAAAACTCAAAAAGAAAACAAACGAAACCCTAAAACAGAAAATAATAAGATCGCAAACAAGGAAACAAGAAGAGCAACCGTCTAATCTTCAAAACGATAGCCTCAACACGTTAAGGCATGAATTTAAAGGCACATAATAGATCTAACCGACTTCCATAATGATATGAACCAGCAGATAAATAAATAAATTAGAATCGAATCCCAAAGAAACCTAAACAGCGATTTTGAAAAAAACCCTAAGAAAAAACGAAAAGCTAATCTAATCAAGCCTAGAACCCAATAAAAATAATGTTAACGTTGAATTAAACTCAGTTAATCAATTAGAAAACACAATCGTTATTAGGTGTAGAACAAGATTAAAGATCAGGAAATGATTTTAGTGAGATGTTTAGGGTTTTTGCAAAAAGTCGCCATATTCACCAGAGAGAAAGATTCGTTATTTTTGTTGATAACAAATATAAAGTTATCATAAGTAAAATTTTAAGAATACATGTTGTTTTGCAAAGTATATACATTTGTTCATTTACATAAATGTTGTAATAAATAAATTGTTGTAATATAATATGTAATAGGTTGGGTAATATCTAAGACCCAAGACCCATACCCATGGAGCTAATCAATAACCCATGACCCATTGCATGACATCATGCATGAAATCATGTTGGGTATTATCCAAGACCCATGACCCAATGTCCATGACCCATGACCCAAGACCCATGACCCATTGTATAGATACATTGTATGTTGTTGGGTACCTATGACCCAAAGTCCATGACCCATGGCTCATAACCCATAACCCATAACCCGGTTTGCAACCCAAAATCTAGACTATTCTGACCCAGACTGCCGAATCCTAGGATTTGCACTGGCCGGATCCCGTGGGTGAGGGATCCGCCAGAACCGTGGGACAGAAGGCTTTTGTTCCTATAAATAGTGAGCCATTTCTTCATTGTTTCTCACCCTTCTTCTTACAACTCTCTCATATATTATCTCACTCTCCTAACCTTTGATCATTTGATCACTCTAGTAGTTCTTCTATCTTTTGTTGTGATTCTCATATATGTCCTTCACGAAGGCGAGATCACACTATACTACAAGTCATTTAAGAAAAGGGTCCTTGATTGATTTGTCCATCCACAAGATTTCTGTAGCATATCTTGTAATTCATATTTCACATAGTTGTTGTGTAATAGTTGTGTAAGGATTTAGTTCTACCTCGTGGAGAACTCAATATTTAGCTTTGTAACGGAAAAAGTGTAAGCGGCAATGTGAGCCTTCTCCGCCAAGTTGAAGGAGCTTGTTGACATAGTGCTTGAACTCTCGAGTGGGGTACTTGGGGAGTGGAGAGGGGCAAGGAAGGTGTCCTTGTAGCCGAACCACTATAAATCACTTGTGTCTCTACTTTCTATCCTTTTACTTTACTTTCTTTCTTTACTTACTATACTTATCGCTTCATACTATTTATCCATCCATACGAATTCACGTAATATCGAATCTAAATCTTTGAAACTTAAATTAAAATCGGTAAACTATTCAACCCCTCCCCCTTTCTAGTTTTCCACAATTGGCATCAAGAGCAATGTTTTAAAAAAGTTTTAAAGTAAATTGTGTTTTAAAAACTTTTCGATCAAAATGAGTTTTGAAATTTATAGAGAAGGGAAAACTATGCAATGACCTCCACTACTTGAAACTAATAGTTTTATTTATTGAAAAAAAAATAGATTTGAAACTTATGTGAAATCTAAAGATATTGATATTTGTATATTATTGTTGAAGGTGATTTTCAAGCAACTGTAAAAGATGATAAAACCGGCAATTAAGAAAACATTTCTCATGACCGTCTCACCAACGACCAAAAGAAAAAGCTTTCCAAAAATAGTGAGGCAAAAACGGTTTTATATAATGCCTTAACCAAAAAGAATTTGAAAGAATATCTATGCATAAAACCACTAAAGAAATTTGGAACTCTTTGGTTATAACACACCAAGTAAATCAACAAGTTAAAAAAAACAAAATTGATTTATTTTGCTAGCTTTAATACTATTATTACTTCATTATAAGCACTTGATGAGTCTTTTTCTAGTCGTAATCATATCAGGAGATTTCTAAGTACGCTTCCATCAAAGTGGAGACCGGAGGTGACGACCATTGAAGAATCCAAAGAATTTTTTATCCTCACTCTCGATGAACTCATAGGCAACCTAAAATTCTGTGAGCTCGTACTCGCCAAAGACTCCGAGGTCTCGAAGGAAAAGAAAGAGAAACATAAAATCTCTCACTTTAAAGGCCAAGAAAGTCTCAAGTGATGAAGAAACCTCATCTTCGGAAAGTGAAGACGAAGAGTATGCAATGGCGGTACGAAACTTCAAGAAGTTCTTCCGGAGAAAAGGAAGATATTTCAAGCAACCTTATGACGACAAGAAAGGGTTGCAGAAAAGCAAAGACGAAAAGAAAGTGAAGGATGAACGCAAACGTTTCAAATGCGGGGATTCAAATCACTTCATTAGTGAGTGTCCCAAACATGACGAGCAAAAGGCATTCGTGTGTGGTTCATGGGGAATGAGTGAGGAAGAGAAGGAAGAAATTTGTCTCATGGCAAAAGACTCCAACGAGGTATGTTCGACTCTCTATATTATAGTAGTTCATCGTTAGATGATGAATCCTTACATCTTAAATATAACAAGCTTTGAAAAATTAGTCTCAAGGTAATTAACAAAAACAAGCTTTGGAAAAATAAAAATGAGCTTTTAGTAAAGGAAGTTCTTGAACTAGATGATAAATTAAAGAGAGTAGAAAAGAGAAAAGAAGTAAGTAGTGAATGCAAGCTTTATGTAGAACTTCAAACTCTAGTTGATCACCTTGATTCCAAAATTTCTAGACTAAGTACTAATTACCTTGATAAAATACTTGATAGTGTTAGAATGGGTAATAATCAAAAGGGTCTAGGTATTCAGGAACATATTGCGTCAACTAGTGAGATTAAGGAAACACAATTCGTTAAAGCAATTGAAAAACCAGCCACTATAGTCCCGGATCCGAGGATCCCTTGAAAAAGGATCCGACTAGTGTAAAATTGGGGATCTGGGCATCTGCAACAGTTTACAGTAAAAATAACGCAAACACCTCTTCTAGAACTGAATTTGTTATTGTTAACAAAAAGAAACCAAGCCATGTTACTGTTAGAAATGTCAAACAACCACCTTCCCTAAAACAAGGTCAAAGTTTTATGAAAAACAAAACCCCGTCGTTTTCTAAACCGAACACAACTATAAGAAGGCCAAACAATGTTTAAGCTAGAAGTAACCACCATCAAACAGGGTGGAATCCTAATACACAAATTGGTTTTCCATTTCAAAACTATATACCTTGGAATGCTTTTTCACCATTTTTGTATATGCCTCATATGAATGAAATGTATAACACCAATGGACCCCTGAACAAATGGGGAACAAACTTCTGAGTTAATTATTTTCTTAGGTGTGCATAAAGGTTGACTTGGAACCGGACGAATGGATCAAGGATAGCGGGTGCACAAGGCATATGACCGGTAATAAAGCGTTGTTCTCCACATACGAATCCTTCAATGGAGGAAATGTGGTGTTCGACAATAGCAAGAGCAAAATCATCATAAAAAGTACAATCTCTCACAAATCCTTGACCATTAATGACGTATGTCATGTAGAAAACCTAAAACTTTAATCTACTAAGTATAGGTCAAATGTGTGATAAAAAGTGCAACGTACTCTTTAGCGAAACCGGCAGTAAAATCTTGAAAAATGGTATTACTATAGGAAGAGGCATTAGAAAACACGGAGTCTACTTTATTAAAATTTGAAATGAACCAAAAGACAAACTTTGTCTTACTTCTATGGAAGATTCTTCGACCTTATGGCATCGAAGATTGGATCACGCCAATATGCGAATTCTTCAATCGCTATCATCCAAAGAACTTGTAAGAAACATAGCTAAACTAAAATATGAACATCATTTTTATGATGCTTGTAACATCGGAAAACAAGTCCATGCTAGTCATTTTTGGTAAAGGGATTCACCCGGTAAAATATATAACCAAAAAAACCAATAAGTACGCTGGAATGTGACTGACGTGTCACATTAACCTCAAGCAACCGCTTGAACAACTAACTAAATCGCTAGAGACAGGCCACTAAGCGTTACAACGCCTAAAACATACAGAAACTAAAACTCCAACAGGAAAAAACCATCTAATAAAACAAGAAGATCCAAAACAATCTGCCCACCTGTTCGAAGGAGATTGATGAACCAGATGAGACTGCCTCCTTAAAAACCCTTTCCAAGATAAAATCGAGTGAGAAAACCTTGGAGTAGGGGAAAAGAGTACAGCACTCACCCGGATCTCCAACGAACCCACACTCCAACCAAGAAGACCATCCAGCTCCACAGAACTCCAAGAACAGTCAACACAAACCAAATAATCAAACTGCCTGTTGGAATTTGGATCCAACCATTGCAAACACGAACCATCCATCAACATAAAAGAAGAAACCATCATTGAGTAGATTGGATGAGAGAATTCGGGAGCTTCTATAAATCCAGAAGCACTTCCACATTTGCCGTCTTCTTAAAAGAACAAGAGAGAAGCTTAAAACGAATAGTCGTCATAATCACATCAATAACTTGAGCTTTCGATCTCTTCTGATTCTTGAAAAGCCTGTTGCTGCGTTCTTCCCAAATAAAGTAGCAAGCAGCCGCAAAAACGAATAGAATAGACCTCCTATGTTCCTTTGGAACCAGATAATTCACAATAGCATCCAGCGAACAAGGAATAGCAGTATCACCAGTAAACCTATTGAGATGAATCCAAACCTGCATCAAAAAAGAACATTGAAAAAAGAGATGGTCATGAGAATCCGGTTGCGTCTTGCAGAAAAGACACTGAAACAGGTTTAAGTCAGTATCACTATTGACATCCCATTTGTCACAATTCTCAATTTCCGGTCATTTTGCAAACTTTAAAAAATTTTACTATTCATCTCGGGAATTTACTATTCATCGGTTACTATTCATCATTTTTGAAGTTGAGTTGACGTTTTGAGAGGTTAATTCAAAATTTTACTATTCACGAAACACTATTCATTCCCGAAGAAAAATTTATATTCATGATTTTTATTCATCATTTTTCCTAAACTAGGTTTACGAGTATCTAATTCGCGTAACCGTGAGAGTTAAGCTGCATATTCATGGAACATCATTGAGATCACTTCATATAGACTAGAGTTAGTCTACATATCATCCATAATATCACTTTCATATTAGTTCATGCATGGGTTTGCATATTTCAGTAATGTATATTTATTTATTAAATAAACGCTATCGCACGATAATTTATTTTGAACAATTGATCCGACACTTTCAAAAATTATCCTAATATACTTTTATACTCATTTTAAAACTATAAAAATTATATTATTAGTTTACCCGATGTTTTGAATTTATTTTGTATATAAATTGTTACGTATATATATTTACGACGGTTTTCGTAAATTCAACTCGATAATTATTTATTCACTCAATTCTTGCGAGGAATGTATTTTTATAATTTTTATGACTTCGATATATTTTATTTTGTTCCGTTAAAATCTATTTTTAGTTAATGCTACACTAAATACCTAATTATATTTATCAAATACATACTACACTTAACAAATAATACATTTACTTAACAAAATTTATCCAAACCCTCCCCAATATTACCTTGGCCGGCCACCCCTCCCCATGACTCACCAAGTTTTATAAAATATCTTGCTAACTAAAAGAACACATGCACTTAATCATGACTAGGCAATATATACTAGATATTATCTTCCATAACACATAGTTACACATTTTCAAGGTGAAAAGTGAATCAAAACCTGTAACACCCCAACCCGACAAGGGTAGAAGTGTCACATTCTGGTGTCATATCAGAACATACAAATAAAATTATACGAGCGAAAGCCTCAAAGAATAAAATACCAAGTCATATAGACGAATGACTTTCAATACAAAATCCAATATGTCTAAAAATAAAATGAAAAATCTCAAAACAATAGCCCGTCAAAATAAGTCCAAATAACAAGGTAACTAGGGTTAGTCCACTCAGATAATCCAACTCTCAGCCCAATCAAAGCCCATCTTCAACCTAAAACCTGCCGCAGGAAAAGAAATGCGGCTGAGCTTAAAAAGCCCAATGAACAGATATAACAAAGCGAAAGCTAAACAAAATCTGAAATGAAAAATGAAACAAAAGAACGGATAACAAAGTCGTAGCGAAATGAGAGTAATGAGTCAAAGAGGATCCTGCAACACAATTATACTGAGATATCCAAAACGAGCAGATAACAAGGAGAGCGAAGCGAAGCAAAGCATCGATGACATATAAACAAGCACATACAAACCAGACATACAAGAACTGAAACATAAACAACATAGCGGTAGCATCCACACAACATATATGTCATACAATCAATTCACGAAATCAGGAGACATACACGCCAAACAAATGTCTACAGGAAAGCAGAAGCAATTAATTAATAAGTGAGCATGGCAATTCACACAGGTCAAAACCCTAAGTTGAAAACATAACCAGTATCATAACATCGAAAGTACTAACAGCAGTCAACACATGGCAGTCACACGTAAGAAGTAAGAATGCAACATACGATATAATTAAATGAATTAAAGACATAGCAGGGCAACTAAACAAATTAACAAGCCAGACGTCACAAGTTGAACCATTTACCCAAACAAATAGTAGCATAAACCGAAACGCAAACATGGCAGGTTAACAACAAGCAGATAAAGAAACTATCAGATAATCATAGTCCACGAAATTATCAGAACAAGTACACATAATAAACAGACAACATTATCGATTACACACTAGCATGATCACCAGACAATACCGAGGGTCACATAATAGTGAGATCACATATCATCAGTTAGAAACAGGTAACTCAAATAACCGCATATTAAACACATCATAGCAGGATAATCAATGGTCACATAAAACATGAATAGTATCACCCAATTCAATAAGCATATAATAACCCGGTACGTGAATGGAACCATAGTCCGAAGTAACGGAATGAAAGTGTGACAGATCAATATAATGGAGTATCTATATCTTGGTACAAGTAAATCATATAAGGGTATTGAGTAATGAACCAGTAATACAGATTATGGTGCGTTGGGGAATACAGAAAGTACAATATAGGTTTATCAAAAGTGTAAGGGTTATCAGAATTCTACCCGAGCCCAGAAACATATCATATCATATCATATCATAAGTAGCCATTGTATTCGGAGGGTGACCTCGGAATACCATACATAATATGAGGGGAGACCTCAGTAACAAATGGAGTAGCTAACTCCCAAAATTGTGAAGACGCGGATTGCACCCGACATCATTCACCAAACAAAGCTCCAATCAGATTAAATCCCTCGAAACAAATCAAATCTAGGATGCATCCATACGCCCCCCCAAAACAAATAATGGCCAAATCATATACATATAGTGAGCTCATAATCAAATCAAAATGGGGACGGTGTACAACATCACTCGTGCACACTGGAGTCATGCCATTGGTGCATCAATGACACGGTCAGGTTACCTTCCTGACTAGGAAACAAATTTTGGCTCGGGTATCAGACTGAAGGGTCAAAGCATATTCATATCATATCATAAGGGTTCATATCAAAGTTCATATCAGAGTTCATATCAAAGTTTCATATCAGATGGTTCATAATCATAGGTTCATATCAAAGGTTCATATCAAAGGTTCATATCAAAGGTTCATATCAACGGTTCAGATCAAAGGTTCATATCAAAGGTTCATATCAACGGTTCAGATCAAAGGTTCATATCAAAGGTTCATATCAACGGTTCAGATCAAAGGTTCATATCAAAGGTTCATATCAAAGGTTCATATCAACGGTTCAGATCAAAGGTTCATATCAAAGGGAGCATAGCAAAGTCATAGGGAAGCCCTAATCATGAGGCTTAGAGTACAACGTAACAGTTCAAGCTAATATCGAAAGATGTATAAGAATCACGAGAAACCTTAAGAGATAAGGTCAGAATATCTATACCTTATTCGAAGCAAAACACAATGAAAGTAAAATCAAGAAAGAGATCAATCCCGTCGCCCGGAACCTATATGAATTAAATAACGTTCTATAAGAATCAGATTACTCGCTTAAGACGGCTTTCCATTTTAGAACTCTTTCCATTTTAAGTACTTTCTATTTTAGGTAACTTTCTATTTTAGGCTGCTTTCCATATTTAGCAACTTTCCATAATTAGCAGGTTTCCATATTTAGCATATTTACACAACAAGCCCTTAAGTGTCCAATTTTACATATTACACCCTCATTATCCTTATTTATACGAAATACCCCCAAGTTTCCAGAATTTACCAACAAGCCCCTCTATTTTTACTAATTACATTTCGGTTTACAAATTTACCCGATTTACAAAATAAACCCCTAAGTCACATATTTTACGAAAAGGTCCTCATATTACATTTTATACTAACACCCCCTGGTCCAAAGTATATTACAAAAATAATCCCCAAGTTTTATAATTTACTTAAATAACCCCTTTTTATTGTGAAAACTCAATCGGTAATACAATAAAATTCTTCAAACCCTAACCCTAATTCCCCAAATCAAAACCAATCATT
Organism: Chrysanthemum makinoi; assembly: GCA_910596185.1. Classification (NCBI taxonomy): domain Eukaryota; kingdom Viridiplantae; phylum Streptophyta; class Magnoliopsida; order Asterales; family Asteraceae; genus Chrysanthemum; species Chrysanthemum makinoi. The sequence continues at coordinate 230,059,009 of OU343225.1, read as the reverse complement.
ATTCCATCATTATTTCATCATTAAGGTCAGATCTAGACCATAACATAAACCCTAGGTCGATCCTTAAGGTTTCCTTATTTTATTTTCCCTTTTCCATAGATAGCGATTAGGATAAATTCATATAACATGATCCAAGCTTCAAAATTCGAAACACCATTTCTCAGAGTTAATACACATTATATAGAGTCCAATAAAAATAGTCTTCATTCCCAGAAAATTCGTTTCTAATTATTTAGGGTTTTAACACGTTTTTAGGGTTTAATTCTCCAATAATTCGTATACCATGCATGGTTCGTTTTATTATTTTATTTGGAACTTATAGAATGAATATAAGATGAGAAAAATACCATATAAATTTTAGAACGTTTAGAACACGCTGGATGAAATTATTCCTCTCGGTTAGGATAAAACGACTCCAAAATTCCAAAGAATAGAAACGCGACTCCAAAAACCTTGAAATCAATTTTCACAGATCACACATGACGTAAGGAACTCAGGAAAAATGGAAAATGAATTTATGGAGGGTCGTATGAATTATAATGAGTTTTACCTTGCGTATGAACAAAATTCGACAACAAATAGACCAGGCCTCCAACAAACCAAAACCTATTTTCCCAAGCTACTCTTGATGATGAAGAACCCCAGAAAATGCTAGGTCCCTTCCAGAAATTCGTATGGAGTTGTGGTGGATTTTTGTGTGTGTTTTGGGTGATTCGGTTAGGGTTTGTGATTTTGTTAGAATGGATAAATATGGTAGTGATGATGAGATTAAATGGGAGCATAAATGGAACGACCTATTAGGGTGGTAGGTGTTTGTTTGGGCCGAAATTTAAGGAGGGGGTGAGACCAAGTTATTTAAAATTTCAATTTACCTTAATTATGATTGTAATTTAGTCTTAATTGTCTTGTAATTTGTTTTAATGATTAGGTCCAAATGACTTGTACAATGTGCAATATTTTTCTAGTGAATAAAATTGGTTATTCTTATTTAATATCTTATATTTAAGTGTCAATATAAAATAAATGAGCTTGACGCAAATTTACGTATTTCACATTTTTTTACGTTTGAGGGCAAAGTAGTCATTTAACATGTTTGAGATTTTAGGGTTTTACAACTCTTCCCCTCTAAAAGAAAAATTTTCGTCCTCGAAAATTGAAGTCGCAGAGGTACACAGAGACGTACAAGTTTAAGGCAGACGTAGTAATTGATAGTCCCACATAGATCATACCGATTTCGATTTCCAAAACGTAACAAACTTATACATAATAGATGTCGATGCGAATTCTCTCAAAGCGTGGAATTCAAACGATCATGAGGAGTGCCAAATAACGGATATAAGCCTTATTCCATTCACGTACCAACCCCAGGCATTTCCCAACACGTCGTATGATTTCAATAAGTTCAAATTATATGATCTCGGTATTATCACGTTGATCAGGCGTCATAATACTTGCATCACATAACAAGTTCTTATTATCATCATATTCTGTCCCGGGTCATGACAAATCACATAACCGATATCACAACAAAACAGATCATATACAGATACCAAGTAATATACCAAAGCAGACCAGATCACAAATATATAGCATATATCACATCAAAACAACTTACCATACCACAAAGGAGAGAACGCCACCAAGCTTGCGTAAAACGGTTCCTCATGACTCATTACGGAAGATTCAAAGGAAAAGCTGAGATATTACCAAAATGCCAAAAGATGACGCTTCACGATTTAAACCGAGTTCTGAACAAATCAAGGAAGAGCAATGCCGATCAAAATCACATAGCAAAATATCAAACCGCCACAAATGCATGACAACAAATCGGAGTAACACAAATCGCGCCCAAATCATATGAAGTAGATGAACCTTCTCAACCACCGGTTGAATCTTGTCTTCGTCGTTGCGTCTTTGGTTGATTCGTCCGCTTCCTCCGCAGCCTCCTGATGTCTCCAACAAAGCACGGCAGTCGGGAGTGGCTTCGCTTCACGAACCTCTCGCTCCGAGAGACTGTTGCAAAGAACGCAGTTGGCACCATCGTCTTCGGCTCCACAGGTAGTCTCCATCTAACGATCGACAAACGGATGTGCGAAGACAAAATAATAAAATTCAAATGCGAAGAGAAGAAGAGCAAAACAGTGAAGACAAAAGATTATCAAGTCAAAACGAACGACAATCAAAAGGAATCGGAATATATCAGAACAGACGGAAGCCTAATGTCTACCCAATCCTCACAGGTCAATCCTAAGGTCAACAAGACGAAACCTGTCTCTGATACCATAATTGTAACACCCCAACCCGACAAGGGTAGAAGTGTCACATTCTGGTGTCATATCAGAACATACAAATAAAATTATACGAGCGAAAGCCTCAAAGAATAAAATACCAAGTCATATAGACGAATGACTTACAATACAAAATCCAATATGTCTAAAAATAAAATGAAAAATCTCAAAACAATAGCCCGTCAAAATAAGTCCAAATAACAAGGTAACTAGGGTTAGTCCACTCAGATAATCCAACTCTCAGCCCAATCAAAGCCCATCTTCAACCTAAAACCTGCCGCAGGAAAAGAAATGCGGCTGAGCTTAAAAAGCCCAGTGAACAGATATAACAAAGCGAAAGCTAAACAAAATCTGAAATGAAAATGAAACAAAAGAACGGATAACAAAGTCGTAGCGAAATGAGAGTAATGAGTCAAAGAGGATCCTGCAGAACACAATTATACAGATATCCAAAACGAACAGATAACAAGGAGAGCGAAGCGAAGCAAAGCATCGATGACATATAAACAAGCACATACAAACCAGACATACAAGAACTGAAACATAAACAACATAGCAGGCGTAGCATCCACACAACATATATGTCATACAATCAATTCACGAAATCAGGAGACATACACGCCAAACAAATGTCTACAGGAAAAGCGGAAGCAATTAATTAATAAGTGAGCATGGCAATTCACACAGGTCAAAACCCTAAGTTGAAAACATAACCAGTATCATAACATCGAAAGTACTAACAGCAGTCAACACATGGCAGTCACACGTAAGAAGTAAGAATGCAACATACGATATAATTAAATGAATTAAAGACATAGCAGGGCAACTAAACAAATTAACAATCCAGACGTCACAAGTGAACCATTTACCCAAACAAATAGTAGCATAAACCAAACGCAAACATGGCGGGTTAACAACAAGCGATAAAGAAACTATCGATAATCATAGTCCACGAAATTATCAGAACAAGTACACATAATAAACAGACAACATTATCGATTACACACTAGCATGATCACCAGACAATACCGAGGGTCACATAATAGTGAGATCACATATCATCAGTTAGAAACAGGTAACTCAAATAACCGCATATTAAACACATCATAGCAGGATAATAAATGGTCACATAAAACATGAATAGTATCACCCAATTCAATAAGCATATAATAACCCGGTACGTGAATGGAACCATAGTCTGAAGTAACGGAATGAAAGTGTGACAGATCAATATAATGGAGTATCTATATCTTGGTACAAGTAAATCATATAAGGGTATTGAGTAATGAACCATGTACGATTATGGTGCGTTGGGGAATACAAAAAGTACAATATAGGTTTATCAAAAGTGTAAGGGTTATCAGAAATCTACCCGAGCCCGAAAACATATCATATCATATCATATCATAAGTAGCCATTGTATTCGGAGGGGTGACCTCGAAATACCATACATAATATGAGGGAGACCTCAAGTAACAAATGGAGTAGCTAACTCCCAAAATTGTGAAGACGCGGATTGCACCCGACATCATTCACCAAACAAAGCTCCAATCGGATTAAATCCCTCGAAACAAATCAAATCTAGGATGCATCCATACGCCCCCAAAACATATAATGGCCAAATCATATACATATAGTGAGCTCATAATCAAATCAAAATGGGGACGGTGTACAACATCACTCGCACACGGAGTCATGCCATTGGTGCATCAATGACACGGTCAGTTACCTTCCGACTAGGAAACAAATTTTGGCTCGGGTATCGATCAAGGGTCAAAGCATATTCATATCATATCATAAGGGTTCATATCAAAGTTCATATCGAGTTCATATCAAAGTTTCATATCAGATGGTTCATAATCATAGGTTCATATCACAGGTTCATATCAAAGGTTCATATCAAAGGTTCATATCAACCGTTCAGATCAAAGGTTCATATCAAAGGTTCATATCAAAGGTTCATATCAAAGGTTCATATCAAAGGTTCATATCAACGGTTCATATCAAAGGTTCATATCAAAGGTTCATATCAACGGTTCAGATCAAAGGTTCATATCAAAGGGAGCATAGCAAAGTCATAGGGAAGCCCTAATCATGAGGCTTAGAGTACAACGTAACAGTTCAAGCTAATATCGAAAGATGTATAAGAATCACGAGAAACCTTAAGAGATAAGGTCAGAATATCTGTACCTTATTCGAAGCAAAACACAATGAAAGTAAAATCAAGAAAGAGATCAATCCCGTCGCCCGGAACCTATATGAATTAAATAACGTTCTATAAGAATCAGATTACTCGTTTAAGACGGCTTTCCATTTTAGAACTCTTTCCATTTTAAGTACTTTCTATTTTAGGTAACTTTCTATTTTAGGCGGCTTTCCATATTTAGCAATTTTCCATAATTAGCAGGTTTCCATATTTAGCATATTTACACAACAAGCCCTTAAGTGTCCAATTTTACATATTACACCCTCATTATCCTTATTTATACGAAATACCCCCAAGTTTCCAGAATTTACCAACCAGCCCCTCTATTTTTTTACTAATTACATTTCGGTTTACAAATTTACCCGATTTACAAAATAAACCCCTAAGTCACATATTTTACGAAAAAGGTCCTCATATTACATTTTATACTAACACCCCCTGGTCCAAAGTATATTACAAAAATAATCCCCAAGTTTTATAATTTACGAAATAACCCCTTTTTATTTTGAAAACTCAATCGGTAATACAATAAAATTCTTCAAACCCTAACCCTAATTCCCCAAATCAAAACCAATCATTATTCCATCATTATTTCATCATTAAGGTCAGATCTAGACCATAACATAAACCCTAGGTCGATCCTTAAGGTTTCCTTATTTTATTTTCCCTTTTCCATAGATAGCGATTAGGATAAATTCATATAACATGATCCAAGCTTCAAAATTCGAAACACCATTTCTCAGAGTTAATACACATTATATAGAGTCCAATAAAAATAGTCTTCATTCCCAGAAAATTCGTTTCTAATTATTTAGGGTTTTAACACGTTTTTAGGGTTTAATTCTCCAATAATTCGTATACCATGCATGGTTCGTTTTATTATTTTATTTGGAACTTATAGAATGAATATAAGATGAGAAAAATACCATATAAATTTTAGAACGTTTAGAACACGCTGGATGAAATTATTCCTCTCGGTTAGGATAAAACGACTCCAAAATTCCAAAGAATAGAAACGCGACTCCAAAAACCTTGAAATCAATTTTCACAGATCACACATGACGTAAGGAACTCAGGAAAAATGGAAAATTAATTTATGGAGGGTCGTATGAATTATAATGAGTTTTACCTTGCGTATGAACAAAATTCGACAACAAATAGACCAGGCCTCCAACAAACCAAAACCTATTTTTCCCAGCTACTCTTGATGATGAAGAACCCCAGAAAAATGCTAGGTCCCTTCCAGAAATTCGTATGGAGTTGTGGTGGATTTTTGTGTGTGTTTTGGGTGATTCGGTTAGGGTTTGTGATTTTGTTAGAATAGATAAATATGGTAGTGATGATGAGATTAAATGGGAGCATAAATGGAACGACCTATTAGGGTGGTAGGTGTTTGTTTGGGCCGAAATTTAGGGAGGGGGTGAGACCAAGTTATTTAAAATTTCAATTTACCTTAATTATGATTGTAATTTAGTCTTAATTGTCTTGTAATTTGTTTTAATGATTAGGTCCAAATGACTTGTACAATGTGCAATATTTTTCTAGTGAATAAAATTGGTTATTCTTATTTAATATCTTATATTTAAGTGTCAATATAAAATAAATGAGCTTGACGCAAATTTACGTATTTCACATTTTTTTACGTTTGAGGGCAAAGTAGTCATTTAACATGTTTGAGATTTTAGGGTTTTACAACTCTTCCCCTCTAAAAGAAAAATTTTCGTCCTCGAAAATTGAAGTCGCAGAGGTACACAGAGACGTACAAGTTTAAGGCAGGCGTAGTAATTGATAGTCCCACATAGATCATACCGATTTCGATTTCCAAAACGTACCAAACTTCTACATAATAGATGTCGATGCGAATTCTCTCAAAGCGGTACGGAATTCAAAACGATCATGAAGAGTGCCAAATAACGGATATAAGCCTTATTCCATTCACATACCAACCCCAGGCATTTCCCAACACGTCGTATGATTTCAATAAGTTCAAATTATATGATCTCGGTATTATCACGTTGATCAGGCGTCATAATACTTGCATCACATAACAAGTCCTTATTGTCATCATATTCTGTCCCAGGTCATGACAAATCACATAACCGATATCACAACAAAACAGATCATATACAGATACCAAGTAATATACCAAAGCAGACCAGATCACAAATATATAGCATATATCACATCAAAACAACTTACCATACCACAAAGGAGAGAACGCCACCAAGCTTGCGTAAAACGGTTCCTCATGACTCATTACGGAAGATTCAAAGGAAAAGCTGAGATATTACCAAAATGCCAAAAGATGACGCTTCACGATTTAAACCGAGTTCTGAACAAATCAAGGAAGAGCAATGCCGATCAAAATCACATAGCAAAATATCAAACCGCCACAAATGCATGACAACAAATCGGAGTAACACAAATCGCGCCCAAATCATATGAAGTAGATGAACCTTCTCAGCCACCGGTTGAATCTTGTCTTCGTCGTTGCGTCTTTGGTTGATTCGTCCAGCTTCCTCCAGCAGCCTCCTGATGTCTCCAACAGCACGGCAGTCGGGAGTGGCTTCTGCTTCACGAACCTCTCCACCATCGTCTTCGGCTCCACAGGTAGTCTCCATCTAACGATCGACAAACGGATGTGCGAAGACAAAATAATAAAATTCAAATGCGAAGAGAAGAAGAGCAAAACAGTGAAGACAAAAGATTATCGAAGTCAAAACTGAACGACAATCAAAAGGAATCGGAATATATCAGAACAGACGGAAGCCTAATGTCTACCCAATCCTCACAGGTCAATCCTAAGGTCAACAAGACGAAACCTGTCTCTGATACCATAATTGTAACACCCCAACCCGACAAGGGTAGAAGTGTCACATTCTGGTGTCATATCAGAACATACAAATAAAATTATACGAGCGAAAGCCTCAAAGAATAAAATACCAAGTCATATAGACGAATGACTTACAATACAAAATCCAATATGTCTAAAAATAAAATGAAAAATCTCAAAACAATAGCCCGTCAAAATAAGTCCAAATAACAAGGTAACTAGGGTTAGTCCACTCAGATAATCCAACTCTCAGCCCAATCAAAGCCCATCTTCAACCTAAAACCTGCCGCAGGAAAAGAAATGCGGCTGAGCTTAAAAAGCCCAGTGAACAGATATAACAAAGCGAAAGCTAAACAAAATCTGAAATGAAAAATGAAACAAAAGAACGGATAACAAAGTCGTAGCGAAATGAGAGTAATGAGTCAAAGAGGATCCTGCAGAACACAATTATACAGATATCCAAAACGAACAGATAACAAGGAGAGCGAAGCGAAGCAAAGCATCGATGACATATAAACAAGCACATACAAACCAGACATACAAGAACTGAAACATAAACAACATAGCAGGCGTAGCATCCACACAACATATATGTCATACAATCAATTCAAGAAATCAGGAGACATACACGCCAAACAAATGTCTACAGGAAAAGCGGAAGCAATTAATTAATAAGTGAGCATGGCAATTCACACAAGTCAAAACCCTAAGTTGAAAACATAACCATATCATAACATCGAAAGTACTAACAGCAGATCAACACATGGCGAGTCACACGTAAGAAGTAAGAATGCAACATACGATATAATTAAATGAATTAAAGACATAGCAGGGCAACTAAACAAATTAACAAGCCGACGTCACAAGTGAACCATTTACCCAAACAAATAGTAGCATAAACCGAAACGCAAACATGGCAGGTTAACAACAAGCAGATAAAGAAACTATCAGATAATCATAGTCCACGAAATTATCAGAACAAGTACACATAATAAGCAGAGACAACATTATCGATTACACACTAGCATGATCACCAGACAATACCGAGGGTCACATAATAGTGAGATCACATATCATCAGTTAGAAACAGGTAACTCAAATAACCGCATATTAAACACATCATAGCAGGATAATCAATGGTCACATAAAACATGAATAGTATCACCCAATTCAATAAGCATATAATAACCCGGTACGTGAATGGAACCATAGTCCGAAGTAACGGAATGAAAGTGTGACAGATCAATATAATGGAGTATCTATATCTTGGTACAAGTAAATCATATAAGGGTATTGAGTAATGAACCAGTAATACAGATTATGGTGCGTTGGGGAATACAGAAAGTACAATATAGGTTTATCAAAAGTGTAAGGGTTATCAGAAATCTACCCGAGCCCAGAAACATATCATATCATTTCATATCATAAGTAGCCATTGTATTCGGAGGGGTGACCTCGGAATACCATACATAATATGAGGGGAGACCTCAGTAACAAATGGAGTAGCTAACTCCCAAAATTGTGAAGACGCGGATTGCACCCGACATCATTCACCAAACAAAGCTCCAATCAGATTAAATCCCTCGAAACAAATCAAATCTAGGATGCATCCATACCCCCAAAACAAATAATGGCCAAATCATATACATATAGTGAGCTCATAATCAAATCAAAATGGGGACGGTGTACAACATCACTCGTGCACACTATAGTCATGCCATTGGTGCATCAATGACACGGTCAGTTACCTTCCGACTAGGAAACAAATTTTTGGCTCGGGTATCAGACTGAAGGGTCAAAGCATATTCATATCATATCATAAGGGTTCATATCAAAGTTCATATCAGAGTTCATATCAAAGTTTCATATCAGATGGTTCATAATCATAGGTTCATATCAAAGGTTCATATCAAAGGTTCATATCAAAGGTTCATATCAACGGTTCAGATCAAAGGTTCATATCAAAGGTTCATATCAACGGTTCAGATCAAAGGTTCATATCAAAGGTTCATATCAACGGTTCAGATCAAAGGTTCATATCAAAGGTTCATATCAAAGGTTCATATCAACGGTTCAGATCAAAGGTTCATATCAAAGGGAGCATAGCAAAGTCATAGGGAAGCCCTAATCATGAGGCTTAGAGTACAACGTAACAGTTCAAGCTAATATCGAAAGATGTATAAGAATCACGAGAAACCTTAAGAGATAAGGTCAGAATATCTGTACCTTATTCGAAGCAAAACACAATGAAAGTAAAATCAAGAAAGAGATCAATCCCGTCGCCCGGAACCTATATGAATTAAATAACGTTCTATAAGAATCAGATTACTCGTTTAAGACGGCTTTCCATTTTAGAACTCTTTCCATTTTAAGTACTTTCTATTTTAGGTAACTTTCTATTTTAGGCGGCTTTCCATATTTAGCAATTTTCCATAATTAGCAGGTTTCCATATTTAGCATATTTACACAACAAGCCCTTAAGTGTCCAATTTTACATATTACACCCTCATTATCCTTATTTATACGAAATACCCCCAAGTTTCCAGAATTTACCAACAAGCCCCTCTATTTTTACTAATTACATTTCGGTTTACAAATTTACCCGATTTACAAAATAAACCCCTAAGTCACATATTTTACGAAAAGGTCCTCATATTACATTTTATACTAACACCCCCTGGTCCAAAGTATATTACAAAAATAATCCCCAAGTTTTATAATTTACGAAATAACCCCTTTTTATTTTGAAAACTCAATCGGTAATACAATAAAATTCTTCAAACCCTAACCCTAATTCCCCAAATCAAAACCAATCATTATTCCATCATTATTTCATCATTAAGGTCAGATCTAGACCATAACATAAACCCTAGGTCGATCCTTAAGGTTTCCTTATTTTATTTTCCCTTTTCCATAGATAGCGATTAGGATAAATTCATATAACATGATCCAAGCTTCAAAATTCGAAACACCATTTCTCAGAGTTAATACACATTATATAGAGTCCAATAAAAATAGTCTTCATTCCCAGAAAATTCGTTTCTAATTATTTAGGGTTTTAACACGTTTTTAGGGTTTAATTCTCCAATAATTCGTATACCATGCATGGTTCGTTTTTATTATTTTATTTGGAACTTATAGAATGAATATAAGATGAGAAAAATACCATATAAATTTTAGAACGTTTAGAACACGCTGGATGAAATTATTCCTCTCGGTTAGGATAAAACGACTCCAAAATTCCAAAGAATAGAAACGCGACTCCAAAAACCTTGAAATCAATTTTCACAGATCACACATGACGTAAGGAACTCAGGAAAAATGGAAAATGAATTTATGGAGGGTCGTATGAATTATAATGAGTTTTACCTTGCGTATGAACAAAATTCGACAACAAATAGACCAGGCCTCCAACAAACCAAAACCTATTTTTCCCAGCTACTCTTGATGATGAAGAACCCCAGAAAAATGCTAGGTCCCTTCCAGAAATTCGTATGGAGTTGTGGTGGATTTTTGTGTGTGTTTTGGGTGATTCGGTTAGGGTTTGTGATTTTGTTAGAATAGATAAATATGGTAGTGATGATGAGATTAAATGGGAGCATAAATGGAACGACCTATTAGGGTGGTAGGTGTTTGTTTGGGCCGAAATTTAGGGAGGGGTGAGACCAAGTTATTAAAATTTCAATTTACCTTAATTATGATTGTAATTTAGTCTTAATTGTCTTGTAATTTGTTTTAATGATTAGGTCCAAATGACTTGTACAATGTGCAATATTTTTCTAGTGAATAAAATTGGTTATTCTTATTTAATATCTTATATTTAAGTGTCAATATAAAATAAATGAGCTTGACGCAAATTTACGTATTTCACATTTTTTTACGTTTGAGGGCAAAGTAGTCATTTAACATGTTTGAGATTTTAGGGTTTTACAACTCTTCCCCTCTAAAAGAAAAATTTTCGTCCTCGAAAATTGAAGTCGCAGAGGTACACAGAGACGTACAAGTTTAAGGCAGGCGTAGTAATTGATAGTCCCACATAGATCATACCGATTTCGATTTCCAAAACGTAACAAACTTATACATAATAGATGTCGATGCGAATTCTCTCAAAGCGGTACGGAATTCAAAACGATCATGAAGAGTGCCAAATAACGGATATAAGCCTTATTCCATTCACGTACCAACCCCAGGCATTTCCCAACACGTCGTATGATTTCAATAAGTTCAAATTATATGATCTCGGTATTATCACGTTGATCAGGCGTCATAATACTTGCATCACATAACAAGTCCTTATTGTCATCATATTCTGTCCCAGGTCATGACAAATCACATAACCGATATCACAACAAAACAGATCATATACAGATACCAAGTAATATACCAAAGCAGACCAGATCACAAATATATAGCATATATCACATCAAAACAACTTACCATACCACAAAGGAGAGAACGCCACCAAGCTTGCGTAAAACGGTTCCTCATGACTCATTACGGAAGATTCAAAGGAAAAGCTGAGATATTACCAAAATGCCAAAAGATGACGCTTCACGATTTAAACCGAGTTCTGAACAAATCAAGGAAGAGCAATGCCGATCAAAATCACATAGCAAAATATCAAACCGCCACAAATGCATGACAACAAATCGGAGTAACACAAATCGCGCCCAAATCATATGAAGTAGATGAACCTTCTCAGCCACCGGTTGAATCTTGTCTTCGTCGTTGCGTCTTTGGTTGATTCGTCCAGCTTCCTCCAGCAGCCTCCTGATGTCTCCAACAGCACGGCAGTCGGGAGTGGCTTCTGCTTCACGAACCTCTCCGCTCATAGACTTGCAGCAACGAGGTTCGGCACCATCATCCTCGGCTCCACGGGTAGTCTCCATCTAATGATCGACAAACGGATGTGCGAAGACAAAATAATAAAATTCAAATGCGAAGAGAAGAAGAGCAAAACAGTGAAGACAAAACATTATCGAAGTCAAAACTGAACGACAATCAAAAGGAATCGGAATATATCGAGCAGACGGAAGCCTAATGTCTACCCAAGTCCCCACAGGTCAATCCTAAGGTCAACAAGACGAAACCGTCTCACGATACCATAATTGTAACACCCCAACCCGACAAGGGTAGAAGTGTCACATTCGGGTGTCATATCAGAACATACAAATAAAATTATACGAGCGAAAGCCTCAAAGAATAAAATACCAAGTCATATAGACGAATGACTTACAATACAAAATCCAATATGTCTAAAAATAAAATGAAAAATCTCAAAACAATAGCCCGTCAAAATAAGTCCAAATAACAAGGTAACTAGGGTTAGTCCACTGATAATCCAACTCTCAGCCCAATCAAAGCCCATCTTCAACCTAAAACCTGCCGCAGGAAAAGAAATGCGGCTGAGCTTAAAAAGCCCAGTGAACAGATATAACAAAGCGAAAGCTAAACAAAATCTGAAATGAAAAATGAAACAAAAGAACGGATAACAAAGTCGTAGCGAAATGAGAGTAATGAGTCAAAGAGGATCCTGCAGAACACAATTATACAGATATCCAAAACGAACAGATAACAAGGAGAGCGAAGCGAAGCAAAGCATCGATGACATATAAACAAGCACATACAAACCAGACATACAAGAACTGAAACATAAACAACATAGCAGGCGTAGCATCCACACAACATATATGTCATACAATCAATTCAAGAAATCAGGAGACATACAAGCCAAACAAATGTCTACAGGAAAAGCGGAAGCAATTAATTAATAAGTGAGCATGGCAATTCACACAGGTCAAAACCCTAAGTTGAAAACATAACCAGTATCATAACAGCGAAAGTACTAACAGCAGTCAACACATGGCAGTCACACGTAAGAAGTAAGAATGCAACATACGATATAATTAAATGAATTAAAGACATAGCAGGGCAACTAAACAAATTAACAAGCCAGACGTCACAAGCTGAACCATTTACCCAAACAAATAGTAGCATAAACCGAAACGCAAACATGGCAGGTTAACAACAAGCAGATAAAGAAACTATCAGATAATCATAGTCCACGAAATTATCAGAACAAGTACACATAATAAACAGACAACATTATCGATTACACACTAGCATGATCACCAGACAATACCGAGGGTCACATAATAGTGAGATCACATATCATCAGTTAGAAACAGGTAACTCAAATAACCGCATATTAAACACATCATAGCAGGATAATCAATGGTCACATAAAACATGAATAGTATCACCCAATTCAATAAGCATATAATAACCCGGTACGTGAATGGAACCATAGTCTGAAGTAACGGAATGAAAGTGTGACAGATCAATATAATGGAGTATCTATATCTTGGTACAAGTAAATCATATAAGGGTATTGAGTAATGAACCAGTATACATTATGGTGCGTTGGGGAATACTGAAAGTACAATATAGGTTTATCAAAAGTGTAAGGGTTATCAGAAATCTACCCGAGCCCAGAAACATATCATATCATTTCATATCATAAGTAGCCATTGTATTCGGAGAGGTGACCTCGGAATACCATACATAATATGAGGAGACCTCATTAACAAATGGAGTAGCTAACTCCCAAAATTGTGAAGACGCGGATTGCACCCGACATCATTCACCAAACAAAGCTCCAATCAGATTAAATCCCTCGAAACAAATCAAATCTAGGATGCATCCATACGCCCCCCAAAACAAATAATGGCCAAATCATATACATATAGTGAGCTCATAATCAAATCAAAATGGGGACGGTGTACAACATCACTCGTGCACACTGGAGTCATGCCATTGGTGCATCAATGACACGGTCAGGTTACCTTCCTGACTAGGAAACAAATTTTGGCTCGGGTATCAGACTGAAGGGTCAAAGCATATTCATATCATATCATAAGGGTTCATATCAAAGTTCATATCAGAGTTCATATCAAAGTTTCATATCAGATGGTTCATAATCATAGGTTCATATCAAAGGTTCATATCAAAGGTTCATATCAAAGGTTCATATCAACGGTTCAGATCAAAGGTTCATATCAAAGGTTCATATCAACGGTTCAGATCAAAGGTTCATATCAAAGGTTCATATCAACGGTTCAGATCAAAGGTTCATATCAAAGGGAGCATAGCAAAGTCATAGGGAAGCCCTAATCATGAGGCTTAGAGTACAACGTAACAGTTCAAGCTAATATCGAAAGATGTATAAGAATCACGAGAAACCTTAAGAGATAAGGTCAGAATATCTGTACCTTATTCGAAGCAAAACACAATGAAAGTAAAATCAAGAAAGAGATCAATCCCGTCGCCCGGAACCTATATGAATTAAATAACGTTCTATAAGAATCAGATTACTCGTTTAAGACGGCTTTCCATTTTAGAACTCTTTCCATTTTAAGTACTTTCTATTTTAGGTAACTTTCTATTTTAGGCGGCTTTCCATATTTAGCAATTTTCCATAATTAGCAGGTTTCCATATTTAGCATATTTACACAACAAGCCCTTAAGTGTCCAATTTTACATATTACACCCTCATTATCCTTATTTATACGAAATACCCCCAAGTTTCCAGAATTTACCAACAAGCCCCTCTATTTTTACTAATTACATTTCGGTTTACAAATTTACCCGATTTACAAAATAAACCCCTAAGTCACATATTTTACGAAAAAGGTCCTCATATTACATTTTATACTAACACCCCCTGGTCCAAAGTATATTACAAAAATAATCCCCAAGTTTTATAATTTACGAAATAACCCCTTTTTATTTTGAAAACTCAATCGGTAATACAATAAAATTCTTCAAACCCTAACCCTAATTCCCCAAATCAAAACCAATCATTATTCCATCATTATTTAATCATTAAGGTCAGATCTAGACCATAACATAAACCCTAGGTCGATCCTTAAGGTTTCCTTATTTTATTTTCCCTTTTCCATAGATAGCGATTAGGATAAATTCATATAACATGATCCAAGCTTCAAAATTCGAAACACCATTTCTCAGAGTTAATACACATTATATAGAGTCCAATAAAAATAGTCTTCATTCCCAGAAAATTCGTTTATAATTATTTAGGGTTTTAACACGTTTTTAGGGTTTAATTCTCCAATAATTCGTATACCATGCATGGTTCGTTTTTATTATTTTATTTGGAACTTATAGAATGAATATAAGATGAGAAAAATACCATATAAATTTTAGAACGTTTAGAACACGCTGGATGAAATTATTCCTCTCGGTTAGGATAAAACGACTCCAAAATTCCAAAGAATAGAAACGCGACTCCAAAAACCTTGAAATCAATTTTCACAGATCACACATGACGTAAGGAACTCAGGAAAAATGGAAAATGAATTTATGGAGGGTCGTATGAATTATAATGAGTTTTACCTTGCGTATGAACAAAATTCGACAACAAATAGACCAGGCCTCCAACAAACCAAAACCTATTTTTCCCAGCTACTCTTGATGATGAAGAACCCCAGAAAAATGCTAGGTCCCTTCCAGAAATTCGTATGGAGTTGTGGTGGATTTTTGTGTGTGTTTTGGGTGATTCGGTTAGGGTTTGTGATTTTGTTAGAATAGATAAATATGGTAGTGATGATGAGATTAAATGGGAGCATAAATGGAACGACCTATTAGGGTGGTAGGTGTTTGTTTGGGCCGAAATTTAGGGAGGGGGTGAGACCAAGTTATTTAAAATTTCAATTTACCTTAATTATGATTGTAATTTAGTCTTAATTGTCTTGTAATTTGTTTTAATGATTAGGTCCAAATGACTTGTACAATGTGCAATATTTTTCTAGTGAATAAAATTGGTTATTCTTATTTAATATCTTATATTTAAGTGTCAATATAAAATAAATGAGCTTGACGCAAATTTACGTATTTCACATTTTTTTACGTTTGAGGGCAAAGTAGTCATTTAACATGTTTGAGATTTTAGGGTTTTACAAAACCTCTCCCATCTCATCTTCATATTCGGCCAAGATCAAGAAACAAGGAAGAAATCATAATTTTTCAAGAATCAAGTGCTTATATAAACACTAGTATACTTCTATTTAGATTTTGAAATAAAAATCAAGAAGTAATTAGAACCTAGTTACTTAAACCTCATCATTCAACTAGTAAGCTTTTCATGATCTTTACTAATCTTTCATCATTATTCTTGAGTTATTTTTATCATTCTAGTAAGAAAACATGCAAGTATTATGTGATTCATACCACTTTTAATTGTTTTTATTACTTATTATAAGTTTTATTCATCATATAATTAATCCCTTGAAACATATCATTGTTGATGATGTTTAGGAACCTATGACACCCTAAGAAGGTTTATCGTAGGTTTAGAATATATTTGGTGTTGATTTCATATGATTGAAACATGTATTACCTAAGAAAAATCATTTTCGACAACTTTAGATTGTGGTCTGATCGTTTTTGCAAAATCTGAAAATTTTGTCAGGTCATGGATTATTTTGGGCTAGATATTCAGAAAATATACTTTAAAACGAAACTGTGGTCGCTTGAACGGGTTAAAACGGATTTATAACGAAGGAGATACGCTATTTTCAAGTTTTGCGACGAAAACTAATTTTCTGATAAATGGTAAGCTGTTAAGGGTTATTTTAAGGGCAAAAATGAGTTTTAAACCTTATCTAAATGAGTCGATTTGTCAAAAATATACTAGTATACATTAACACGAAGCTAAGGATATATAGAACGTAGAAAACGGACTTATAACGACTAAGTTATACACATTTTAAATAAGGATGTCGTAACTATTTTTCACAAGTATAACACTTACATATTTTTACTAGACCAAAATGGTTGTCGCAAGTGACCGTGTTTGGAGTCATTTTTCATATCGATAGAATGCTTTTGAGAAAACGATGTCTTCTATTAAAAGTGAGTTCGCCTATTCTATTTTCTAAAATGTTTAACCGTTTGTCAAACGAAGCTATAACGAATAAATTACGATCACTCAAAATTGGTCATTTTCATGAATTGTCAAGTGTATTATTTTGCGACGAAAAACTATAACTTCATAATAAATCACTAAATGACTATCGTAGGATATCATTTCAACATAAGTACATATAAAGTATTTTATAACATGACGAGATGTCATAAACGTGTATTTCGACGATAAACTTCATTTTCAAAAATGTACAAGTGGTATAGATATCATATGAGTTTGCATGCACGACATTGTTTCATGACTTACATTAGAACATATCATTCATATTATGTTGCCGATAGAGATTGTGTAACCACCCGCATTTTTAGGTTACTTTTTATTTTCAAGAATATACTATTCACTATTCACTTTTACTATTCACATTTACTATTCACATTCACTTTTCATCTCGTAAAATTTTTAATCCACATTCTCGTAAGATAAATTATTTTAGTAATAACCTGAGAGTTCGACCATCGTTAGATTATTTTCGCAAAAGTTAGTAAGTAAACATCGTTTTAAAGTTTCGTTTTAGACGGTCCACCGTTTAAACATCACGCGCATAACGAAAATCAACTCTGGCAATTTTTCTCGCATCAGATAAATTTTTAGATCACTCATGATTAATTTGAGAATTTTTAATATTTATTATTTTTAATATTACCAAATAAGCCTAGCGCAGAACAAAACTAAACTTACGTTTTAAACAATTCTACTTACATCCAGGTTTAACGATTCCTGCACTGTGTTTCTAATATGTTTTTGACACTTTTACATTTTTTGGAAAAGTCAAACATATTTCCCTCCTCCTTTGACCATAAAGGAATTTACCTTGTACGTTCTACATTTTTGCTTAAATCGCCTAACTTTTAAACTTCATGAATAACTGTAAAGTTATCCCGCGTATGACGAAAACGACATTTTAACATCTCATATCATTTCTAGACTAATTTTAGTCTACTCTAAATAAATTCACGGTCGTTTCCCTGAAATTTCGTTCTTTTCTGATAAACTGCGAATTACGCGTTTTTGACCCGTATTTCCAGCTTTAAGCAGCGTTTTTGCACCCAATGAGACTTATCACCCTTTTTATATTTTTAAATGGAGTATAATGATGAGTTTCATCATTCCTACAAGTTTCATATTTTTACGATACCCGGTTTTACGTTTTATGGCTTAACGACTTACGGTTGGCATTTAACGGAACCAAATCATGCTCTAAACTCAAGATAAGATCAAAACTATCCACCTAAGTCATCTTATCACTATATGGCCGACTTAGGGGGGGGGAGTCATCATTTTGGTGGCATCATCCTAACCATGGTTTATTTAGATCTTTACAAGTGTCCTAACTTAACCATGGTTAATATTTAAGCCAATATATGGTTAACCAAACTTACCCTCCTATAAATAGGAAGTGAAATACATCATAAACTCCCTCACATACTGAATTTGGTCGTTCATACCCTAAAACACTCACAGCTTCCATCATTTGATCTATAAACTCCAAGTTTATGCAAGGAAGTTCCAAAGATCAAGCTACTACATCAAATTTCTAGCAAGTTTAAGTGATCTTCTTGAGTTTAGATCCACTCAAGTCACTTAGTACTTCATCACCAACTCTTCAAGTTTTCAAGGGTGCCAAGGTGTAGAAAGCTAGCTCAATCCAAAGTCTTAAGTGATCAATCAAAGTCCTATCCTTACTAAGTTACTCCTTTCTTATTGAAAGCCAAAAGTTGTAAGCAACTTATCACCACCATCATCTCATCTTTATTATTCATAATCTTAACTATTTCATGCTATATATATAGTTACTATGTTGGATCATGATGTACAAAAATCTTTAAAACAAGTTATAAGAACCTATATGTTAAACTTGGGTTAGTAAGTGTATAAATGATAAACTTTTGTACAAAGTTTCCACAAAATCGACCACATATAGATCTAATACTTTTCATATTCTTGTAGATAATATTAAAACAAATATGTAGCAATTTGAATCACCCAAAACGGACAAACGAGTCAAAAGTTATAGGCAAAAAAATGAGCGAAACTAAAACGCCAAATCTGCCAAACAGCTTGCTGTTTTGGGTCTGATCGCTTTAAAAGTGGTACTTCTGCTCCGAATCATCAAAAAGTTAAATCACGAAAGTTGTCCGGAACGACGTTTTCCTTCAATAAATTAAAAGCTCGGACCTTGAAAACGTATAAATAGGCCAAAATATTTCAAAAACAGAAACTGCCGTAAATATAGTCTCATAACTATACTTTTGTCACAACTAAAAGCAAATCAAGAGGCCTAATGGCTATAATCCAAGACCACGGCTATGTCTAAGGTCGAAGCTAAGTCTCAAGACCATGGTAGTCAAGACCAAAGTCACGGCAAGGCCATGGCAAAGCCTTAAGGCTTGTTTACCCAAGACCGTTAACTAAGGTAATCATATTTATGAAACGACGAGAACTTGTAATAACCAACTTTACAATTTAGAAACTTGTAAGCTTTTCTTTAAACACTTGTGATATAAATTATGACGATATTTGTAATAACCATTATGATTCCTAATCATAACCAAACAACCTTGTAACTTGTGTTTACAAACCATAGGACACTTATGATACATAAATAAAACATATGTTTTATCTACTAAGTGCTACAAAACTAGGGAGCTTCATGTGAGGGGTTTCATTTGAGTAAAACGTATCGACGAGTTGCTGGATTTATGATTTAAAGTGTCCTAGCTCCTCGAACGTTTACTACATGACCTCTGAATTGTGATGGCCCGAACGGTAGTACGATATGTAAAAACTAAACTCATTTTCACAACTAGACCATTTCTATAAAATGACATACACAAATACCATGTACTACATCATGATCAACATAGAGACGTATATAGGATGGTTTATGTTTTCCTAAACATTATTCCAAACCTAAGTCGCAACATTCTATTTTAGGTTGCTCGTAGAAGTTCTCACGGCATATCCATCATTCTCATTTTACATGTGATATCATTTATTAAGGTGAGTTCATAGCCCCACTTTCTATTACTTTATTGTTTTACAAACCCTTGGGGGAGATACATGCTTTATTTTAAACCGAACACATTGCTTTCAAATTCTATACTTATCTGATTATTTTTCTTGCACTAAGTTACTGCATTTGCCAATCTTAAGTCCCTAAATCATGAATCATTAATCACGAGTGAAGTGAGCGCGAATATTGTGGATAGATCTATCGGGATTGACGAATCCCGTTTGTTTGACCAGGATCCGGTAAACAAGCGCACTATATTTGAGTACATCAGGTAAAACGGCAAATTTTACCTACTTGGGGCATCGGTTACTATTATATGACAACAAGTTAACGCCTTGATTGCATGATGCTTAGTGAATAATAACTTTTTTGTTTTCAAACCATTGGTGTGAATTTATAACTCACACTACAAACATTATGTGTTCAACTGATTTTCTAAACTCTATGAATTTCACTCAACCTTTGTGTTGACAGTTTTAAGCATGTATTTCTGGTCCATAATGTCGGAAACTGGCACGGAAGAGCGAGGACTAGATCAAGAAGGCTATAAATTTTATTATCATTCAAAAACCAATTTAATGTATTTTGTAAACCGTGAAACTACTGGGACCTCATTTTTGTAAACTCTGATATTTATATAAATCGAATGATAAATCTTTTAAAACGACTCCATTAGAGTTCGTTTTCTATTGCTATGACTGTTGTGCCATGAAGTAACACCCAGTTTGAATTCCGCTGCGTATCACGAAATTGGGGGTGTTACAGATTGCACCTCATTTCAGTGTATCCACTTTTGTCATCATAATCATTGCATCAGGTGAGTTCGTAGCCCACTTTTACTCGTTTAATTGTTTTATAAACTCTTCGGGGGAGATACATGCTCAACTACTTGCTTTTACTTTACACTTATATGAACTTGGATAACTGTTGTTTCACTACTTATGCTAGTAAGTAGATTATGCCCGAACTAAATTGATCACTATGTTATGAACACTATTATTTGAATCACTTTCCTTGATTTTGAACCCTTCGACATATATTTGAACTCTTTTAACTTGATAGGAACCTTTTGGCATAGATTTGAATACTTCAACTTGATTTAATTCTTTTGACATATAATTAATCTCTTTTAACTTGATTTAATTCATTTTGACATATAATTAATCTCTTTTAACTTGATTTAAAACATTTTGACATATAATTAATCACTTTTAACTTGATTTAAAACATTTTGACATATGATTAATCTCTTTTAGCTTGATTTAAAACATTTTGACATATAATTAATCTCTTTTAATTTGATTTAAAACATTTTGACATATAATTAATCTCTTTTAACTTTATATTGAACTTTTTGACTATTTTGAACTTGTTTGACTTTATATTGAACCCTTTGACTATTTTGAACTTGTTTGACATAATATTGAACCCTTTGACTATTTTGAACCTTTTGATATGTTTTGAGCTCTTTGACTGTTTTGAACTTTTGAACTCGACTTAAACTCTTGAACTTAATTACGAACTTTTGAATCAAACCTTTGAACTTAATTACGGACTTATGACTTGTTTGAACTTATTGAATCGTACGTGCTATGACCTAAAAGTCTCGCCTTATTGGTGGAGCGTGCAAAGTCTCCCTATGTGAACGGAGCAACACTATAAAGTCTCCCTATGTGAACGGAGCAACACTATAAAGTCTCCCTATGTGAACGGAGCAACACTATAAAGTCTCCCTATGTGAACGGAGCAGCACTATAAAGTCTCCCATGTTCGGAGCAGCACTATAAAGTCTCCCTTGTTCGGAGCAGTCTTTATTTATTATATACGTGGTGCTATATTGTGAACTATTATGACAACGTATACTTGTCTACTAGACTTACTACTTTTGGCAGTGGGTTGTGAACACACAGGTTGCAAGTTTTGTATGGGCGGAACTTGGAACTGAGTGGATTTACAATGCCTTTGCTTTGTGGACTATTTTAAATGACCAAGATCTTTGCCTTTGCTGCATGAACGTTCTTTAAAAGCTTTACGTGTTAAACAAACTCTACCAACTCACTCAACCATTGTGTTGACACTTTTTAGCATGTTTTATCTTAGGTATCTAAGGCATTCACTTCATGGCATGCATGTGGACTTATCATAGAGTCGCGGTGTCGACGCGTCTCACATATATTTTATGCATTTAACTATCGTTTGATTGTAACAAACTCATTTTGATACATTGGAAATCTTTTGGGACCTATATTTTGTAAACTCTGATTATTTTACTTAATCAAACGATATTTTCAAAAGACACTTTAGGTCGTTCGATATAACTGTAACTTTGATGCTATGACAGTCATCCCCCAGGTATTCCATTCCGCTGCAAAACAGGTAATTTAGGGATGAGACACCATTGCCTCAGATTATCTTGAGTCTTAAGCCTCCTTTTAATAACCAACCATAGAGTGATAGCATGCATGGGGATACGATGAGAAAACCAAACCAGATTGTACAATAAAACAACATTGCCACGCGGTCTCAAAGACTCCCAAGCTGTGCCCGCTGAAAAATCCCGAAACACATCATCCTGCACTTTCCAAACTAACCGGTCCAAATTATCCGGGTTAAGGGATGGAACAGGAATAGAACCCAGAAACGGGTGTTTAGAATACCACTAATTCGGCCAAATCCAATTGCCATTGAATATAGAATTGGAAACCGAATATGAAGGAGTAAAACCAGCTCGATATATGTCCCGAGAAGAGATCGTAGCAGCAAGAGGGATCGAACTACACTAATTATCAAACCAAACAGATACAGTAGTGCCCGCGCCCATTTTATACCAAAAAAACTGATGAATAAGCGGCCTCAATTGGAGAATTTTCCTCCAACTCCAGGATATGTTCCCACACAACGGAACATCCCAAAAACTTCGATCCCGTAATTTATAAGAGTGAATCCATCAAACCCAAAGAGACTCCACATGAGTAAAAAGCCGCCAAATCTGAGAAGTAGTTAAAGCTTTATTGAACCATTCCAGTCTCCTAATGCCTAAAGCCACCCTCAATCTTAGGGAGACACACAACTTCCCACGCCTCAATTCCCCTTGACACCAAAGAAACCCCCTCATTAACTGTTCCAAATCTAGCATAATACGAGAAGGAAGAATAAACACCGAAGCCCAACAGATATGCATGGACGCCAAAACAGAAGTAATCAACTGAGCCCTACCCGCAAATGAAAGAAACTTATTCTTCCAATCACAAATTTTATTCTTAACTTTCTCAACTAGCTCCCTACAATCCCGATAAAGAAGCCTAGAAGCCATCAACGGAATGCCCAAATATTTAACCGGAAGCCTACCTTCTTCAAACAGAAGGATATTGAGAATAGCAAGTTTCACATAATTCAACACATTACAGAAGTAGGCCGTGCTTTTAGGGAGACTAGGAACCAACCCTGAAGCATTAGTGAAATCATCCAAAGCCTCCATAATAACACGAGCAAAACTAACATTTCCATAGGAAAAAAGAAACAAATCATCAGCAAAACATAAGTTAATAATGTTGAGATTAGAAAAGTACTAATGATAGGAAAACTCATCCGCTTCATGAGCTTTCCTTTGAAGCAGCAATGCGAGAATCTCCATCACAAGAGTAAACAAATAAGGAGATAATGGATCCCCTTGCCGCAAGCCTCTTTTACCTTTAAAATACCCATGAAGCACTCCATTAACGCTCAACGAAAATGAAACAGAGGTCGTACACTCCATAATCCATCCAACCATCCGAGGATGAAACCCAAAGCCATTTAGAATCTCCTTAAGGAAATCCCAATCAACCGTATCATAAGCCTTCTAAATATCCGCTTTAAAAGCAAATCTAGGAGGCCCACGGTCTAAATGATAATTATACATAATTTCTTGAGTCAAGAGAATGTTATCAATAATACGCCTTCCCGGAACAAAAGCCGACTGATTAGGACTAACCAAACTGGACAAACAGCCTTTCATCCGATTGGCAAGTAATCCTTAGAGGAGAAGCGACCTTAGGGATCAAATCAATAATAGTATGGTTCAACTCCTTCAGAAGCGTCCCATTAATAAAAAATTCCTGCACCGCTTTGATCACATCATGAGACACAATATCCCAAGCTTCCTTAAAGAAAGCCGCCGAAAAACCATTCGGGCCGGGAGATTTATCATCACCCATAGAAAAAAAAGCATCACGAACTTCCTGCACAGTAACAGTACGGACCATATAATTAGCAGTATCCGCAGATAGCTTATTAGCAAAAATATTAGATAAATTAAAAGGATGAGTGACTCCCTGTTGGCCCAAAAACGACATATAGTGATCAACAAACGCCATGGGAACATGTTCTCCATCCTTCTGAATGCCATGCATATCTATAACACTATCAATACGGTTCTGAGAAGACCGACTCTCAACAACCTTATGAAAGTAGGTTGTATTCGAATCACCCAACTTAAGCCAATCTATCTTAGCTTTTTGCTTAAGAGACCTTTCTTCCGCCAAAAAAGCATCATTATAAGCCTAAAGATAAGCATCTTGCTCCTCACGAATATCAACATTAAACGGATCCCTATCTAATGCCTTTTGAACCTCATCCAACTCAATACGTAAAGGAGCCACATTAGCATGAATATTACCCTGGTCATATAACAATTTGCGAAGAGGCTTCTTGAGAGATTTAAGCTTAGAAACAACCCGATAGATCCAAAACCCACTCACGTTGGTAGACCAGCCTTCACTCACAACATCCTTGAATCTCGCATGATGAACCAAGATATTAGAGAACTTAAAAGGACGAGGCACCTGCTTGATACTTCGAGGAATGCGGAGAACTACAGGAGAGTGATCCGAAATACGATAGGGCTGAAACAAAGCACTCGCCCCCACAAAAGAATCACTAAACTCCAAGTTAGCCATAATACAATCAATCTTTTTCAGAATACCATCATCTCCTCTCGGCTTTTGATTCCACGTAAAGCGAAGACCCGAGCTATTAATGTCTGAAACATCAATATCATTCACACAATCCTGAAATTCCCTCATAGCAATATCAATGTGAGAAGAATCAACCGACTTATCATTAAGGCACAAAGAGACTTTGAAATCACCAAGTTAACACCAAGGACGACCGCACACATAACCATGGTGAACACTCAAATTACGCCATAGATCACGATGGTTAATATAGAGATTATGAGCATAGATAAACGAACAAAAAAACTCCTTTTTTTCAGCCCTCATACAGATACAAGTATGCATAACTTGGGCTTCTTGAGAAATAACAATAAGATCAACATCATCCATGTTCCATCCCAAAATAATCCTGGAACCCTTCGAGTAAAGAGCTCCATTCGATGTCCAATTCCAATGACGAAACACTTTACTACATAACCGCTCAAGACTAGATCTAGAAACATGTGATTCTAAAATAGCACAAACCGAAAGATTGTTTTCAAATGTAACCTGACGAACCTCCTTTTCGATAGAATTCTCCTCATTAAGAAGGGCAGAAAAAGAATTCAAAACCGAAACAGCAGTAGTAGGAAAAACATACGACATATCGGGGACAAAATTAGGCTGCTCCTTTTCATTTGAAATCTGAATATTCAGCCCATTAACATCAAATCCATTCAAAATACCAACCTCATTCACGACATTAGGATTATTATCGGGTTGTACCCCCCCCCCATTTGCCAATATTTCATCAACCGTTTTAGAGGTCGAAGCTCCCGTATTACCAACTGAAGGTTTAGAAACCGGCCTATAAAAATAATTGGCATCGGCTTAGTCAAACGAACCCCTTGGATAGGACGAGATGGGTTCGTAGGCTGTTTCTTGCCCTTTTCCATTTTTCCTTCTCACTTCAACAAATCCATCATCATTATTTGGAGCAACAACCTCAGCCCTCGGCTTCTTTGGACATTGCTCATCCGTATGACCAAAAACTGTACATGTTTCACACCTTGGAGGGTACCATTCATACTCAATAGATATTGTTTCGATAGAATGACCTGAACCATCAAGAAAAGGAATGGCCACCTCCAAAGAATCTTTCAACTCCAAATTCGAAGAAACCTCAATAAGTGCCCTAGCATAGTCGGCCTGTCCCCATGATTTAAGGTACATAGTACTCGTATAAGAATCCAACATAATTGGACGACCAATCTTAGTAGCAATTAAACTTAGACCCACATTCGTGTAAGCAACCACGGGGATATTATGAAGCTTTACCCAAACAGGAGCACACGAAATCTCATCTTTTTTTAGTTTTGTATTAGGTGTCCAAGTACTAAGGATAATCGGAACGTTCCTAATAGACCCTTTTCAAGAACCTTATTCATACCAATTTGAGAAGTGAATTGGAAGAAAAAGAACCCATTCTTAAGCATAATACGCTCTAAACCATATTTCGCCCAAGTATTTTTGACATAGTTTTCAACCAACGGAAACACAATACGTTTGCCAATAAAGTAACCAAATAATGTATTATCAAAATGTCCACTAACTTCCTTAACCATTTCCATGGGAATAACAAGATCAGCACGAGGAACCACCTCAGAATTAGTTAACTTAGAAAAGTTTACCTTCTTAGGAGTCGCCTCTTTGTTGAACATTGAAACATACGAGTTGCCACAATTAAATTTAGTATTCGAATGGGCACTTCCAGTAGTATTATCCCTACGAGCATCATTTGAAGCATGACTCTCCACCGTAGCTTGTTTAGTATTATTAACCTGGTCATCAACATGTCGAGTCGAATTTCCATCATGCACATCCTCCACAACCTGGTTAACAGCAGAGACTTCCTTATCACATGAACTACCACCTGTTTTTTCAACGTTACCATCATCAGTAGTAACATTAGACGCAAAGTTAACCCTACGGTAGGGTTTCAATGGCTTCCCATCCTTTCCCAACATCTTCCTATCAACATTTTTAATTTTCCTAGCAAGATTATTAAGCAATGAACCCTCCTCACCTCCCTCAAGATCCATGATCAATTAAATCCACAAACGAACCAGAATTCAGCAGCTAGAAACTAATAGAGACAAGAAACCCTAAAAAAATAGGGTTTCAAAACGAATCCACCTAAAGCCCTAGCCAGCCTCCATTATGACGTACAATGATTGAGATATGATTATTCAATGAAGAACAATAGATAATAGATCTAACAAACCCTAAATATGGAAAAAAAAGGCAGCAAAAAAACATATGGTCAATCACCCAAATAAATGTAATCAGCCCAATAAAACGCAATTAGCACAACATAACAACGTTAATCAGTACTAATCAAATGTTATTAGGCCTTGTGATCAGTTAGAGGATGGATCGAACAAGAATTAAGAGGAAAAAGCTGCCATTTCGCCAAGAGGGAGAGAGAAGAAAAAATCGAACTTCAAGTCCATGCTAGTCATAAAGCTAAAAATATGGTCTCTACAACAAAGTGTCTAGAATTACAATATGTGGATTTATTTGGTCCATCCGCTATCCAAAGTTATGGAGGTAACTTCTATACCTTGGTTATAGTGGATGATTACTCTAGGTACACATGGAATAAATTTTTAAGGAATAAAACTGAAACTTTTGATTACTTTGAAATCTTAAGTAAGAAAATCCAAAGACAACTAGGAAGTCCTATTGTGTTAATTCGAACGGATCATGGTCGGGAATTTGATAATGAAGTGCAATTCAGAGCTTTTTGTGATGCTAATGGTATTACCTACAAATACACGGATCTTCGCACTCCACAATCAAATGGGGTAGTTGAAAGGAAAAATAGAAACCTACAAGAAATGAGTCACACCATGATTAATGAGCAATCTATTCCTCAAGAATTTTGGTGCAATGCCGTCGACACATCTACCTATATACTAAATCGAGTCTTGATTAGACCATTTTTAGGAAAAAATCCATACGAGTTGTTACGAGGCAAAAAACCTTCGTTAGAACACTTTCGAGTCTTTGGTAGTAAATGTTTTATACTTAACACTAAAGACTATTTAACTAAATTCGACCCAAAATCAATCGAAGGTATCTTCTTAGGATATTCTCCTAATAGTAAAGCGTTCGTAATACTAAATAAAGAAACCATGAAAGTTGAAGAATCTTTAAATGTCAAATTTGACGAGAGTCCACCTAAAACTACCTTACCTCTTGTCGATGACAAGCTAATCGAAAGTGAAGTCTTAGGAATAAAAGAAAATATAAAAAAGGAAGATGAACCATTAAACAATGAAATCATCAATGTTAAAGAGTCTAAAGACCATCCCATAGAAAAGGTTATAGCAAAATTAAATGAAAGAACTCTAAGGTCTCAAGTACAAAACCAAAGTAGTCTATCTTATTCCGCATCAACCATAGAACCTAAAAACACTCAAGAAGCCATAAAAGATGAAAGTTGGATTATGGCTATGCAAGAGAAATTAAATCAATTTGTTTCTAACAAACTTTGGACACTTGTCCCTCCACCTAAAAGCCAAAGCATAATTGGAACAAAATGGGTATATAAAAACAAGTTAGATGTAAACAGTGTCGTGTCTAGAAATAAAGCTAGACTTGTTGCTTAAGGATATAACCAACAAGAAGGCATAGACTTTGATGAGACCTATGCTCCCGTAGCTAGATTAGAGTCTATAAGAATCCTTCTTGCTTATGCTTGTGCTCATGATCTCAAGCTCTTTCAAATGGATGTTAAAAGTGCCTTCCTAAATGGTTTTATAAATGAAGAAGTTTATGTATCTCAACCTTCGGGCTTTGTCGATTTTGAAAAACCTAATCACGTATACAAACTAAAGAAATCTCTCTATGGTCTTAAACAATCCCCAAAAGCTTGGTGTGATAGACTCAAAGAACTTTTAATCAAAAACAACTATACCATGGGGTTAGTTGACAATACACTTTTTACAAAGAAAAAGGAATCACAAATAATTATTGTTCAAATATATGTGGAGGAATTATATTCGGATCAACTTGTCAAGAAATGTGTGATGATTTCTCAAGAATCATGCATGGTGAGTTTGAAATGAGTATGATGGTTGAATTAAGTTTCTTTCTTGGTCTATAAATCAAACAACTAGAAGATGGTATCTTCTTTAATCAATCCAAATACATCAAAGATATGTTAAAGAAATTCGGAATTGAAGAGTCAAAACCAATAAGAACACCAATGTCCTCCGACACCAAACTCACCAAAGATGAAGACGGTGAATCCGTTGATAACACCAAATACCGTGGCATGATTGATAGTCTTCTCTACCTCACGGCTAGTTGGCCGGATATCATGTTTAGTGTATGTCTTTGTGCTAGGATTCAAGAAAACCCTAAAACTTCACATCTAGAAGCCATCAAAAGCATATTTAGATATATTAAGGGTAAAACTCAATTGTTATTATGGTATCCTAAGCGGACGAGGGTAGAAACTATTGTATATGCAGATTCTGACAATTCATGTGATTATGTTGACTGAAAAAGTACAAGTGGTGTTTGCACTTTCATGGGGTGTTGTTTAACATCTTGGTTCTCAAACAAGCAAACGGCATTAGCCATCTCAACAACCGAAGCCGAATATGTCTCCGCTGGCAAAGCATGCCAACAAGCACTATGGATGAAACAAGCGTTAGTTGACTAAGACATCCATCTAGGTGACATTGCCGTTCTATGTGACAACAAAGGTGCTATTGATCTTAGCAAAAATCCGGTGTTGCATTCTCGTTCCAAACATATAGAGATCCGTCATCACTTCTTAAGAGACAATATTCAAAAAGGGAACATTTCAATTGAGAAAGTGCCATCCGAAGACAACATAGCCGACGTCCCCACCAAACCGTTGAAGCTGGATCTTCATGGTGCTTATACGAGGCCCTTTCTAAGGTTTTTTATTCATCGGTTAGAAGTTAACCCTTTTCTAGGGTTGTTTAATTTCCTGCACGTTGACTTTTCTGGTCAGTTACATGATTGGCTTTCTCTGTTTCATTGTGGTTTGTGGGTTACCTGAGAGAGAATGGTATGATGGATGTTGGGTGTTGCAACTATCTTCATGGTGCTTATACGAGGCCCTTTCTAGGGTTTGTTATTCATCGGTTGGAAGTTAACCCTTTTCTAGGGTTGTTTAATTTCCTGCACGTTGACTTTTCTGGTCAGTTACATGATTGGTTTCTCTATTTCATTGTGGTTTGTGGGTTACCTGAGAGAGAATGGTATGATGGATGTTTGGTGTTGCAACTATGATCTATTTTTGGATCATCGTTGCATTCGGAAGTGCTTGGCCAAACTCCATGGTGTTGTGTAAAATTTTTTAAGGTGTTAACCAGGTTTGGGTAATACTAGGGTTCTTTCTCTGGAGTTGGTTAGCTGTGATCGTGGTTCCTTTTGGTGGCTACCATGGTTCTTTGTTTTTTCTACTGGAAGTTGTGTTTTTTAGTTTGTCTTCTTACTATAAACACATTACATGTTTCAAATCAGCCTATGGGATGAGTTAGACGAAAATCTGTTCATTTTTTCAGCCTATGAGGTTGCTTTAGGTGTGACCTGTTTGACATTCTTATCTAATGGTCATACATTTTTATTTCTTCATGTGGAGGTCATGGCCTCTAGTGGTCATACCTATGGGATGAGTTTTTTGGCGGTATTGGATCCACCATTTTCGATGGTGTATATGGTTATGTAAGTTCAAGGTTCCATGTCGACGTCTAATGTGACTTATGGGTTTATTCTGGTTTTGTAATAAGGTGAAGATGTCTGGTGTGCATGGACTTTGATTTTTAGTTCTATGATGACTATGGCTTAGGTGCTTACCTGAAGGAAACAAGCATTTGCTTTTTCATTTTTATGTTCGCTTGTATAGTCGTTATAGATTGTTAGTTTATTATGCAAGTTATAAGAATGGCATGTCATTCTTATATAGTGGTCGCATTAAGTGTCCTAAGGTACTGAGGCGAGGGAACTCACCCTCGTCTTTTGTACTTCAATGTTTTTTGGATAATATATTTTACCAGGGTGCAGGATTACTCCCCTTTACCAAAAAAAACCGTTGAAGCCGGAGCAATTCAACTTACTTCGTCTAGGTCTTGGTCTTATAGAACAATCGTCTTGAAATACTTTTTCTCTACAAGGTACGTAAACTTTTGATTTACCTCCTCTTCTGAGTCTAGGATCTCTATTTCACATGACTCACTAACAATATGGGGATTTATTTTCAAAAGTAAAAGATATTTTCTATACAAGAAACTCTTCGAAATCTTTTCTAAAAATATTTCTCCCCATATTATTTTCTTTTAAATCACTCTCACGTCAAGGAAAAACACTCTTCTACTCATCATTAATACAAACTAAAAACCTCTTGTTTCATTGCATCTCATATGTCTTTTGAATGCTTAAAGGAATACATAAATAATATGCGTTTTCGGGTACATTCAATCAAGCAAAAATGAATTAAGGAGTCTTCAGGTTATCTCACGCATATATATATACATACGTATTTTTTCACTTGTATGTTAACTTTTCTTTCTTTAAAGAGTTGAGATAACCGCATTTCCATATGGTTTCCATATAGGCACACACTAGGCACTATTATTTCCAAAAACAATATTTTTCTCCTGCCTGAGAACACCAGTTCCACGGATCCCAGCATTTGCGCTGGACGGATCCCTGAAGGATCAAATCCATGGGAACCGTGTTACAGTAGCCTTGTTTATCACATCCTTTTCTTATTTTGGCTTGAAATTTTCAAATTTTCAACATTTTATCTTTATCACTAATGAATATGTTCCTTAATGCTTGTGCTCTCATGATCACTTGCCTTAAATTCATATCTAATCATTAGATTATAATCCATATTTTGGTTTTAGCATTCATTGCAATGCATTATTTGTTCTATAAATAAGGTTCCAAAATGCTTGCATATCCATCACTTTCAACCACACAAACAACCATCATCATGTCTCCCAAAAGATCCTCAAACAATGATGAACTATCTAGTGAAAACAACCCTTTTCAAGAAATTCGAAACTTTATCCTACCACGTTCCGTCATACCACCACACAAAAAACTAGGAAAACCGTCCGGATTAGCATCCGACCTTGTTGCTTAGCTAAACCTTTATCAAATAGCTCATCACCAACTACTCATTCTCCACCAAATGACTACAATATAGCACTTCCATCATCTCCTAAAAACTCACCACCACATTCACCAAACGAGTCTCAACTTGACACTTAAATCACCCTAGCGGAACTCCTTAAGAATCCGAAAACAATTCCACTACCCTTGTCCACCACCCGCACAATCCCAACCATCAAAATCTACCCAACTAGCTTCAAACATAAACCCAAAAGAGCTAGTCTTTTTAACACCTCCAACATCTCCAAATACCTTCTTCAAAGAGCTTGAAAACTCACCATCTCTACCACCCATCACCTTACAAGAACATTTAGATTCTTTTCCACCAGTAATCACCAACGTCATGGACTTTGATCCATACTTACCAACATTTCCACCACCTAATCCGCATTCCAAAAATCAAACTTGGCCGGAGACCATCCACTCACACCTCCCTCACTATCTCTTTTGTGAACACTGCCAATCCACTAGGGATCTCGCAATGGAGATAAGGGACAAAATGCGGTTCATTCTCAACCATATCCTTAATCGCATCAACATTATCACTCACCAAAGCTTCCATCATTAGACGCTACACATGCATGGAAGGAATGATAATAATATTTTCTCTTTTTTTTTTCTTTTAGGTCTTTCTAAATAACAAATCCTTGTTCTTAGTTTTACAATTGTATGAGGCATATATACCACTACATTTTGATATTTTATTAAAAGGATTTGTTTACGTATCTTGGCTTTCTATCTTGTTTCACGTCTTCTACAAGATTATATTACATGTTATCACTAACATTTTTTTTGTAGGTATTATTTTTTCTCACTTGACGCCCTATTCTAGGGGGAGCTACCATCAAAGGGGAGTTAGTGGTTTATGGATCATTGTTTTTCCACCTTTTATTTTTACTCAACTCACTTTTTGTTTCGACAAAAAGGAGGAGAAGAGAGTAAAACTCACATATACACGTTCAAAACGTACATCTAATCTTAAGTTTTACTCACCATAACTTTATGTTTTCTAATCAACAAAAAGGGGGAGATTGTTAATACCAATAAACCGTAAAAACGTTTTTTTATATTTAGCGATCTCGTTATATTTTGTTGATAACAAATATAAAGTTATCATAAGTAAAATTTTAAGAATACATGTTGTTTTGCAAAGTATATACATTTGGTCATTTACATAAATGTTGTAATAAATAAATTGTTGTAATATAATATGTAATAGGTTGGGTAATATCCAAGGCCCATGACCCATACCCATGGAGCTAATCCATAACCCATGACCCTTTCATGACATCATGCATGAAATCATGTTGGGTATTATCCAAGACCGATGACCCAATGTCCATAACCCATGACCCAAGGGCCATGACCAATTGTCTAAATACATTGTATCTTGTTGGGTACCCATGACCCAATGTCCATGACCCATGGCTCATAACCCATAACTCATAACCCGGTTTGCAACCTAAAATCTGAACTATTCTGACCCAGACTGCCGGATCCTAGGATTTGCAATGGCTAGGTCCCTTGGGTGATGGATCCGCCAGAACTGTGGAACATTAGGCTTTTGTGCCTATAAATAGTGAGTCATTTCTTCATTGTTTCTCACCCATCTTCTTACAACTCTCTCATATATTATCTCACTCTCCTAACCTCTGATCATTTGATCATTCTAGTAGTTCTTCTATCTTTTGTTGTGATTCTCGTATACAACAAGTCATCCAAGCAAAGGGTCCTTGATTGATTTTTCCATCCACAAGATTTTTGTAGCATATCTTGTAATTCATATTTCACATAGTTGTTGTTTAATAGTTGTGTAAAGGTTTAGTTCTACCTCGTGGAAGAACTCGGTATTTAGCTTTGTACCGGAAAAATGTAAGCGACGTTGTGAGGCTTCTCCGCCAAGTTGAAGGAGCTTGTTGACATAGTGCTTGAACTCTCGAGTGAGGTACTTGGGGAGTGGAGTAGGGCAAGGAAGTTGTCCTTATAGCCGAACCACTATAAATCACTTATGTCGCTACTTTCTATCCTTTTACTTTACTTGCTTTCTTGACTTACGTTACTTATTGCTTCATACTATTTATCCATCCATACGAATTCACATAATATCGAATATAAATATTTGAAACTTAAATTAAAATTGGTAAAACTATTCAACCCCCCCCCCTTCTAGTTTTTCATAAGTTGTAAAATTAATAATTTGGTATAAGGTAAATATTCTCGCCAAGTCAAAATATCTCGGGTTTGATTTGTGAATGTGTAATGTGTTTCATGTTGCTCGTAAATAATGCCATATGAAAACGTGTCGAAAGTCATTTAATTATATAAAAAAAAATATAACTCGTAGTTATCGGTAATCAAGGTTTACATTTTCTAATTGCCTGGTTAATTTCTCGGGGTCTTACAGTACCTACCCCTTAATAGAACCGCGTCCGGAGGTTTAACTTGCGGAGGTTGTCGTGGTTGATTCAGCGAATAGGTGAGGATATTTGGCACGAAATAGATCCTCGCATTCCCAGGTGTACTCAACACCTCTCTACTTATGATTCCATCAAACGTTGACAACGGGAATGTGGCTTTGCTTCAATCTTTTGACATATCTATCCATGATTTCTACAGGTTCTTCTACGAAGCTGAGTTTGTCATTGAGTTGAATTTCCTTTAAAGGAACAACAAGGGTTTAATCGGATAGGCATTTCTTGAGGTTAGACACATGAAAGGTATCATGTATCCTTCTGAGCTCTTCCGAAAGTTCGAGTTTTTAAGCCACTGGGCCAATTCTTTCTAAAATTTTGAATGTCCATACATATCGAGGTTTGAGTTTTTCGCGCTTGCCAAATTTGACCATTCCTTTCCACAGAGATACCTTTAGCATGGCCATATCTCCAACTTGGAATTCCATTGTCTTTCCCCTGACATCAGCATAACTCTTTTGTCCATCTCTTGCTGCTTGCAGGCATTGTTTGATCTACATTATTTCTGCCCAACATATAGGTGATCGACATTTACGTTCGTAGAGTTCTCCGAATAGAGCTGCTTTGATGCTGGCATGGTAGTTGTTGTAATAATAAAATTCTGCCAACGGTAAATGCTTATCCCAACATTTTTTGAAATCGATCACACATGCCCGAAGCATGTCTACCAAGGTTTTGATTGTCCTTTCACTTTGCCCGTCGATTTGAGAGTGATATGCGGTACTCATGTCTAATTGGGTACCCATAGCTCGTTGAAGTGTTTGCCAAAATCTTGAGGTGAATCGGCTATCACGATCAGATATGATAGAAATCGGTACTCCATGTCAAGAAACAATTTCGTTCAGATATAACCGAGCAAGAGTACTCATCTCGTTGGTTTCTTTGATAGGAAAAAAGTGGGCTGATTTGGTAAGGCGGTCCACAATGACCCAGATGCTGTCGAAACCATTAGAAGTTTTTGGCAGTTTAGTGATGAAGTCCATAGTAATTCTTTCCCATTTCCAAATGGGAATTTCTGGCTGAGTTAGTAAACTGGATGGCTTTTGATGTTCTGCTTTGACTCTAGAGCATGTTAGACATTTTTGAACATACTCCGTGATGTCGGCCTTCATGTTTGGCCACCAATATAGTAGTTTAAGATCTTGATACATCTTGTTGGGACCGGGATAGATGGAGTACTTAGACTTATGAGATTTATGCATGATAAGTTCACGGATACCCCTGTAGAGTGGAATCCAGCTTCTTTCTTTAAAACACAGTGTTCCATCTAATCTTTTCACGAAGCCATTTTCATTCTCCAGCATGCCGTAAATCTTCTCGTTTGGTCTATTTGCTTCTGTAAGCGCTTCAGTCTGAGCTTCAAGAATTTTTAATGGAAGAGGTGAATTGATTACCATTCTTAAAGATCTCACTCTAAGTGGTTTAGGGCGATCTTTTCTGCTCAAGGCATCTACCACGGCATTTGCTTTTCTGGCATGGTAGCAGATCTCACAATCGCAGTCTTGAGCAATTCTAACCATCAGCGTTGTCGCATGTTTAGTTCCTTTTGATCCAAGATGTGCTGAAGGCTTTTATGATCTATGTACACTATGCATTTGGTTCCATACAGATAGTGTCTCTATAACTTAAGAGCAAATACTACTGCTCCTAATTCCATATCATGAATGGTGTAATTCTTCTCATGAGTTTTGATTTGACGGGATGCTTAAGCAATCACTTTACTCCTTTGCATTAGAACAACGCCTAGAACCAAGTTTGAGGGGTCACAATACACCATAAAGTCTTCTACTCCTTCGGGTAAGGCGAAAATTGGAGCTTCGCAAAGTTTTTGCTTCAGGAGTTGGAAAGCAGACTCTTGAACGGTTCCCCATTCAAACTTCTTAGTTTTTTGAGTTAGCTTCGTCAATGGTTTGGCAATATTTGAGAAACCCTCGATAAATCTTCGGTAATAACCGGCAAGACCAAAAAATTGTCGAATCTCAGTGGGGTTGGTTGGATCGGCCCAGTTCTTAATAGCTTCAATCTTTGCTGGGTCCACATGAATGCCTTGACTATCAATCACATGCCCAAGAAATTGTACTGTCTGGATCCAGAAATCACATTTGGAAAATTTAGCGTACAATTCTTCATCTTTGAGTAATCCCAAGACAGTTCTTAGATGTTCTGCATGTTCTTCTTTATTTCGAGAGTAGATGAGAATATCATCGATGAACACGATGACGAATTTATCCAAGTAGGGTTTAAAAACTGATGCGAGATATTGTAACCTCACAAGGAGTTATACTTCTTGAGGGATCTCAAGAAGTTTTGCAATCCTCCAGGAAGTGTACCTGATCGTTGTAGTGTAGGGTAAAGGGTGTTACCCCGGTAAATATATAACCAAAAATAATGTTAAGTACAAATGGAATGTGGCAGAAATACCACATTAACCTCAAGCTAAATGCTTGATAAACTAGTGTTTATGACAGGCCATAAACATAATAAACCTAGTTATATTACATCACCTAACTAGGCATAATACAAGAAAAAACTTGTAACAAGCGAGCATCCCGCATCCAGCCATTGCACGAAGGGGGCAAGTCGACCTAGGAAGTCTGCCTCCTTAAAAACCCTTTCCAAGAAAAACCCAAAGGGAAAAACCTTGGAGTAGGGAAAAAGAGTACAACCCTTACATGGCACTCCCTTCGTGTATAATACAAACACTTGGAATCTTCCATTTATCAAGTATCAGACGAGCCCGCGGGGTTATCTTCTTGAACTTGAAGGTAACCAGCTTCAACCGAACGGTAGAGACAATAATTTGGACCACTTCAGCTACAGTAGACTTCTTTAGCTTGAAGAGTCTCGAATTACGTTCCATCCAAATGTAGTATGTAGTAGCAGCGAGCAATAAACGAGATATGATACTACTAACTAAACGCCCCTTTGATATAGGAATAATGAATGTAAGAGCATTATCCAAAGAAGGTAGGACAGCATCCATTCCAGATAAAACCCAAACCTGCAACCAAATCTGCATAGAAAACTGGCCCTCAAAAAACAAGTGAGAGTTAGAGTCCAGAACCAAGTCACATAGCGGGCATCTAAGCAAGTCCAAATAAACATTAGGACCAACATCCCATTGTCGCATCCTATCCTGAGTCTTTAATTTCTGCTTAATAATAAGCCACAAATGTATAGCATGCCTCAGAATATAATGAGAAAACCAAGGAATATGATACCAATCCACCAAGTCAGCCCTTAGGCGAAGAGAATCCCACACACCCGAAACTGAGAAACGACTAAGATTACCATCCAAAGTACGCCATAATAACCCATCATCAGTATCGTTAAGATTAGGAACCAGGAGAGCAGCTAACAGTGTAAACCTAGATAACCAATCAGGAGGCCATCGCCAAACACCATTATCTATCACATCACAAACCGAGTCTAATAAATTATACCTAGCCCGAGCAATATCTCTAGCAGTAAGTGAATCACGAATGGGGCTTAACTCACACCACATATCAAACCAAACGGAGATAGCCTTTCCATTATTAATCTTATGCCAGATGAAAGGACGAACCTTGGCTTTAATTGCAAGAAGCTTGCGCCAGCCCCAGCTAACATCACCCAAGCAAGGAACATCCTAAAAGCTTCTACCACGAATTTTATAAGAACGAATCCATTGAACCCATAAGGTCTCTTTATGTGTCAAAATACTCCAAATATGCGTAGTCATGAGAGCAATGTTAAAATCATCCAATCTACAGATACCTAGACCTCCTTCTTGCTTAGGCTTACAAACAGACTCCCAAGCAACTTTGGCCTTACCCCTTTTCATTTCTCCTTGACACCAAAGGAAACCCCACATAAGCTGCTCCAATTCATGAATGATATGGGTAGGAAGAAAAAAAACAGAAGCCCAATATTAATGCATCGAAGATAACACAGACCTTACCAACTGAATCCTACCCGCGAAGGATAAAAACTTATTACGCCAATCATTCACACGGCCTTACAAATTTTCTACAAGAACCTTACAATCCCTATAAAGTAGTCTAGATGATATAAGAGGGACCCCAAGATACCTGACAGGGAGAGAACCTTCTGCAAATGGCATAGACTGGAGAATAGCAGCTTTCATAGCATTAGGAACATTACAAAAGAAAGCTGTACTTTTAGAGATACTAGGGATAAGACCCGAGACATTCTTGAAATCCTCCAAAGCCTGCATTATGACATTAACATAATCCGGATGGCCTCTAGAAAACAAGAAGATGTCATCTGTAAAACAAAGGTTAATAATTCTCTGATCATTATAGTGTAGTATAGGTAAATCCGGGGGATTGTCGTTCTCTAGGGGAATAGTGTCGTTAGGTTGAAGTGTATTGATGCGCGTATAACGCGTTTCGGGGTCAAAGGAACTTCCTTTTCGTCGAGCAAGTTTTTCAACACCCTAGGCAGTGAACCTAATCGTTGTAGTGTAGTATTGGGTAAGCCTCGGGTATTGATATCATTCTCTAGGGGAATAGGAATGCTAGTGAGAGATGTACTACGCTAAGGTTTGAGGTTGAGGAAGATTCTTTTTTTTATCTTTTTTATATATTTTTTATAAAGCTAAGGGTAAAATCTCGGGGTTTGGATTTGGGGGTTGGTACTTCTACCGATTACTCTACTTATCTAATTATCTAAACTAAGAGGTAGTCTATGTCTATTTGATGTGTGCTCGTATGATGATTAAAAATGTGTCTACCTAGATACTATTACTCCCTAGTTATCTTTTATTGGTGGTTGAATTGTCACGTCCTTATTCATAACGCGTTGTGTTTTCTAAGGTCGTAGGGTATGCTTTTATCCCTAACTCTTTAGTATACCTTAAGGTTATTGCCTACGAGATCTCTAGGATTCATAAACTAACACTAAGGTTATCTTTCGATATTTAGCCTACAATTATTCTAGGTGGTTATAAACTAAGGATCACAAAGATTACTTAACCATTAAAAACACAACGATTACCTAGTGCAATCCTAAGCCAATTACAATTAAGATAACACCCTATTAGTGTTACATTATGGTCTGATTGCATGGCTGCTTTAACGCTTTCGTCTTGGAATCATTGCTGCTACTAGTATATGATGGTGTTTGAATCAAGCCATAGTGTTTTTGTTTGATTTGCACCCGTTGAGTGCATGACACTGTGTAGGGGAGCTGTTAATGTTTATTTAGTGTATCCCTTCATGTGCTACTTGTTTCAGTGATGCTGCTGATCGTGATTGGAAGTTAAGTTTTGTAGCGTTCTTATTTAAAAACTCTAGCGATTATTGGAAGTTAGGGTTGAAAAACCTATGTTCGTGTCCTTTGAACTCACAAGTTTGGCTCGTTATGATGGTATTTTTTACACGTTCAGACTTGGTGGTTGGGATGTTTATGTTCATCTCCTTGGTGCTCACAGCCGTGTTCTAATTTGACGCATGTTTGTAGGACAATAAAGATGATTGGAAGTTCTTCGATGACTATGCTTTGGTGCTACATGTATGAAGCAAGCCTTTAATGTCATATGTTTATTCACTTGTACTGTCATAGTAAAGTCATTGTAGGTTGTTAGTTAAGAATGGCATGTCATTCTTATATAAAGTTGCTTGTAAGTGTCCTAAGGGACTAAGATGAGGGAATCACTCTCATCCGTTGTACTTCAATGTGTTTGGTTAATATATTTTACCAGGGTGCAGGATTACTCCCCTTTACCAAAAAAAATGAGCCGCTACCCCCCATTATTTTTCGGCCAAAATAACCACAAACTTTCGTCCTCTCTACCTATCCGTGGGTATGCAATACGAGTAGTTTTGTGGTTTTACTTTTAAGGGTGGTAGCTGTCTAGTTTTCATGATTCATCTTTCTTGGAATCCCCTTTGTTGATGCCATATTTATATCTGATTTCTGCACTTTCGGTATTATCCTAGTTCTAGGGTGTAACGCGGATATCACTCATACGTAATCCTTATTAGGGTTACATTTTAGTGTGCGGTTCTTGGTTCCCTGATGCTTTAACGCTTATATCTTGGGAAGGGTTTCTGTCTTTTGCGCTATGACGGTTGTACCAAGCTCTATTCTTAGGGTTTGGTGTTCGATTGATCTTCATGTAACCAGTGTAGTTTGTCTCGTGTCCCTGTATGTCGACACTTGATGTTGTATGGGTTTGTGTTTTTTGGGTGGTGAGATATGGAAGACGGCCGTTTAGGGTTTCCTTATGCAAAACTCTAATCTTGTTATGTGGTGTCTATTTCCTTGGATGTTATTCATATCTTGAGGCGGACGTAATTGGTTAATGGAAGTTAGAGTCCTGTATAAACTCTATCCTTTGTATTCAGATCCATGCTATAGTGTTACATTCACAACTAGTTCTTTCTGCGTGGATTTGGAGTATTGGCAGTTCTTGTTTAAGGGTTTCTCGTTCGAAACTTTTGGTTTATGTTCTAGACCTGTATGTTGAATTGCAATCTGATCTGGTTGGTCTTGGGAACTGTCATGGGTTTGGTATTGAACGTTAGGGCTTTCGGTATCCCTAGTTCTTGGATGTTTGATCTTCTCTGCATTGGGTTATACGGTTATTAGTGCAAATTTATTCTGTTTGCTGCTGCAGTAGATCATGTTTGTATGGTTCGTTCAGATACCTTTCAATCTGTTTACTAGTGGGTCGATTGGTATTGTGTGATTGGAGCTTAGGGTTTCTTAACCCTATTTTTTTGCTTCCGACTCGACTTATATTGTGGTTGTATACATTGTTGAACCTAGTCAGGTTGAGGCTGAATTGGAAGTCGTGGTGGTTGTTTCATTGATGTTACTACTACCATGTGGTTTTTGAAGACAATCATCACACATAGTTTACAAAAAGGTATATCTAATCGTTTTGGCTGTGTTCGATGGTTGATTTCGTCTTCAATTTAGATTATTGTGTTACCTTGGCCTTGAGTTTTGTGACTCGAGGTAGTAGTGTAGCTCCATGAGTGGTTGGTACGCAATTCAGATTTCTGATTATGAGGTTGCGTTTGGAACTTAGGGTTTAATAACCCTATGTGTATGGTTCGGATCTGTACTTCTTGGTTTTCATTCATATCTAGTGCTTCAGATGTTGAATCTTCGTGGAAGTTGGTGTTGCACTCGTATGTACGACAATGCATATTATTGATGATAGAGTTGCTCACTATGGACGTGGTTATTGGAACCTAGTTTTATTACATTTATTTTGTTTTAAAATGTAATTGGTTAGTCCAGCGGTTTGCTGTGTATTTGTTTTGCATTTTGCAATTGTAATCGCCTATGTAACGGGCTGAGGACATGGGATTCGCCCATGTCAATTGTACTTAAATGTTTTTTGGTGTAATGAATTTTACCGAGGTGAATTAACCCTTTTACCAAAAAAAAGCAAATATGATGAGTGTCAATCATCATATCCCATACTTGTTCGTGCACTAATGTTTTGGAATAAAAACATGAAGAGAAATCCTTTCGACCTTTTATCTTTTAAATGTTATTACCAACAAATTAAGCAAGACTAGATGTTATTTCAAAAATCTCATTAAACAAGAATAATTTACATGCATCACAAAGATAAGTACACTCCCAACAATTGCCTACATCTTACACACAAGTATATCCAATAATTACTCCATTATAACCATAACAAAACACAAGTAGCAAATATGTAATTCATATAATTTATAAGAACATAAATTCATGACAAAGTAACAAAGAATACCTATCCTCGGATTACAAGAACTAGTTTTTGTGGACTTATAGCAAACCACGCGCCTCCAATCGCCTTATATTACCCGTAACAACTCCAAATTACTACCAAATGATTGAGAATTGCACTCAACAAGTTCCTGGACGTTTTACAGACTTTATATGACTTTTGGGCTGAATAAAAATGGTTAGTAATAGCTTTGGTGAAAGTCTATTACTTCTTAAGTTGTGTCACACTAAGTACATAGGTCTAGGTTCAATATGTAGCCAAGAACTCTTAACCAACAAGCCAAAAACGTTCTCTAGTAGTTAATATCAAGAAATGATTAGACTCCAATGATTAATGAAAGTAATGGCTTCATTAAATGCAAAATTTGTAACTGCAGCCGATCGGTTGCGGGCTTCAACCGATCAGTTCCTCCCAAAATCATCACCCAGCCGATCCGGTTGCGGGCTTCAACCGATCGGCTGGAGTCCATCCGTACAGCTTTTCCTTGACTCGGTTCGATGCATGCTTTTTCCTTGCTTCTGGCACTGATTTCTACGATAGAACTTGATATTTTATTGATGTAGATACTTAGAAATCATCGTGCTTCAAATCATTGAGTCTTTTCTTCTTTCTTATCCTTCTCGGGAATTATCCAAATGTGCATACGTTCATCATTTCTTCATCTTTTTCAATACCTGGCTACATTTACATACAAATACGCTTCCTTGGCAATTTTGCAATAATTATGCGTAAATATAACCAATTATCATGCACAAAACTAACAATAACGCTACTAAAATCATGCTTATTCTGAGCGTTATCAAATTTTAAAACTAACAACAACGCTACTAAAAACTTGATGTGGTACGTGTGTACAAGTTTTAAATTTATAAAAGGTGATTTACCTCTATCAATAACACATACAAGCAAGTGAACTCGTCCGTTATAGCAAGATTATGATGGTAAGTCGGGATTGTTCGCAGGGATTTGTGAGTGAATAAAGAAACAAGTTATAAAATCTACTATAGCAATCCAAAAGTAAATAATAACGAGAATAGAGACAATGAAATTTAGATGATTAAAACTACACTTGCTTAAACTAGTTTCTTATCCTTGAAAAGTATGATTGTGTTAACCTCTTCTTAATATATTGGTTATGA
Organism: Chrysanthemum makinoi; assembly: GCA_910596185.1. Classification (NCBI taxonomy): domain Eukaryota; kingdom Viridiplantae; phylum Streptophyta; class Magnoliopsida; order Asterales; family Asteraceae; genus Chrysanthemum; species Chrysanthemum makinoi. The sequence continues at coordinate 230,015,181 of OU343225.1, read as the reverse complement.
TAATTAGTTGGAATACTAATCTATTATTCTTACAAGTTAAACCTTCGTCAAAATTTTATTTTATAAAAACGAGCGTTAAGTTTAACCAATCAATTCAAGATCAATTCAAGTTTCATAAATTTATATTCAAAAACTTAAACACAAAAACATCCATTTGCATTATCAAATTTGCTTAAGTAATGGTCAATACAAAAGGTAACCGATTATAGATAAATGGTCACAATTGATTGTAAACAACTATTCTTACGACCTTTTGAGGTGTTTCCAATCAATCCAATTTGATAATCAAAAAGTATTATTATTACAACCACACTTGAGTTTCTTTGTTTGACCAAGAATAATGGGTAAAAACATCCATTCATAGACAAATGATTATAACTAGTTGAATAACAATAAATCCTTTTGACCCTTTAAAATTACTAACAACTAGTTCATCTTGATTAACAAATGTCACTATGAAACTTAAGCACAATTGGATCTTAGAATTGACTTGAAATTGAATTAAAACATGATAACGCAATCATAAACTAATCATTAGATAAGTAACATTGTTTAAGGAAGTGCATAAAGGAACTAGCCACTTATAGCAAACATGAACATAAAATCGAAACTTTGAACATTATAAAACATGATTAAGAGTCTTACAATGATTGGAATAAGATTAAAATGATTGAGTAATGTTGCCCAAAGTATTGGTGTTGACTTCTCGGTGGTTTGACTTCTAGATGTTGACTTCTTGGACCTCCAAATTTTCCTGGACTTCTAATGATGAATTTAAGAGCTATTTGATAATGATTTGATGAGTAGAGAGTTTGTATTGTAGTGTATGTTCTCAAATGATTACAAAGGCTCTATTTATACTAATCTCAAGGCCTAGGGTTATAAATGCTAAGCTTGGCCTCCAAGGAGCTTGGAAGGGATTAGAATACACCAAGGAATGACCTAGAATTGTTTGGATACAAGTGAGGAGTAATTATGAAGAAATGGCAGACAGGCTTTTCCAGCCGAATAGGTTGCGGGTGGCAACCGATCGGCTGGTCTTCTTCAATAAACTCCAACCGAATCGGTTGCGGGTGGCAACTAATCGGCTGGTCTTTCCCAGCAGATGACTTGCTTGATTTGATTGATTCTAGTTTGTATCTCTTGATTCTTCATCCAAACTTGATCTTTTTCATTGCTCTGACACTTGGAATGCTGAACCATTCATGTTTTAAATGCCTCCATGAAACAAAAATCTTCTTGTATGAATACGAATCTTCATTTATTTAACATTCTTTGACTTTTCCTTCCATTTTCCTGCACTTGGTTACATACACTAGACAAACGTTCTTTGATACGATTAAGTACCAAAATCATATGAATATAACCAAATAACATATATAAAAGTACGAATAACGCTACTAAAAACATGTACCATTTGAGCGTTATCAAATTCCCCCACACTTAAATTTTGCTTGCCCTCAAGGAAATCTAGAATTGAAATAAAATATCCACCTGGTACAGAAATATGATTGAGAAAAATGTGATGCAACTCTACCAAGTATAAGTACAAGATAGGATCCAACGTGTTAGCTTTAATGATGAAACAAAATTAAGATGTTTGACAATATCCAATGATTTTCTTACATGATTAACATTTCAAAACACCTCATAAAAAAGGAACGAAATATAATTCACTCAATCACTCAATTTCTTAGGTAGAGTAAACAAGAGAAATCACACTTATTGCTCAATCATGATTCGTTTATTACCATAAGCTTGTACAAGAAACAAAACTCCACCGACGTGGCGTGAGCACCAAGTATAAACATCAAAGGAGGGATTTTATTCGGGTTGAAATGATAGGCTTCGGGTGATTAAAGGGTATGGATGAGGCATGGGATTATTTATTTAATTGGTTTAAAAAGAAAAACATAGTCAAGTCTAATTCCCATGTTGCTAGTTACCAAACAATCCGCAAACCAGTAAATGATTATAGATACAATCTTTCTTTTCTTCAGACTTTCACAAATCTTCACATCGATTCGCCATAACAATATTCTTCATATATAGCACATTGGCTAATACTTATTACATAACTAACACTTTTTTTAACTCTTTTCTTCGAAATGGCACATATGAATGACAAAGTGCGGTTACTCATAATCATCAAGACAATCCAATCGTACCAAGCAACTAGCAACCAACCGTTTAGACATTTCACAAGGGTTAGGCTAAGGCTTAAAGTGTAAAATATTTTTGTATTTTTCTGGATTTAACAAAAATGAAAAGATTTTCTTGGGGGGTGTACTAAGGTTATCTAGCAATAAAAATGAGTGCTACAAATGGGTCCATAAGGGTGGTTAACTAACCGATGTGGTTTGCTAAATATATCATTAGATGTAAAATGGAAGGCTCTTTATCACACGAATACACTTATATCACACGAATGCGATCTCACTGTTGTCTGGTAATGATTTAGAAGAACAAGTTCTAGAATAAATAAAATCACCGGCACACTCATGAAAAGATCTAAGCATAAAAGATGTATGCTATATATATATATATTTATATATATATATATATATATATATATATATATATATATATATATATATATATATATATATATATGATATAGGCTCAAATCCTCACAATTTGGTGGAAAGGGCTTATATAATGTGTGCTAGCAAATGTTATCTGTTAATACAAATAAACCATAAAAACGTTTATTTATATTTTACGATCTTCTAATGTTTTGTCGATAACAAACGTAAAATCATTTTAACGAAACAAATAAAATACATGAATGGTTTGAGCCAATAGTTTACTAACACACTTACATTTTCATATAAAACACTAAATAAGTAATAGTGTTTACATTTATAGAAATGCATATGTATAACAACTAGTGTTTACATAATGGGTATATATATATATATATATATATATATATATATATATATATATATATATATATATATATATATATATATATATATATACATACATACTTAGTATATATTGTAATGGGTAATGTAATGGGTAAAAATCTAAGTAGTTGACCCATTGACTAGATACATTGAATGTAGTTGGGTAAAACCCAAAGTCCATAACCCATAACCATGGAGCATGATCCATAACCCATGACCCATTGCATGACATCATGCATGAAGTTAAGTTCGGTATTATCCATTGTCCATGACCCATGCCCATGATCCAATGTCTAGATACATTGTATCTATTTGGGTACCCATGACCCAAAGTCCATGACCTATGATCCATGACCCATGACCCAAATAGGAGGAGCGTCTAGCGGATCCCCAGAAATACACTGGACGGATCCCTCAAGCAAGAGATCCGTGGGATCCGGGGAACAGTAGTTGATTTTTGTCTATAAATAGTGAGCCATTTCCTCATTATAACTCACCCCTTTTACACACATTCTCTCTTAGTGTTGTAAACTCCCTAACCTCAGATCCAAAGGATCTTCCTATGTAGTTTTGTGTTTGTGTGATTCTCAAGGTTCTGCTTAAAGGCGAGATCACCACCTCTTGAAGTTGAATAAGCTCAAGTCCATGAGTTTCCAAGCTTCGTCAACATCAAGACTACTGAAGTTCTCTTTTTGATAGTTCTTTATTCTCTCATTAGAAGTGTTGTGTTGAATACATAGGTGAAAGATGTCTAAATGGTCAAGTCGAAGGCATTAGTGAAAGGTGCCGAAGATCCGTGTTGAAGGCATTAGTGAAAGGTGCCAAAAGTTTGTGTCGAAGGCATTAGTGAAGGGTGCCTAAGGGTCGTGTCAAAGGCATTAGTTAAAGGTTCCTAGGGTGTACATTCGATATGCTGCATTGATGTACACGATAGATTAGTTTGGGTCAAAGGATATTGATATCCTTGTTGATGTTGTAATAAGGAGTGGATCTCCTTTGGGATAGGTGTTGTGTAGTGTTGGGTAGTAGTTCCTCCTTTGTAATGGAACTCGGTATCTAGCCTTGTACCGGATAAAGTGTAGGCGACGTTGTGATAGGTTCGGTTCTACCTTGTGGAAGAACCCTGTGTCTAGCCTTGTACCGGATAAAGAGTAGGCGACGTTGTGAAGGCTTCTCCTCCACAAGGATCTTGTGTTGTGTAGTGATTACGAACTCTCGAGTAGGTGACTCGGGGAGTGGAGTAGGGCAAGGAAGGTGTACTTGTAGCCGAACCACTATGAATACTCGTGTCGTGGTGTTGTGCTTCTTACTCTTTATCTTTGCAATCCTTATTTATATGCATATCTATCAATATCCAACACACACATTTAATAGATTGACATAAGTCGATCTAAGTAGTTTAAAACGAAGTTTTAATTGGTAAAACTATTCAACCCCCCCCCCTTCTAGTTTTTCACAGTTGGTATCAGAGCTTCGTTATCAAGTCTTTTAGAGTATGTTATACTTTAAAAACTTGATACGATCCGTGTATGATTGAAAACTACAAAGAAGGAAATCTTTTAAAACAAATTTTTTATTTGTTGGATAGTGATTGGTTATTCTAACAATTCTTCTTTAAGAAATCTTTTTGCTAGGACTCTTCCAAAGTCTTCATTTCTTTATAAAGAAAAATGAAGTCAACTCTCAAGGAAGAATTCAAAAGTAATCACAACCTACTTCTACCAAGTACAATGGATTACTTTAAAAGCTCATGAAGTATTTCGGGTATATGGTCTCTAAAAACCATATCAAAAGGTTTGAGGTATGTTCAGTTACCCACAAACTAGCAAATATCTATCTATAGTACGCTTATGTAAATATTTTTTGTTATATATTTACCGGGGTAAAACCCTTTACCCAAAAAATATAAATATGTTGATGATATGTGTTTATAAATATTGTTCTATATAACTATATGAACACACGAATTAGGATGTTAACTTCAAGTCTTTAAAAAGTCTCTCTTCACCACTTTCCTTACTTACTCATCATCGGGAATAGTATTCCTCTTTGATTTTCCAAAAGATCGTCAAACCCACGCCATCTTCGCAAAATAGACCTTTGATGGTTAACTTATCAAATAACCAATTGACCATCAAAACACCTTGACCAAGCATCTATTCAAATAGGAACCCCAATCTACAAGTTTTGTTTTATAAGATATTGTATAACATATTACAAAAATAACACCAAACACTCCTTTTATGTCCATAGTAGCTGGATCCCACAAGTTGTACTAGCCGGATCCCTAATACAAGGGATCCGGGGGAACTGTGTGACAGAAATCAAATATACGCCTTTCAAAACCAAAATAATTCATTTTCCCTCTCCCCACAAACACAAAAATGACCTAACATCAGCTTCCATCTCCATAGGGCTTCATATTCTCAAGCATCTCATTCCTGAACATCATTGTAAATAATTACACTCATATGTTCTATTCATCATCATCTTCATCCTAGGGTTTATGGTTTAGACTTTTCAATTAAAATTCAATTGATCACCAATTGAAGAAATTAGGGATTGCAAAAATTAATTGCAAAAGGATTCTATACAATTAAAGGTTTTTCAAAATAACATTGTTAATACAAATCAAAACCATAAACCTATCTTGACAAATTTCACCTAATTGGAATATTTGTTTTATAGGATCAATCATGCCCAAAGGTACCCAACTAGATCGCCATGACACCGTCCACTACCTCTCTAGATACTATCGAAAAGAAGAGCTCTATAAAACCAATCGCAAAATCTTCAAAAAGCTTGAAAAACGACTTATCCACGAAGGTCGTGTAGTCAAGGAATTTTTTCTTGAAAACACCAACATTCGTCAAGTCTTCTCGGCAATTAACTTTGATTGTCTCTTAGATATTGATGAACAAATTTGTCCGGTTTTATCTTTGAGTTTTACAAAAGTGTTAGGATCAGTCGAAACAATGATGAAAGCATCTCAATCAATTTTATTGTTAACAACAAAATCATCACCTTACCCCTTAACACCTTTGCACAAATTCTCCGCATTCCATGTTTAGAAATTTGTATGTATTCCCAAGATTGGGCAATATCCGTTCAATTTTTTGCACTAGACGCCAAACCAATCTATCACATTCCTCTCGATGACCCCGTAGTTGTTCGAGACACCATCTTCAAGATAAGAGTCGACCAATCTCGCCTCAACCGCAACAAAGAACTCATTCATCGTGATCCCTTTTAAATGGAACTCTCCGAGATAATTCCCATTTACAAAAAGTGGGAAGAAATTCTTAGAGAAAATGTCATTTTCTTAGTCGGGAACAAAGATCATGCCAATGCGTGTCTTGTCCAAATGATCTATTGTCTCATCCACCAAAGACCATTCAACCTTGCCTATTATATGGTGAAAAGAATGATAGGGGTATTCAAAGTCAACAACATGGTACTTCCCTATGGTATGCTCCTAACACGACTCTGTGAGTATGTTAGTGCAATGCAACCTTCTTCTATCAACGATGATCATTTTCTTACCAACCATGTCATGGTACCACTTACCAAACAACCTTCTAAACCGCTCATGATCAATGGGAAAAGGCCTCGTGATCTCTCGGACTCTTCGGACGAAGATGAAGAAGAAGTCAATCCAATTTCCAACTTCCAAATCAACCCCATGACCTACTTTGAACAACTTCCCCCTCTTCCAAATGAGTCTGAAGAATTCAAGCAAACAAAGGGAATGATCAAATGCCTAACTCACTACCTCATGACTTCGGGAAAGAAGAAGAGAAGAGATTGGCGAAAGAGACATTATGCTTGTCTTTATGGTTATCTTAGACATTTTTATGATCATTAAACAATGTACGCTTATGTTTGTGAAAGACTTACCTTGTTACTTCTATGTTTGAATATTATCACTATTACTCGTCTTTATGTTATGATTGTGTGAGATATTTACTTATTTTGATGTTTACTTACAGTAGGAACTTGTAGTATTAGTATGCGTCATCTAGTGCAAAATCTGCACACCTTCTGTAAAGCTACTGATCTGCAGTAGCTGGATCCCTCACTTTGAACTAGCCGGATCCCTCCATTTAGGGATCCGTAGGATCCGGGCAGACAGAAATGAAGTTGCAGACCTCCACACATGAAACCATTCCTCTAGACCTTATCATACTAGCTAAATATGACACCTTAGGATCACTTAAGTCTTTCTCAAGCTCACTAGGTCTCACATTCACTCATAACTAAACTTAGGATCACATTCAAGGTACTTTTGATTTATCATTTCACCAAAACTCATCATCCTTCCGCTCCAATCAACTTAGGATCACATTAAGCCTAGAAGGATCCCTCATTGAAGGGAACCGTGGGAACCGGCTGCACAAAATCAACTAATCCTAACTAAAACAATCATTTCAAGCTTTCCTTGCTAACTTGAACACTCCATCTTGTCTTAATTGACTCCCTTGATCAGTGCAACTCTGAAGTTGACTCTTGTGCATGCAAATCATTGCAATTTAAAGGATCTTAGTGGCTTAAGCTTTAAATTCACTTGCCAAATTCTTTCCTTTATAAACCACCTTATTAGTACTTCTAAGTCATCATCTACAAACTTCATCCTCAGCAACTAGAAACCTTTTTCCCACTAACCTTATCATTTTATCATGAGGAAAGCTCCTAGTGCCAACTCCTCAACCAAAGGACCACCCAAGAAACTTGCTCGTGTTGTTCATGAAATTTCTTCAACCGAATCATCACCCGTTAAATCCACAAACGCTAGGATTTCCCCTTCACCAACTCAACCAATCAAACCAATCCCGAAAAGGATTGTTCACACAAAACTACCATTGCCAAACACTACTATACCTCCTAAACCAAACACCCCTATTTCCACCAAACCATCACCCTTGGCGCCTAGAGCCATATCATTCACCACTCTATTTTCATCCCCACACCTCTACAACTTAGAGGACTTGCCTTCTAGGCCATCTCATCCTCCAACATTGCCCACATTCTCCTCAATAGAGAGAATAGCGCAACAACAAAACCATGGTGTTGAAACAACACTAGCACCGTTATCCTTTTCTCCATCACCCTCAAATAGTCCCTTTTGGGTTATGAGGTATCATCAAAGTCAACCACCCGATCACATGGAAGTAGATACCTCTCTACCACCATCCTCCACACACATTTCACCACCATCACCCTTAGTTGATCCACCTCCAAATGTACCTCCATAAATCCCTCTTTTTTTTTAGAATCCTCAACCTCCCTCATTCAACCTTCCATCTTAAACCATTCCATTTCTACCACCACCACTTCCAAGCCATGACAAAGATTGTTATCATTGTCAACATGTTGAAGGTTTAGTACATGAACTACGTGAAGAGCTACGTTTCATGTGTTCACCTCCTCGAACGTTTTGATGAGGTCAACAAAACTAAACATTCCTAAGCTTAAGGATTCAAGTGGTATTCTAGTCTTAAGCTTAACTTAGTTTGATTAGGAATCATATTTCATGTTTAAGTCATTCTCTTAGTTTTAGAGATATGTATATCATTTCTCGTGTTTTTATTGAATGAAATTACATGTTATATTCCATATGATCTTGAGAATATGTTTGGTGCCTTAATACGTAACTCTTGTTGATGTTAACACCACATTTTACATCCATATTGTTGTCTTAAGTACGCAGGTAGACGGATCCCTCACTTTAGCCTAGACGGATCCCTCCTAGGGAGGAACCATGGGATCCGTGCAACAGAAACAATTTTTCTTACTAATTTGAGTCTTATTTGCATGAAATTATGCATCATATACTTGTTTTCTAACCTTTGTTTTGTAGATTTTCAATATACACATGAAGACTTTGACACCCTTAGGTAGGGGAGTTTCTTGTCAAAGCAAAAACAATTGCAAAATCATTTTCAATACTTTCACATAGATTTACATTACTACTTGACATCCTCCTCATAAAGGAGCACTTGTCAAGGGGGAGCATGTTCGCCAAAAAGACGAAACCATTTGCAAACAAAATTGTAAAACACTCGCTTAGTCTTCCTAATTACTTGACGCCCTCAACAAAGGGAAGCACCCGTAAAGGGGGGGGGGGGGGCTAAGACGAGAATCCTTCTCTTTTCTTACTATCTATTTTTCATATTTTTACTTTTCACATGTTTTTCTTCAAACAATGTGTTAGTTTCTTTTCGACGCTCTTTTTTTTCGACAAAAAGGGGGAGAAGAGAGTAAAAACTCCAATTCAAACTTTTAGGAATTTTAGATTTTCCTTAAAATAATCTTATGTTTTGTCATCAACAAAAAGGGAGAGATTGTTAATACAAATAAGCCATAAAAACATTTATTTATATTTTACAATCTTCTAATATTTTGTCAATAACAAATGTAAAATCATTTTAATAAAACAAATAAAATACGTAAATGGTTTGAGCTAATAGGTTACTAACACACTAACATTTTCATATAAAACACTAAACAAGTAATAGTGTTTACATTTATAGAAATGAATATGTATAACAACTAGTGTTTACATAATGGGTATATATATATATATATATAGAGAGAGAGAGAGAGTTAGGATCAAATAAGAAGATTACTTAAAATAAGAAGGAATAAGAAGAACTATAACCGCAAATCCGAGATGCACCGACCTAAATTAGATGCATCCCTATAATCTTAGATGCATTATAATGCACCATAGTGTGTTTTCTAGCTTTTAATCATATACATATACGTATATTAGATGCATTTCATGATTTCTCTTGTTTTTTGTTCCTCTGCACGTGCCAAAATCATGAAAATCAATTTGCACCATCTATACATCAAATTAACTTTCAAAACTCAAGATGTTGCATCTATATGAATAGAAATGCATTTAATGCAAGTCGTTGCATCTCAAATGCGTGGTTTTGGTCACTTCTCATCACTTCTTATTTTAATTTACTTCTCACTGGATCCATACTCTATCTCTCTCTCTCTCTCTATATATATATATATATATATATATATATATATATATATATATATATATATATATATATATATATATATATATATATATATATATATATATACTTAGTATATATTGTAATGGGAAATGTAATGGGTAAAAATCTAAGTACTTGACCCATTGACTAGATACATTGAATGTAGTTGGGTAAAACCCAAAGTCCATAACCCATACCCATGGAGCATGATCCATAACCCGTGACCCATTGCATGACATCATGCATAAAGTCGTGTTGGGTATTATGAATTATCCATGGTCCATGACCCATGCCCATGATCCAATGTCTAGATACATTGTATCTATTTGGGTACCCATGACCTAAAGTCCATAACTCATGACCCATAACCCAAATAGGAAGAGCGTCTGGCGGATCCCCATAAATACACTGGACGGATCCCTCAAGCAAGGGATCCGTGGGATCCGAGGAACAGTTGTTGATTTTTGTCGATAAATAGTGAGCCATTTCCTCATTATAACTCACCTCTTTTACACACATTCTATCTTAGTATTGTAAACACCTTAACCTCATATCCAAAGAATCTTTCTATGTAGTTTTGTGTTTGTGTGATTCTCTAGGTTCCTCTTAAAGGCGAGATCACCACCTCTTGAAGTCAAGCAAGCTCAAGTCCATGAGTTGCCAAGCTTCGTCATCATCAAGACTATTGAAGTTCTCTTGTTGATAGTTTTTTCTTCTCTCATTAGAAGTGTTGTGTTGAAGATATAGGTGAAAGATGTATAAAGGGTTAAGTCGAAGGCATTAGTGAAAGGTGCCGAAGATCCGTGATGAAGGCATTAGTGAAAGGTGCCAAAAGTTCGTGTCGAAGGCATTAGTGAAGGGTGCCTAAGGGTCGTGTCAAAGGCATAAGTGAAAGGTGCCTAGGGTGTACATTCGATATGGTGCATCGATGTACAAGATAGATTAGTTTGGGTCAAATGATATTGATATCCTTGTTGATGTTGTAATAAGGAGTGGATCTTCTTTGGGATAGGTGTTGTGTAGTGTTCGGTAGTAGTTCCTCCTTTGTAATGGAACTCGATATCTAGCCTTGTACCGGATAAAGTGTAGGCGACATTGTGATAGGTTTGGTTCTACATCATGGAAGAACCCGGTGTCTAGCCTTGTACCGGATAAAGAGTAGGCGACGTTGTGAAGGTTTCTCCGCCACAAGGAGCTTATGTTGTGTAGTGATTACGAACTCTCGAGTAGGTGACTCGAGGAGTGGAGTAGCGCAAGGAAGGTGTCCTCAATGTCGAACCACTATAAATACACGTGTCGTGGTTTTGTGCTTCTTACTCTTTATCTTTTTGCATTCCTTATTTATATGCTTATCTATCAATATACAACACACACATTTAATAGATTGACATAAGTCGATCTAAATAGTTTAAAACGAAGTTTTAAGCAGTAAAACTATTCAAACCCCTTCTAGTTTTCCACATTATCGATCCTAGAACGGATTACAATATTAATCGGAACACATCTCAATTTTTCAAAAATTACAGATTTTACCAGTGAATTGATCTAGTTATTCTAATGTATTATCCTAAAAGCGTGAAAATAACTAGATCACAAGGGCAAACAAAACTTAAAATTTAAGCTCAAAAACTCTAATTTTCCTATTCACCACCCCCCCACACTTAGGTTAAACATTATCCTCAATGTGAAAAACGAACTTCAAAGTATAGAAATAGGGAAATAGGAATAAAACTAGTTTTTACGAATGAGTTTCCGGCTTAACTTCTTTGATCCAAGTGTCTACGGAATTAATCATTACCTGTAGTAATCTTACACAAAAACAAAACAAAATAATTTAATTAAAGCGTGTCACCCCCCCCCCCCCCCCCCCCCCACACTTAAGTTCAACCAAGGGTTTAAACTTTGGGGCATGAACACGGAAAAATGAAAATCAAATCTAAAAACAACACGGGTTGCCTCCCGAGAAGCGCTTGTTTTATTACCGAGTCATCAGCCTGACTCAAAATTTCCCATATTCATGTAGTTGCAGCTTTCGATTTCTTCTTTAAAAAGTTTTGGGAACATACAAAAATTCTTTACTAGTCTTATCAATATCATTCCAGACCAGCTTTTGGAGCCCAAGGAACACTCTGTCTATATCTTCCTGGAAAAGGTGCCACGAATGTGATGGTTTCAAATTTTGAATCAGGCAAAATTTCCTCGATTGAAATTTCATTTTATTGCTCCTTATCATAATATAACTTGATTCGGTGTCTATTAACAATGAAACTTCCACCCTGCTTATCATAAAGTTCGACATAACCGGATGTATATCCATGTTTCACTATATAAGGCCCGAACCATTTTGGTTTTAGCTTAGGAGCTTTGAATTTGAATTTCATGTTAAAAAGTAGAACTATATCTCCAGCTTTGAATTCTTTCTGAATCCTCAGCTTTTTGTCGTGATAAGCTTTAGTTCTGGCTTTGTACAGTTTGGAATTCTCATAAGCTTGGAGTCTTAATTCATCGAGTTCATGCAACTGCAAGAATCTCTTTTCTCCAGCTATTTTGAGATCGATGTTACAGCTTCTAAGGGCCCAGTAAGTGCAATGTTCGATTTCGAACGGCAAATGACAAGTTTTTCCATACAAAAGTCTGTAAGGAGTTGTGCCCATTGGAGTTTTGTAAGCCGTACGAAATGCCCACAGAGCATCGTCAAGCTTTTTCGACCATACTGAAGGATTATCCTTCACTGTTTTTTCGAGTATTCTTTTTAAAGCTCTGTTGGTGTTTTCGACTTGGCCTCTGGTTTGTGGATGATAAGCTGTAGCGAAACGATGATAAACTCCATATCTTTTCATGATTTTCTCCATCTGCTTGTTACAAAAATGAGTTCCTCGATTGCTTATCAAAGCTTTAGGAATCCCATAACGACCGAGAAGCTTTTTGAGAAAATTGATGACAACTCGAGCATCGTTCGTGGGTAAAGCTTCGGCTTCTGCCAATTTAGACACATAATTCATAGCAACGAGAATGTATTCGAATATGCGGGATTTAGGAAATGGTCCCATGAAATCGATTCCCCAAATATCAAATATTTCGCAAACCTGAATGCTTTTTTTGTGGCATTTCATCTCTGCGAGAAAGGTTACCGGATCTTTGGCAAGCATCACAGTTTTGAACAAGCGTATGCGCCTCTTTGAATATTGTGGGCCAATAAAATCCAGCATCAAAAACTTTTTTAGCTGTGGTGGAAGGACCATAGTGTCCCCCAGTAGGGCCATGATGGCATTCATCAAGAAGTTTTCGGGTTTCGGAACCAGAAACACATCTTCGGATCATTCCATCGGGACACATTTTGAAAAGACAGGGATCTTCCCAATATTAGTGTTTAAGTTCCGAAAAGAATTTACTCCCCTGGGAATGAGTTAACCCTTTCCTAAGGATTCCTCCGACGAGATAATTTGCAAAATCAGCAAACCAAGGAGCTTCATTATCAACAACCGTCATGAGGGTCTCATCAGGAAAGTAATCATCGATTTCTTCTTCCTTCAATTCCTCTAAATTCGGGTTTTCAAGACGTGATAAATGATCAGCGGCTAGATTCTCTGGTCCTTTCTTATCTTTGATCTCAATGTCAAACTTTGGCTTCCGAACTTCTACACACGTATTCCCGCCTGTCAAGCGGGTGACCCGGGTTCGATCCCCGGCAGCGGCACCAAAAACTTGATGTGCTACGTGTGTACAAGTTTTAAATTTATAAAAGGTTATTTACCAATTCTATCAATAACACATACGAGCAAGTGAACTCGTCAGTTATAGCAAGATTATGATGGTAAGTCGGGATCTTTCGCAGGGATTTATGAGTGAATCAAGAAACAAGTTATAAAATCTACTATAGCAATCCAAAAGTAAATAATAACGAGAATAGAGATAATGAAATTCAGATGATTAAAACTACACTTACTTAAACTAGTTTCTTATCCTTGAAAAGTATGATTGTGTTAACCTCTTCTTAACATGTTGGTTATGATAATTAGTTGGTATACTAATCTATTGTTCTTACAAGTTAAACCTTCGTCAATATTTTAGTTTATAAAAACAAGCATTAAGTTTAACCAATCAATTCAAGATCAATTCAAGTTTCATAAGTTTATATTCATAAACTTAAACACAAAAACATCATTTTGCATTATCAAATTTGCTTAAGAAACGATTAATAAAAAAGGTAAACGATTATAGACAAAGGGTCACAATTGATTGTAAATAACTATTGTTACGACCTTTTGAGGTGTTTCCAATCAATCCAATTTGATAATTAAAAAGTATTCTTATTACACCCACACTTGAGTTTCTTTGTTTGACCAAGAATAATGGGTAAAAACAATCATTCATAGACAAATGAAACAATCATTCATAGACAAATGATTATAAGTAGTTGAATAACAATAAATCCTTTCGACCATTCAAAATTACTAATAACTAGTAAATCTTGATTAACAAATGTCACTATGAAACTTAAGCACAATTGGATCTTAGAATTGACTTGAAATTGAATTAAAACATGTTAACGCAATCATAAATTAATCATTACATAATTAACATTGTTTAAGCAAGTGCATAAAGGAACTAGCCACTCATAGCAAACATGAATATAAACTCAGAACTTTGAACATTAGAAAACATGATTAAGAGTCTTACAATGATTGGAATAAGATTACAATGATTGAGTAATGTTGACCAAAGTATTGGTGTTGACTTCTCAGGGGTTTGACTTCCAAATGTTGACTTCTTGGACCTCCAAACTTTTCTGGACTTCTAATGACGAATTTAAAAGCTATTTGAGAATGATTTGATGAGTAGAGAGTTTGTATTGTAGTGTGTGTTCTCAAATGATTACAAAAGGCTCTATTTATACTAATCTCAAGGCCTAGGGCTATAAATGCTAACCTTGGCCTCCAAGAAGCTTGGAAGTGACTAGAATACACCAAGGAAGGACCTAGAATCATTTGGATACAAGTGATGAGTCTTAATGATGAAGAAATGTCAGACAGGCTTTTTCAGCCGAATCGATTGCGGGTGGCAACCGATCGGCTGGTCTTCTTCAATAAACTCCAACCGAATCGGTTGCGGGTGGCAACCGATCGGCTGGTCTCTCCCAGCAGATGACTTGCATAATTTGATTGATTCTAGTTCGTAGCTCTTGATTCTTCATCCAAATTTGATCTTTTTCATTGCTTCGACACTTGGAATGCTGAACCATTCGTGCTTGAAATGCCTCATGAAATGGAAATCTTCTTGTATTAATACGAATCTTTATTTATTTAACATTCTTTGACTTTTCCTTCCATTTTCCTAAACTTGGTTACATACACAAGACAAACGTTCTTTGATACGATTAAGTACTAAAAGCATATGAATATAACCAAATAACATATATAAAAGCATGAATAACGCTACTAAACACAAGTACAATTTGAGCGTTATCAGCCAGTAACGAGTGGAAATGTTTATTTTGACTTGAAATTATATATATGTAAGCTTTGCGCAACATCGGTGTTACCTTGACTTTTTAGTCTCGGTTGACCCCGACACCGTCGTAACATGGACTTATATTATTTATTAGACAATATGACATATAAAAAGCCGAGAGTCATGACTCGAACTTGTGAACTCGAGACGGATAATAACTCGAAATGTGAATTAAAAACTTGACGTAATATATATATATATATATATATATAAACATGTAAATAAAATAGAAAATAAAATGTGTAAGTTCTTGTATTAAATATTTAGTAACAAGACACACCTTGTTATTCGATATTTAAAAGCGAACTAACGACTTAAAAATTGAAAAGTTTTATAATAACGAGTTATTATGGTGGCGTTTAGTTGGAAAACATTTTCTTTCATTTCCTATTTCTTGTTTTGTAGGAAAAGGGATGGGAGTTTTATTGTCACAAAACAATGGAAAATTTAGAAAACGCGTTTAGTTTGAGAAACATGTGTTTGTGTTTTTCATTTTGCAAAACTAGAAAACATGTTTAAGTGTTGTTGTTTTCTATCTCAATTCTCTATTCACCTTTGTAATATTATTAAAACATCTTCACAACACAAAAACAAATATTATAAACTAACAAACTAAATTATAAAATAACTAAAAAAATCTTATACGAGAAAAAAAAAATTAAAAAGTAAAATATAACATCAAATAACATGAAAAAATATTCAAGCGGTTATAATTCGACATAAAAACATGAAATACGACATAAAGTAAAATTTTCTATTTCATCCGTTTTATACGTTTTATCAATTTTTGCATGTTTTTATCCATTTTGTACGTTTTTATACGTTTTATTAGAGGTGGCAAACGGGTCGGGTCGGGTTGGGTCATGCGTCAAATGGGTCATGGGTCATACAGGTTCTGTTTTAATAATGGGTCTAACGGGTCATGGGTCAGATGGTTTGGGTCGGGTCGATCCACTAAATTATAGTGTTTTCATCCGTTTTTTTACGTTTTTGTTTGTTTTTTTACTCATTCGTCTGTTTTTTACGTTTTCGTCCGTTTTTTTATGTTTTCGTCCGTTTTATTACGTTTTCGTCTTTTTGTTACGTTTTCGTCCGCTTTTTACGTTTTCGTCGGTTTTTTTACGTTTCGTCAGTTTTTTTTACGTTTTCGTCAATTTTCTTACTTTTTCGCACTTTTTTTACGTTTTCGTACGATTTTTTACGTTTTCGTATTTCTTTTACGTTTTCGCCCGTTTTTACGTTTTTGTCTATTTTTTAACGTTTTCGTTCATTTTTTTTACGTTTTCATCCATATTTTTAAGTTTTCGTTCGTTTTCTAACGTTTTCGCCTGTTTTACTATGTTTTCTTACGTTTTCGTCCTTTCGTTTGTGTTTTTTTACGTTTTCGGCCGTTTTTTACGTTTTTTCCCGTTTTCTAAATTATAGTGTTTTCATCCGTTTTTTTAAGTTTCGTCTATTTTTTTATGTTTTCATTTGTTTTTTTACGTTTTCGTCCGTTTTTATACGTTTTCGTTTGTTTTTTAGGTTTTCGTCAGACGAAACCTAAAAAAACGTAAAAGTAAACGAAAACGTAAGAAAATAGACGAAAATGTAAGAAAGAGAACGAAAAAGTAAAAAAATGGACGAAGACGTAAAAAAGGGTCGAAAACGTAAAAAACAGTTAATTACATAAAAAATCGGACGAAAACATTAAAAAATGGATGAAAACGTTAAAAAGGACGAAAGAGTAAAAAATGAATGAAAACGTAAAAAATCGCATGAAGTTATAAAAAAACAGACGAAAATGTTAAAAAAATGGATGAAAACGGACGACAATGCAAGGAAATAGACTAAAACGTAAAACAACGGACAAAAACGTAAGGAAACGGCCTAAACGTAAAAAAACGGATGAAAACGTAAAAAAATAGACAAAGATATATAAAAAATTGACGAAAACGTAAAAATTGATACGAAAACGTAAAAAAACAGACGAAAACGTATGAAGACGGACGAAAAAATAAAAAAACAAATGAAAACGTAAAAAATGGACGAAAACGTAAAAAACAGACGAAAACGTAAAAAATAGACGAAAACGTAAAAGAACAGACGAAAACGTAAAAAAATGGACGAAGACGTAAATAATAGACATAAACGTTAAAAAAGTGTCGAAATCGTAAAAAACGGTCAAAAACATAAAAAAAAATCAGACGCAAACATAAAAAATGGACAAAAATGTTAAATATCAGACGAAAATGGACGAAAACATAAAAAATGGGACGAAAACGTAAAAATCGGACGAAATCATAAAGAAACAGACGAAAACGTAAAAAACGAAGAAAACATAAAAAAATTGATGAAAACGGACGACAACGTAAGGAAATGGACGAAAACGTAAAAAACAATGATAGCAATCCCTTGCTATAACTATGTAACCTAGCTAAGAATAAATGTCTACTCCGACCTAGACCAAGGTAGCATTGATGTCAGGCTTTGCTACAACCGTGGTACCTGGCTAGAGTCGCCTTGGGCCCTGCTGAGATCTCAATGGTGTTATTGGAAGGATTATGGATGGAATGTGATTGGAATGTTTATTGTATATTTGTCTTAGTCTCACATAGTAAATTAACTCTATCAGGTCCACTACTGAATTTATGATTAAACCTATGAACTCACCAGTGTCAGCTGTCCTTTTTAGCATGTTTTCTCAGGTAACTAGGATGATTCTTGGATTGCTTGTTTCTTGGAGGCTTGGTAGAAGGGGCGTTGTTAGAGGATCACTTTAGACTCTGATAATAATTATGATCTCTTTTGGGCCTTACTTTTGAATATTTTGAAATAAATGTAACCGGATAACTAACTATGGGATTGGTTGTAAACTATATATGCTATCATGTTTTCCTATACTTGTGTTGTGTACCAATCCAGTAGCACCACGAAAGCTTGATTAAGTCTTCTGTTGTACCAAATTTTTGGGGTGTTACAATTTTATTCTTTTTTGTTAGATGTTTGGTCCTTGCATAAACAGTGTATTCACGATAGCATAAAGTTTAGCAATACAATTATTCGTTGGGTATTTTGACCATAATTTTCCCCAAATTCAAATTCAAAGCCCTAAAGTCTTAGGGCACGTTTGGTACGACTGAATGGCACGGAATGGAAATGAAGCAGAGAATGGAATTGTTGAGAAAGGGAATGACTCTAAAAAAAAAGAGATTCCACTGTTTGGTAGAAAAAGAGAACAGAGCCCCGGAATGCATTACATAATTGATTCTTTTGTTTGGTCTGAACACAGAATCAAACTTTCATGAATGTAAATTCGAATATTTATATGTGTATCTTTTTTAACCATAAAATACCATGTAGAATGTATAATTTGAATACACCTCAGTATCAATTTGTTGGTGTTAATAAGTAAGGATTTGTTCGTCAGGTGTCATTACAGTAATATCCTATTGTTATATGACTTTTTCTGATGTTGGTATTTTAAATTTAACAACAATATACATTTGTCAAAAATCTGCTACACTTATTAACAAAATAAGTAGCATTACTTTTAAGCCAATAGGATATTACGTATTTATAAACAACGAAGAACAATAATTACATGGAACTGCTCAAGAAATGTGGACCCAAATATTTTCACCCATTGCCTATGAGATGCAGGCACAAGAGGGCCAAACACCCAAAACTACATCAGAACCTTAAAAAAAGAAGCTAAAAGCTAATTTGCAAAACAAAAGCCACGACAGCTGACCACTACAAAAAGCTATTAAGGCACACCAAAATAAATAAAAAAGACCAAACACAGGAGCAACTCGAACCCGCATACAACAAATGGAATCCAGAACAAGCAATCCACTAACTCGAACCCGAACCAACATCCAAAAAAGTTGAACGAAACTGCAATTACCCATGCCTTCACACGAGAAAGTCAGCAGCTTGGACACATATATGGAGCCAACTGTGTAAATGCTTAGAAACATCGTCTTCCGATGATCATTGTTAAGCATACAATCTATTGATGTTGTTCTTCTTAAACAACTTTAGCCATCAATGTCGATATCAACATTGCGGGTGGCAACAACAATGATGACATTCTGGTGCCCTAAAACGAAGATCGAAAACGTTAAAAAAACTTTATACAAAGATAATATCATTTGTCAATACATAATTTAGGCTTGGCATTTTATAAAACACATGGCATGTGACACAAGACATCAATGTTCATAAACCAACCAAACTACCAAACTGCTCTTAAATCATAACTATATAAGCAATGAGATTGTGAAAACATGAAATTAATAATTCACTGTACTCAGTTGATTGTGATTTGAATTTAAGCAAACATGTAATACATAAAAAATGAATCTACCACATCGTAAAATACTAAATTGACGAGTAGTGCAATTCTTAACGAATAAAAATGAGACAATCAACAACAACGAAGACAAGCAACACATATATTTCATTAAGAAGACATTCAATTTCCAGATTTAGGTATGAAATCTGCATAGAAAAAATGTCTAAGGTTTAAGATGAGTTTTGTTTTTGGTTGAATGTGCCATGCACGTGTGGAGGGTATTTATACACTGATTTTATAAATAGATGCTAGCATTCTCGATGAATTAAACGGAGAAAGGGGCCTATAAATAAAATTGGTTTCTCATGCTTTCTCCGCTTTTTGTAAAGAATCAAAATAGTGGAATGAGAATCCACTTTTGATTCCCTGTTTCCATTCCTCACATCACACAAACGCAAGAAACACCCTCTTTCCCTTTCTTCTCTTTCCATTCTAGCGTACCAAACATCCCCTTATTTCACTAAAATTGCTTAACAATGGGTAAATCTAGATTTCATGGGCAGATTAAATGCTCTAATTGTCATACTATTGGACATAATAAGACTAGGTGTCACAAGGAACAAGTACCAAAACCACCAAAGAAAACTAAGCTATGAGGAAGAAAAATGCATTGTGATGGCAGAAGGCAACATGTATGCATATATTTATCATTTGAATGACAGAGTTTCTTGTGTGTTTACTTTAAAGTTTCTTGTGTGTTTACTTTAAAGTTGATGCATGAGTCAATTACTTTTGCAATGGATGGATGAAGACGAGATAAGGCAGACTATGGAACAAGAGTTTCTTGAAGCTCTTTTTGATCAAGAAGAAGAACATAGAAGGTTGAATAAAGAAGAAGAGTAGACAAGGTTGGATGAAAAAGCATTCCAGCAGTTGTTGGAAGTAGAGAGAATGTTCAAAATACTTGAAGAGGAAAGAACTATACAAGAAGCAAAAAGGGAAGCAAGGGAATAGGCAGCTTACTGGGGGATTTAAATGTGTCAATGGATGTTGCAAAATAAATTGTTGAAATGCTGTTAGTAGGTTTTACAAGTGTGCAAGTTTGGACACCGTGATGGTTATCCTAACATGTAATAGTCAAGGGTTCAAATTCTGAATGTTTTGGCTCCATTTTAAGCATTTATATTGTCTTTACTCCCATCTACTTGTTCAACAAACACATTGTACCCTATTATAACCTTTTTTGTCTGCATTATATAATACCCCACATTTTATCAATTCTTTATCATACCAAAATATTTTCACCATGGATGCATAAAATGGGTGTCAAATGGTATGCCTTGATTGTTGGGTTGAAAGTGAAAACAGGGCTGGATTGACCTTTTTTGCAAGGCGTCCACCTTATAGAGATTTCCTGTGGTATGTTTGTCCAATGTGCTTTAACAGAAGGGGAAACACATCTTATACTGGTAGAGGTGGTGTTACAAGGGAAAAGACAACTACTACAGATAGTGGTGGATATGTAGTGGGCCTACATATTTCTGCATCTGCTAGAGTTGGTGCTTCCTTCGGCAGTGGTGATGAAGATAGTGAACCACCTGCCACTCAAAGACCAAGTGGAGTACGCCCAAGTCAAACACCACGTGAAGCACCTGCAAGTCATAAAGTAAGTGAATCACCTGCTAGTTAATTAACCAAGTGAATCATCTGCAAGAAATACTATGTTGTCTTTCAGTCTAAATGTAACTTAACTGATATGTGTGTAGTTCTTATGTTATAACAATGCAGTTTGGTTACTATTTTTTTTGTATTTGTTGACTTTATAAGTCAAATTGTGTTATTCCAAACAACCCCCTAAACTGTATATGCAACTGCAAACTAAACAATGTAAACAACAAAACCAAAACTACAAATGCAAACAAAAGATGTTTTAAAAGATTATAATAATTTCGTTTGGTTAATTTTTTGGTATCTGTTGACTTTATAAGTAAAAATGGGTTTTTCCAAACAGCCCCCATAACTACATATGCAAATGGAAACTGAAAAAATGGAAACAACAAAGCCAAAATATGCATACATTACCAACTAGTTATACCATATACAACAAAATATACATGCTAACAAGCATCGTTTTGAGTAACCATCATCAGTTAAAAAATTTACATCTTCATTACATCAACAACTAAAAATAACACGTGAACTTGTTGATGGGAGACTTGATATTCATAAGGGGAGACTTGAGCTTAGGGGGAGGCACATACCACTCATTCCTCTTTGTGCTAGAGCATCCCACAGCCGCTACAAGACCAAGTATAACATTTTTAATATTTTCCCTTGTTTTTGGACTTTTATGAACAAGGGTGCTAACAGGTTGTGAATTGGAAGCATTGGGAGTGGAAGCCTTAGAAGATTGGGAAGTGAAAGCTTTCAAAGTGGAAGACTTTCCCTTCCAAACTCTTAATGTGGAAGTAGTATTCTGACAAGACAGCAACCCAAAATCATCATCAGATGTGTCTGAAATAATAATGACATCAACCTCCTTTCCTTTAGAGTTGGTATATGGAAAGATAGCCAAAATAGAAAGACATCAGAGTTCAGGCATTACTACTATCCTACTTTGCAAACATTAAGTCTTCTCTTTCCCAACCTCCTTATTCTCATATTTTTGCCACAAGTCTTCAAGAATCACATCAACAATTTCATCTTCTATATCCCACTTATTCATACTCAATCATATCGTTAGATACTTTTAGTTTGCTATAATCCATTTTTTTTTGCAGAATTTGACATTGTTTGGATTTTTTGCAAATAAAATAGGGTTATTTAGGGTCACACTTGACTGCTAAGCTTAATATGTCAATCACACAAATACAGAAGAATGAACTAACCTTTCGTCACTTCAGCTTTTTTCGAAAATCTGCATAAATCTTCAAACATCTCATCAAACATTTCATCTCTTTGTAAACAAATATCCCCATATTTGGCATTCACATACTCTACCATCTCATCCGTGACTGTTGTCATACTAAGGTCCTTGTCTACCATTGTTAAATTATTTGTGAGGGTTGTGTGAAGGATTCAGGTGTATCTGAGCATGTGTATGATTGATGATCGGGTCTTTATTAAGTCATTAGTTGGGTGAAGATGGAGGGAAACAATAAAGAGGGTACACAAATAGGTTTTGTTGGGTTGAATTAGATTTAAGTGAAAATGTGTTTGGTCTAGTACACCCTTGCATATGTAACTCAAAACGAACGTTGACCTGAGCATTACGGGTCAAAGGACGCAATTGGCCTAAAAACCCAAGGTTTGGACTTACGGTGACGATTGTATCAACTTTCGAGCCCCGGCGATGATTTTTGGCAAGTTTAGAGACCAACGGTGTATTTTTGTCTAATAATAACATAAATAATGTATCAAGTCACGATGCATTTATGGCAATAAATGCCAAAGTTATCATATCTTGGTACATTTATTATAGTGCTTGCAAGTAATAAGCCATTGCTTTAAAAACTTAGCACCATTCAAGTCTCTCTTTCAAATCTTTTAAAAGGTTTTTTTTATGGTAAAAAGCTTTTGAAAAACTTTTTTTAAAACAATGAAAAGTTTTTTATCAAACAATCTATTGTAAATGCTAGCTTCTATAGTGTTTGGTATGCATGAATTAAAGTTGGAATGGAATAAATCATTACAAAAAAATATAAAAATGTTGTTTGGTGTAAGTTTTGTAATGGGATGGTTTATTGATTGGTTCATTCCATTACACCTGTAACCACCAATTTTATTACATAGCCACCTCTAATTTTTTTCATTTCGTTACGACATGAAATTACATTTTGCCATATTTCATTTATTTTATTTTTTTCCGACGTTCATTGCATCGTGCCAAACAGTATACATAATACTTTATTTTATTCAAATATAACAACCAAATATGTCAATTATACAGTAATAAATCATTCAACTTCTATGTTCATTTCATAATACGTCGATTACATTCCTTTATACTTTTAACCTAATTGATAGTAGAAAATTATTTTTTAATGTTGAAAGAATTGAAAAGGGACGACGTCCGCGTAACGTGGTCAGTTTCCACCCATACACGCACACTCACCTCCTTCTCCACAACAAAGCGTTACATTACATTACAAGGGTGATCCATTAACACACACACACACACACACATTCCATTTCATTTCATTTCATTTCTATCCAAACCACAGCAACAACAACAAAAAGAAAAAACACATTTCCAAAACTCACAAACACAATTCACATGACTATGGTAGGCGGTTCGGTAATTGTACCGTCGGTAAAATCAGAACCACCGTCAACCGAACCACCACCGGAGACGGTGGTTGATAAAGACGTGTTGTGTCCTATATGCATGCAGATAATAAAAGATGCTTTTTTGACTTCATGTGGACATAACTTTTGTTATATGTGCATTGTTACTCATCTTCAGAATAAAAGCGATTGTCCTTGTTGTGCTCATTATCTTACTACTAATCATATTTACCCAAATTTTTTGCTTAATAAGGTATATTGTTTTATTTACTATTTTACACTTCGCATTATGTGTGTTATGCTTCTTTAGTTATGGATTTTTGGTGTTAATTGTTCCCTTAGAGTGTCCGCTATGCAAGTTCGATGGGAATGAATTTATGTAATTTTGTGGAAATGGTTATTCAATAGGTGGTTCAACGGGCATCGACATCGTATTTAAGTCTATTCCACCAATTAAATTAGTTTCCCTTTATAATATTATAGATACGGAGAAATTAAATAAGTGTTTCAATGGTTTCCATGCTTACTTGGTAAACCCTTGAATTCTATAAAGTTCGATGTGTCTTAATGATCCTTAAAGAAAATTGGGAAATGTTTATGCTTGTTTACTCTTGACAACTTGACATTGTTGTTGCACTTAAAAATGTTGGTAATCATCTGCTTAATACATATACATTTGTTTGTGTCTTTTATTTTTATTGACAACTTGCACTCTTTTACTACAACAAAGTTGATTTACATATATTATTTTATGCCTGTATAACATGTTGACACTGACAAGTGTCTTGACTCTTGAGGTCATTGTATATACAATGATATGAGGTTCTATGGAGATTATGAATTATGCTTCTGTAGTTGCATTGATTGATAGGATTTGAGTGACCATAACTTAGGCCTGATTGTATTCATCTAAAGGCACCAGCTAATCTTTCCTCTTTCTTTTTGGGATTCGGGTCCTAGCATTTTATCAGCCTATCTAAACCAGAAAATACTCTATGCCATTGGCATAGACGCGACACCGGAAACTATAGTATGTATCATCTTTTTGAAAAATAAGATCTCATGACAAGTCCATAATGGAACAAAAAAAAGGTTTGTAGTTGATACCATCTTTGACCTTCGGATGCAAAAGTGCATCTGGTTATCTTTGGTTACACTAATCCAAGACTAAGTTTTGTGTCCTCTTGGTGCTATCATAAATGAATAAAAGATGTGGGTACTATTTCTCAATATTCATTGATTGGAGAAATAAAATTTCGTTTGACTGTGTTATTTGTGAGCACGACTACGCATGAGGAAAGCATATGTTGTTTGTATTGTAGTGACTAAATGTGACAGAAATATATGCAGCTATTGATGAAGGCTTCAGCTTGTCAAATAGCAAAAGGTGCTTCCCCTATTGAACAGGTCCGCCTAGCATTTCAACAGGTCAGTTATCGTATTTAACATCAGCTTCTCTTTTGACCTTATCATTATGACTGTTCAGAGATATTTATTTTTTTGTTCACCATAAGTTTGTGTTACTGTTATGTTGTGAAAAAATGCTGTGTGTATATCTTGTTGTCCAGGGGCCAAAAGAATGCCAAGGGGCTGTCTTGTTCAAATTATTGCTTGATCTTTGACTTTAATCTTCATTAGAAAGCTTTCTTCATTATTGCTTGATCTTTGACTACGTACATACTAGACACGAATTCATAGAATTCCTTGCATTATTCTAATTTTAAATATACACACTCTCTGGAAGTATCTTCATCCTTGTTCCCTCTACCAATAATATTGTAAATATGTAGGTCATGTTATGGTGTTTATGATGAAAAGAAATCATGAATATAGTACTCGAGTGTGCTCAAAAGCGTGAACACATGGATGCAAGAAACAACATTAAGCTCAAAACACAATATTTCTGATTGATTCTTAGTCTGTGCGTATAAGATATCTTATTTCCTGACTTGTGCATAAAGAAAATTTCTCCCGTTCATAACATGTAGATGCAGTTGATTTACACACTAGGCGCTTTTGTTTGAGAATTTCTCTCGATTATTCACCATTCATTATGCGCAATAGGCATGGGACTGGAGGATGGAATCCTGAGGGTGGGTTTTTTTCTTTTCTTTTCTTTTTTTTTTAGAGCAATATCTCAAGGACTATTTTTATGGCACATGATGAACAGCTTAAGGTTAAGGCCTCCCAACAGTAGACATGGTGGGCCCACATGGTGAACCTACACTAAATTTTGTGTGAAGAAGCCCCTTCCGTTAGCATAAATCATAATTCATAATGTCCATCCTATTTACATTGCATTTTATCATATTGAAAGGTGACTCTTTTCTCTTAGACAGGGATGCGATGTATCAATCAAGGAGATCGACAGCCTTCTGGTTCTTCTTACTGATAAGAAAAGAAGAATGGAGCAAGAAGAAGCCGAGTCAAATCTACAAATCATGCATGAATTTTTGCATTGCTTAAGAAGGCAAAAGCTTGAAGAGCTAAATGAGGTCCCTAAATTCTTCAATATCATACAATTATCTAAAGATCTAAAAAAATATATTTTGCAAGTGTTCAGTTGAGCACTGTCAAGATATACTCAACTGATTGCATTATGTGATGAATGCTGAATCGTTATGGGCATTGTAGGTACAAAATGATCTTCAGTACATTAAGGAAGACATAAATGCCGTAGAGAGACACAGAATAGAATTACATCGAGCAAAAGAAAGATGCACAGTAAAACTCAGGATGCTTGCTGATGATTCCACTGTAAAAACATCATGGCCATCGCTGATGGATAAACGTAACAGCAGCAGTTTGTCATTGGGAAACATGGCTGCGAGAAGTCAACTAAGTAGGTTACCTGATGCACAAGCTCCTGCAAGCTCTCTTGCCTTCCAAAAAAAGGATGCTTGCAATGGATCAGATACACAAAGTACCCAAGCAGGAGTCACCGTAGCAAGAAAAAGACGAGTGCATTCACAGGTCAGTGCATTTCTCATATTCAAAACTTGGTATTTGAAAAATGGGTGTCCATATTTGTTTTTGCTTCAATATGGTTTGACCAAGATTTTGAGAACTAAAATTGATTCCTTTGATTTACCCTATCGGTGACAATGTGAGTGGAACGATTTGGAAGTCGCCACTAATTTTAAATATACACGCTAATGAAAAGATTTGATTTACTTATGAGTGGAACAATTTGGGCTTTATTATATATCAAACGGGTCAAATGGTTACTAAATTATCTTTTTAAGCTAAAGGCGGGATGGGTCAAACATGTTGGAAGTCGCCAGTCTATTTCTAAGCACATACAAACTCCTATACACTTGCAATTTGAATTTACATTATTACTGTAATAATACTCTTTTCTTATTAATTGACATTAATTATCGATACAAAATGGAGAAAAAGTGTTTGTGTGT
Organism: Chrysanthemum makinoi; assembly: GCA_910596185.1. NCBI lineage: Eukaryota > Viridiplantae > Streptophyta > Magnoliopsida > Asterales > Asteraceae > Chrysanthemum > Chrysanthemum makinoi. Next base: position 229,987,763 of record OU343225.1, on the reverse strand, counting down.
CATCCCAAGATGTCACCCATTTAAAGCCATACCCGTTTTGACTAGTTACCCAAACCACTCACCTGACCGCCTTTATTGGAAATAACTGCAAATTCGACATGCCCCATATGTTTGGACTTTGGTTTTATGCATGCTGGTGCTTTGTATAGTGTTACTGACAAATATTATAGGTTCATTGTTTTGGGTTAGTGTATGACATCATTTTATCTATATTCAGTTCAATGACTTGCAAGAATGTTACCTGCAAAGGCGGAGACATTGGGCAAAACAAGTACAGAAGCAGGAAGAAAGGGACAACAATCCTATAAAAAGAGAAGGTTATCACGCAGGACTTAAGGACTTCCAGTCTGTACTATCAACATTTACACGATACAGGTTTAGGGTGTTGGTCTTGATGTCCATATGTACTTTGTTCTCAAATGTTTGTCCAGCATGATCATTATCTCACTGTTCTGTTATTATATATAGTCGATTGCGAGTCATTGCTGAACTTAGGCATGGGGATCTTTTTCACTCAGCTGATATTATATCAAGGTCAGTTTATTAGAAGAATTGGCTGCACTAAAATGTTGATTATAATTTTGTTCAACTACCTGATGGCTAATTCTCTTTGTTATACTTCTTTACCCACTTGCAGCATAGAGTTTGACAGAGATGATGAGCTTTTTGCTACTGCCGGTGTTTCACGTCGTATCAAAGTTTTTGAGTTTGCTTCTGTAAGTGTTTCACTAAGCCTGATCTGAACTTCTGGTTACGGCTATCAAGCCCTTAAATATACAATCTTGTGGCTAGAATACAACTATATGCTTTACAGTTATGATGACATTTGTGGCTGGGTCATAACAGTCTCCAGAGATTGCAACAATACATACCGCTACATTTATGATGACATTTGGTCACTATGATGGCACATAGCCATTTCATTAGATGCTTAAAAATGTGTTTTCAGTTCAAATGTACTCACTTCCGTTAGTTGTTATACAGGTAGTGAATGAACAAGCAGATGTTCAATGTCCTGTGGTGGAAATGTCTACTCGCTCTAAGCTTAGTTGTTTAAGCTGGAACAAGTATACCAAAAGTCATATAGCTAGTAGTGATTACGAGGGTATTGTGACTGTTTGGGATGTAACAACTCGCCAGGTAGGTTCTAAAATTGAATTTTCGTAATTTATGTATCATACCATTCTAAGTAGCAACGTCCCTTCAGAGCGTAATGGAGTATGAAGAGCACGAGAAAAGAGCATGGAGTCTTGATTTTTCACGCACTGAGCCTACAATGCTAGTATCTGGAAGTGATGACTGTAAGGTACTTGATGTAATAAAGACGTGAATGTTGAATTTTGACCAAAAAGCAGTGAAACTTAAATTTTGACAAACTTAAGTACCCAAATTTATTTTATATATTTTATTTCGCATGAATTTCATTTTTCTTATAAATTGCATTACAGGGTCCTTTTTTGTTTTATTTTGAATTATTTTTACCGTTTTAGAAAGGAAGTGTATACGCCAAGTTAAAAATTTGGTATTACATGCTCATTTCTTTTTATATGTTGTTGTTGCTTATTTTATTTTATTTTTTATTTATTTATTTATTATTATTATTATTTTTTTGCTATTTGATTTGTATTCAAGGTTTTCTTAATTTATGTTCTCAACTTCTCGAATAGGTCAAGATATGGTGTACAAGACAAGAGGCAAGTGTTCTTAACATTGAGATGAAAGCAAATATTTGCTCTGTGAAGTATAACCCTGGATCTAGTTTTCATGTGGCTGTAAGTTTGTCCCAGCTGAGTATATTTTGACATGTTAATTCTAATTTTTAAAAACTATAGCTCCATACTGATTGGGGGAGGATGATCACGTACATTGCAGGTGGGTTCTGCAGATCATCACATTCATTATTATGACTTAAGAAATATTAGCCAGCCTTTGCATATTTTCAGTGGTCATCGAAAGGCTGTTTCTTACGTCAAGTTTTTGTCTAATCATGAACTTGCTTCTGCATCTACCGACAGCACATTGCGCTTATGGGATGTCAAGCAGAATATCCCGGTAAGCCACTCATAATTATTCTTGGCTTTTCATGATACTCTTTTTGTTCATAGTTGAAAACCTACTTTCCTATTATCTTTTACTTGACCTTGCCATTTCTATGGTGAGATAGTTTGATGTTCTCGTAACTAAGAAGATAACTATATGTGGCATTCGACTCATCTACCTACATATGGGTCGATTCGGGTTCCTGTATGTCGACAAACAGGTCATATTAAAGAATTAGCTAAAACGGGTTGAAAGTCGGCCAAAGTTGGCTTTTTTAATGCATCACCAACGCAATAATTTTGTAATCAAAAAATATATTACTGTTGTAATAATCTTGTTCTTTGTTATCTAAATTGAGTAATTAAAGTGGCAGTTATTATAAAAATATTCAAAATATGGACAAAAAACTGTTCTCAGTTTAAACCGACCTGTTATGGCACGTTAAACATCCCTCCCAATATACCCATCTTGCTACATCTACTATACAATATGAATTCAGTTTGTTTACATTGTCGTTGTATATTCTTTGCATGGATCATGGATAGAGGTGGCAATCGAGTCGTGTTCGGGTTAACTTATTCGGGTTCGCGGGTTGACTTGTTATTTTAACCTCTACCCAAACACGACCCATTTATTAATCGTGTCAAGAAACTCAACCCTAACGCAAACCTGCATAACATGTGTAACCCATTTGTGACCCGTTTAACCTCTTTAAATAAAGAAGTCCGGTGAATAAGGTTAGTGGTTTCTCGATTTAACTTGTTTAAATGCAAAAAATGATATAAAGATCTAAAAAATGATAATAATAACATACAAATAACTACGCGACAATTTCAATGATATTTGAATATAATCGTAACTTACTCATATATGAAGTACATAACATAGTACATTTAATAAAAATCGAACATGAAATCCATACATATTTTAATTTTAGTGGCTCATTTAAAATGGGTTTAAGGGTTGGCCTGTTTAATACAAACTCAACCCAAACACGACCCGTTTATTAGACGGGTTATACAGGTTGACCTGTTTTTGACCCAAACCTGTTTATCCTTGACCCAAACATGTTTAATTTCGTGTTGGGTTCGTGTCGTGTCAAAAATTGCCACCCCTAATCATGGATGGCTTTTTGATTATATGTGGGGATTATGGGTCACTTCTCATCATAATGATGATAACAGCTCATGTTTATATAAATTTTCTTCACCGAAACCGACTGCAAGTAGAAAAAAGTATCCTGAGACGGACAACTTTTCCAAAAAAAAGAAAAAAAAAAGTAGTATCCTGATATGGACCTTTCATCCATATTGTTCTTGAATTTCTTATTTCATGGTGGTTATGTCTTACGTATCTAAAAACATTTTCTTATTACGGAACGATCATATCTTTAAATTGAAAAGAACAAGATATATATTGAAATTACAAATTTAAATATTTACAATATATCATAATTGAGCATATTAATGAAAAAAGGTGCTTTATTATCCTGATAATGGTAATAATTTTGTATTTTGTTGTATCAGCATGTTCAAAACTTACAAGTTGTGCTGGTAGTTGGGTTATATATGGCTTGCACAGCTCTTTAAATGGAATTTGATTTATTTCGCAGCTGCGCACATTTAGAGGACATGTGAACGAGAAGAACTTTGTGGGTTTAACTGTTAATAGTGAATACATTGCGTGCAGCAGCGAGACTAATGAGGTCTTTGTGTACCATAAGGTTACCACTTAGGACCACAACTTTACTCCAAATAACTACTTTGATATATGAAAACTGACATTATAATCTTCTTATTTTTATGTTTCACTTGTAGGCTATTTCAAGACCTGCAGCATGGCATGGATTTAGTTCTGATGCAAATGAAGGCGAGGAACCAGGATCATACTTCACAAGTGCCGTTCGTTGGAAAAATGATAGCCCAACAATGATAACTGCAAACAGTCGAGGAACAATTAAAGTGTTGGTTCTTGCCGAATAGTACGTAACTAGCTATATATAGCGAGGGATTCTTTTTAGAACCCATTTAAATGGCAAAACTTACGGAACTCTTATGGACCGTTGGATTGTTTGATCAACGGTTATAATAGATTGTGTCATTAATGCAATTAGTTAAAAGATTAAATCATTATTTATAAAGGTGAAAGGGTATTAAAGGAATTTCATATCATCTTCCTCTTCTATTTTCTCTTATGCAACTAGATGTCTTCATCCACCATATCACCACCAGTACCTATGTCACCACCAAATCCGACCACCAACCACCACCATTGATAGCATATAGTACTCACCGGGTCCGGAGCAAGAGTCCGGACCAACGACAAGATCTATACCCACCTCGAAATCAACCCAGATCGAGTCACCAGCTGTTGCTAGCCCCAGAGGCGTGCCGTAGAAGACTCCATGATCCGCGGAGGGTTGACGAGATCCGAAGAAGGTCGACGGGTCATAACCACGGACAAGCTAGAATGGGTAAGGAATCTTACCTAGGGCTACGAACCTGACTCGTACAAGCCCTAGAAGGGAAACCACCGTGGTTCCCGCCCAAAAACATCACCATCACGATAATAAGTGCATCAAGAAAAGTTGAATCGGGTCAAAACCCGTCTCGACTTTGAAGATGAAATGAATGCATGGTCTATAGAACATTCGCGGAGCATGAAGGCGAGGTCCAGGAAGGATGGAAGATCCAAAAAAAAAGGCGAAAAGATAGTCCTAGCACTAGATCTGAACCTACTGAATACTCCAACTCCTAAAGTGTCTTCTCAAGACTCAGTAGGAGAGAGGTGGAACCTTCTATGGAGAGAAGCTCAAGGACGAGGGATCCCCATGCGTGCGTTTTCTCCCAGCTAGGGGGAAGGCACCCGCATGTCTCAACACGTCTGAGGAACAAGAAGCCAGACGTGTTCTCCCGACTCCAGCCAAAGGAACTTTCCCTTAGGCGACGGCGAAACAAGACTAGGAACGATGAACGAGCCAGGGAGAGTCCAGCAAATAGAAGCCCTACCAGGAAAGACCGGAGGACCCAAAGCCCAAATAGAACCTACACTTCATACTCTGATGAAAGAGGTACCGGAAATGGAGGAAACTGCTCCGTCCCTGGAAGATCAAAAGAATGGTCTGCTCCAGAAAGCGAGGATAGCGTAGGCGGACACTGGAAGTCTCCTCCCAAAAAGCATAGAACCAAGAATGTAGCAACCCGTAATTTTTCATAAGGTAAAATGACTATTTTACCTTATGACTTTTTAAAGTTGACATTTGACTTTGACTTTTGACTATTTGACTTTTTTCGTAACGTAAAAGCAAATACGATAACCGGTAGTAACTGGTAATTTTCCTTGCGACCAACACAAGACTACGATAAGTCTATATGTTCAAGATACTTTATTTTCACCAATAATCATAATTTATATGAACTATTACTACTTTATAATTTTTAAGTAGATATGTTACTTTTTACGTAAGACGCGTACTCAAACCTACGTTATTAGGTTTTAACAATATAGACGCACCCTCTGAGACTTATCACACATTTATTATACCTAGTTAGAGTATATTGATAAGTTTTAACATTTTTATAAGTATTACATTTTTACGTTACCAAGTTTTAAGTTTCGTGACTTAAGGGCTTAACATTAGTAATTACCGAGACCAAACTACACCTTATAAACCAAAACTTATCACAAAATACACACTAACCACCTCATGTGTAGAGGTGGCGTGCATGCAAAAGACCACAAGCACACTTGTCTTTTTCTTGTAACTTGTGCAAAATATCTACAAGTAATTTCACTTCATTTTCTCTCACACATGCAAGTTAGACCAAAGTGTTTCTTCTCCCTTGTTTTTCTTCTCTTGTTGTTGTCCCCTACATAGCCCCAAATCACCATAATTTTGGCTTTTCAACCATAAGTTCTAGTGTAAAAGATTGAAGGCTTAGTTGGTACATAAGAGTTCTTGTGTTGTTTTGGAGATTCCTTGGTTGAATTAGAAGATTATCAAGGTACTTAGGGGCTGAGGTTATGAGGATCTTACAAGGGTTATTACAAAGGTTTTATAAGACTAAACCAAGGTTGGGTTGAAGATTCAAGACAAGGATTAGAGATTGAAAGGGTTTAGGTGTTGATTGTAGTTGTGATACTTGTGTTATTCCAATCCTTGTAAGCTATTATTTATCTTCATATTCATTCAGTATGGTTGTAATATTTTAATTATTTGATGTAATTTGATATAAGTAGTATATGTAATATGGTTTAATTGATGTTGTACATGAGGTTGTGACCATGAAAACAAGCTAAAATAAGTCCTAGGTAAGTTCTATGAACTTGAATTCTGAAACAGTCCCAAAGTTTGATTAAACTGATTATCTCAGTAAACCTTGAGGTTAATTAAATAAGATAGGCTTTTAGAACTATGTCTTACGGTCGTTTTTCCGGGTGGCGAACCTCATAACTCATCCCGATGAGTAAATGAGAGCCAAAATGGCAAAACATGTCAAAATCTGCACACCAGATTTCATTTAGGAAAAGTCCATGGTTCTATTCATTTCTGGAAGTCGACTTAGTTTTATGAAATGTAGCCAAGACCTAAAATTAAAGTTTGGCGAAATCGGCGTGTCAAACCAAGTTGTAGAACTCAATTTATGGTCGTTTTGGCAGGACTGAATGTGCAGCCAAACTTTCTGCAATGAAATATAAATAAATACTTGTAATTAGACTATTGATATAAATAAAATTTGGAAGGACTTAATTAAGCTTGAGAAGCTGTTAGAGAATATAAAAATATGAACTTGAGTTTTTGAATCACTTAAAAAGGACTTATGGTTAAAAAGTTATGTCTAGTTAAGTTTTACTAGATGAAAATATAGTGTTGGAACAAAAGTTTGCCGATACGATTTTAAATTACGATTTTGACCCTTTTCTGGTCCGAATCAACAAAAGTGTAAAGCACGAAAGTTGCTCAGAATGACTTTTTCTATAAAAACTTAGGAGCACATAAGCAGAAAGTGAACGACAAAACCTAAAAACAGCAAAAACTAAGCTGACCTGTTGTTGACTAGAAAAACAACCTTAATGAGAACTTTAAGTGATATATTGATCATTTGAGGCTAATATAAAGCCAAGATTGAGTCAAGATTGTTGTCTTGAGGTTGTCTAACTTAGACACATCCGTAATATGGTCTTGATTATTATTGCTTAACCATAACTTAGCCGCACGGCTAGTATAAGTCTAATGACCGAAACTTGTTTATTTAAAACTTGTTCACTAGGCTTTGACAAACTAGGTAAATGACCATATGACATATTAAACTACTTCACGACCTCTTGATTTTAATAGCCAAACAACATTTAAGGAATACTTTAAGGTAAGGATTCATGTACAACATCATAAGCCAACAAACTACATATACTTGTACACTTATATCATACAATATACTAAAAGACGAATACTATGCTTTCTTAGGTAATCGTTAAAGATCGTGATCTTGTCATACTCTACCGTTGATAAACATTATATCATTACACTCCGCTGCTGATCATTACTGTGAGTTCATAGCCCCATTTTCTATCATTCAATTGTTTTACAAACCCTTGGGGGAGATACATGCTTTATTTTAAACCGAACACATTGATTTCAAACTATATGCTTATCTGATTGTTTTATTGTCATTATGTAACCGTATTTGCCAAACTTAAGTCCCTAAATCATGAATCATTAATCACGAGTGAAGTGGGCGCGAATATTGTGGATAGATCTATCGGGATTGACGAATCCCGTTTGTGTTGACCGGGTAGGCAAACAAACGCACTATATTTGAGTACATTAGGTAAAACGGCAATTTTACCTATTAGGGCACGTACCAACAGTTTCACCAATTAATTTTGGAGCAAGTTAACGCCTTGATTGCATGATGCTTAGTGAAATAATAACTGTTTTGTTTTCAACATTATGGGTGTATAACAACGTAACCCACACAAACATTATGTGTTCAACTTTTACAATAAACCTATGGATTCACTCAACCTTTGTGTTGACAGTTTTAAGCATGTATTTCAGGTGCATATTGTACGACGCTGGCACGGAGGAGCGCGGATACTGATGCAGGTTTTACTGACCAGGTTTTAATATTTATAATGTCTCGTTATACCTATGGTCTGCCCTAATGCACTAACGGGCAGTGTACCCGGTCGTGTGTAGTGTAGTATTCGGTAAAACCGAGGTCGTCCCAAGAGCTATGTGTGTTGGATTATTACTAAGTCTAAGTGTCACAGTTTTTAATAAGATTTCGATAAGGAATTAATTAACTACTAAAACAGATAAAAGCAAATAAAAGGAAAAAGGTTTAATCAATAGAGGAGAGTGGTGCTAACCAAGTTAATCATCCTAGCTAGTAATGTCTACGTCTAATTACTTCCAATTACTTCAGGTGGGGTCAAAGTCGAGAGGACAGCATTTGGTCAATTTGCCCTAACCTATCAGCAAAGATGCCACCACTGGAGAAGTCAGGTGTCCCCTCATAAGTCCAGTTGTTCCTAGTCCCCTAAGCCAAGTCATTAAGTACCGCTACATGCTAGACTTATAATAGTGAGTGCCCGGGCATTAGCAATTTAAACAATCACCCCCTAATTCTTAAGTTCATCCAAACGGTAGGTGATCAGTTGGTCAAATCGCACAAGTAGAAAGGGTCGTCAGTTGGTCATATCTTACCCTTCCCGTCTTACTTACTCACTTAGGGTCAGTTGGTCATATCTCCTAAGCAAGTAGCCTCTACCGCCATTCAAAACTACCGAAACAAGGGTAGCTACCGATAAACTATGCATGCATACACATAGAAATAATTATACGTAAGTAATGTAAACGCAAACAAAATAATTAAGGAATCACAACTAGGCTAGCACCAAGAGGTGCTTAGCCGCTCATATTAACCATACAAATCAATTAAATATTTAATGTTACGAAATACATGAATCGAAAGTAAAGAAAAGATAAAATGCTAATGCTTATCGTAGGGGAGTGATTTCTCCCTTGGAGACAGCTCCATATGCTCCTCTAGACCTGCCTTTGGCTTCTTCCCACGTTCTTTGGTTGTGGTGTGTGGAATGGGATGCTTTGAAATGCTGGAAATCGTGGGGTATTTATAGGCTAGATCTGGGTTACGGCGTAACTAATATAATAGTTATGCCGTAATCTTCAATTTCTTCGTAATTTGCACTAGATCTGCTGGTTACGGCGTAACCTTGTAAGTGGTTACGCCGTATCTTCAATATTTCTTGGTTACGCCATAGTTTAAACAAGAGTTACGACGTAGTTATCAGCGGCGTGGAACCTCATTTGACCTAATATGGTTACGTCGTAGTCTTTTGTGAGAGTTACGCCGTAATCTTTTAATGAGTTGGCTTTCTGAGTCACGCTTTAGTTACGGCGTAATGTGAGAGATGAGTTACGCCGTAACTTCTTCAAAGTGAGCATACTCTGATAAATCTTTGATAATTCTCCAATTCCACGTCTCTTTAGCTCCAATGCTCGTAATTTACCTGAAAGTGGAAAATAATGGAAAACAAGCGTAAATCCATATAAATGATATAAATTACAAGCATTATTGGGGGAAATTGACACTTAATATTCAAGGCTATTTGATGTTATCAAATATCCCTCCACTTGAACTCTACTTGCCCTTAAGTAGACCTTATTAGAAAGATTTCTAAAAAGATATCTCCCATAACCTGGAATGTTAGGAATTAGAAAAATCAGTCGTTAAAGAGTCGGTCACCTCAAGTATATGTATTCGATAGAAAGCTCGTAGTCGTAGTCTGTCACACCCCCAAATTACCTGTTTTGCAGCGGAATGGAATTCCTGGGGATTGACTGTCATAGCATCACAGTTACAGATATATTGAACGACCTAAAGTGTCGTTTGAAAAGAACATCGTTTGATTAAATAAAACAATCAGAGTTTACAAAGTATAGGTCCCAAAAGTTTATAAAGTTTGCGGAAATATAAATATATTACAAGTCCAAACGATGGTTTTGAAAGAAAGTGCCATAATGTACAATGATGTAAGTCGACGCCGAGACTCAAAAGGGGTTCCTTAACCATGCCATGATGAGTATGCCTTAGATACCTGAGATAAAACATGCTTAAAAAGGTCAACACAAAGGTTGAGTGAAATCCATAGGTTTAAGTAATTCGTTTGAACACAATCATCGTAGTGTGAGTTAAATCGTTTCACACTCATCGTTAAAAAACAAAATCGTATTTATTTCACTAAGTTCATGACACCAAAGCGTAAACATCGCACCAATAAAAATTGGTAATCATCGTTTCATCGCCGCCCTAATAGGTAACTTGCCAAATTACCTTACTGGTTCAAATATAGTGCGCTCGATTTCCCCTAACTGGGTCAATAAGAGCGGGAGTGTTAATTCCAATAGGCCTATTCACAATATTCGCGCACCGCAGTGACTAATGGTTCAAGATGTAGGGACTTCGAACATGGCAAATACTTAGTGACAATAAAACATTCGGATATAGCATGTAGTTCAAAGCATTTGTGTTCGATTAAAAATGTAGCATGTATCTCCTCCAAGAGTTTGTAAAACAATTAAAAGAGTAAAAGTGGGGCTATGAACTCACCTGTTGCAATGATTATGATGACAAAAGTGGGTACACCGAGGTATAATGTAATGCTTTACCCTTGACCTATTGTGAATGATATGATACATAATGAGTTATGATGTTATGATATGCATGCATTTCGTATGTTATTTATACCATTTGCGAGTTTTGAAAATAATATTTATCGTCGAAAAATACTCTTTTGACGTCTTGACCAATCTTAAATTACTTTACAAGTATTTACGTCAAAATGTCATCCTACAATAGTTTCGTAATGATTTATAGTGAAATTATCACTTTTCGTCGTAAAATGATGTCGTCGGAAATTTCTTGAAAGTGACAAAAATGGCTTTGGAAAAATAGTCGTAAAATGGTGTACGTCGCACGTTAGGAAACGAACTCGACGGTTTTGGAAAGTTTGTATCAAAATCTAAAAGTTTCAGTTCATGAGTTTTCGTCATAAAGGTCTCGAACATAAAGATAATAAAGGTTAAAGATGGTGATTTTGTCGAATTGTGGTTCAAAAAGTGAGTTTCGGCAAAGTTTAAGCAACCGTAAATAATTTACTACAACTCCGCTATACAAACAGTTGGTTGTTTTGAAAAAAATATGCTTGGTGATCTTGATTTTATTAGAAGACATCTATTTTACAAAAAGTTCTACATCATCGTTAAATACAGCCTTCAATATGGTCGTTTTAGTTACCGTAACACTTATCTCGTAAAAATAATATAGTTTTTCTAAAAATAATAGTTACGGCAATTTTATGAAAACGTGAATATCTTTGTCGTTTCAAATCCGTTTTCTACGTATTATACGTCCTTAGCTTCGTATCGAAGTATACTAATATATTTTTGATAAGTCGAAATAATTTGTAAAGCTTAGGACTCGTTTTTGACTCGTACAAAGTAAAAATAGGTTGCTGAAATTTCAGAAAATATATATTTCGTCGTCAAACTTGAAAAATTCATAACTTCTTCGTTATAACTCCGTTTTAATCCGTTCAAGCGGCCACGGATTCGTTTTAAAGTATATTTTCTAAATATCAAGGCCAAAATTCCGTGCCTACTGTCGGATTTTCCAGAAAAATAAAACAAGGACAGAACACTATAATATACTTATCGAAAATAGTTTTTCTCGTACTAAACCTATTCCAATCCCTTCAAATCAACTCCAAAGCTAATCTAATCCTACCATACACCTTCTTAGGGTGTCATGGGTTCCTAATCATCATCAAGACCAAAATATAACAAGGGAATAATTATAGGATGACTTTATATATATAAACTCTAAAATCAATGTAAAAATGGTATAAATAAACACAAGTCTTGCATGTTTTTGCTCAAAAATGATGAGATGAGTATGAAATGAATATGTAAGATGAAAAATAAATATGAGATGCTTACAAGTGATATGATGAGGTGATTAGAACCAAGGATTAAACCTAAACACCCTAGGTTTTTATTTCAAAACCTTAATAAGAGTGTAATCTAGATTGTTTAAACTTTGAGCTTGAAAAATTTTGATGATTTCTTCCTCAATCTATGTAGAACCGGTTATGGAGACAAAGAAAAAGAGAAAGGAACTTTACTTATCTTCTTGAATGATTGTGATTGAAAAATGTGAAGTATGATATTTGAGGTGAAGTGTAGATGTATATATGTGGAAAATTTTTACCAAACATTAATTGCATACCCACTCTTGACTCACCCCCCCCCCCCCCTAAAACCGGTTTTGGGGGGATGGATATCACAAAATATCTTTTTTTTTTTCTTCTCTTTATATATTGTATAATTGCTAGAAAAATGTAAGTAAATGTGTAGTTAAGTAGAAATTGTAGTAACTTGTATATAGTTGTGATATTAGAGTAGTATGGATTAAAATAAGTTTTAGGGGATCAAAGTAAAGTATATAGTAGTTATAAAAATTGTAAAAAATACATTCCTTGTGAAATTTGAGTGATATAATAATTATCGAGTAGTTTTTAAGAAAAACGTTGTAATAATATAAATTTAACGACTTATATACCAAATAAATTTAAAACACTAGGTAAACTAAAAATATAGTTTTTATAACTAAATGTAAGTATAAAAATATATCGGGATCATTTTTAGAAGTAACGGATTAAATGTTCAAAATAATAACTCACACGATAACGTTTATTTAATATAAAATTTACGCGTTTAATGTGAAATGCAAAATCATGAATGAACTATCATAATGCAAATGATGCTAATGAAATGTAGACTAAACTTAGTCCATATGAAATGTTCGTGATGATATGATCATGAATTCGCCGCTAAACCATAAAGGTTACGCGAATTTGGAACACGTAAACCTAGTTTACGATAAATGTTGAAATGGTGAAACTTGAGAAATGACTTGAAATTGCGAGTTGTCACATAGTCATAATATGTTAGTAAGTAGTTTGTTAAGTAACACCGTGGAGGACGGACGGGTCTTTACCCACTGTATGCCTGATCCACAGCCCGTAGGTGGCGTTTATTTGTAAGACACTATAAATACCCTCTACCTCCCAAGGTAGAGGGTTGGAGCTTCAATACCATTTTTCTTTGTTTCACATAGTTCCTAACTCTCTTCCCTTTCTCTCTCTAAACATATTGAACGCCCCATTTGATTATGGTTTAGCGTGTTTGTGAAATCCTATATCCTACAATTGGTATCAAGAGCCATGGTTTGATCACTCATCTTTCATGCTCTTTGTTTTGGTGGATTTCATAAGGTTTTTGGGGTTTTAAGTGTTTAGGAGAGTTTGAATCATTTGGACAAATTCTAGTGTTAAAGTTTGAATTTTGTGTGTACTTTTGTGTTTAGGATCATCATATGTGTTTAGGTTTTGAATTGGAAGGCTTAAATCATTGTGGTTTGGTTGTTTTTGATTGATAAAGTGGTTGTTTGTGAAAGTTGTATGAAGCGAGTTGAGTCTCGATGTATTGTTTCTTCGAAGCGAGTTGCTTTGTTATTGGAAGCGAGTTGGTATATGCGACTTGGCTATTTAGCGAGTTGACTCTTTATGCGACTTGGGTTCTTAGCGAGTTGTTTCTTTAAGCGACTTGAGTTCTAAAGCGACTTGGCTATTAAGCGAGTTGTACAGCTAGCGAGTTAGTTTAAGCGACTTGGTGGTTAAGCGAGTTGTCTCTGTTTGCGACTTGGCTATTAAGCGAGTTGTCTCTATATGCGACTTGGCTACTAAGCGAGTTGGTTCTTTAAGCGACTTGTTTCTTTAAGCAAGTTGTCTGTTTAGCGAGTTGATACCAAAGCGAGTTGACTGTTTAGCTACTTGTCTATTGAGACTTGTCACTTCTTCGTGCTACATTTTTACGGTTGTTCTTTTGGTTTAGTAAAATCCCGTGAAAGAATCAATTCCCGGTTTAATCAAGGAATAGTAAAATCCTGTAGAACTTGTAATCATGTCAAACATCGTACCTACTATCGTTTCTTCTGTAGCTGAGGACGTTCAAGCAGCTGGATCAGATACTCGTCCACCTATGCTTGACAGAACTGATTATGACTCATGGGCTCAACGAATCCGATTGTACTGTCTTGGAAAGGAAAATGGGTCAACATTCTCAAATCCATTGATGAAGGACCTTATCAGGTTGAGACTACAAGAGACTTAATTGATACAACTGCAGATGGAACAATGATCTATGGATTAGACAGACCAAAGATGTATGATGAGCTCAATGATAAGGAGAAAAAGAGATTTGATGCTGATATCAGGGCTTCTAACATTATACTTCAGGGTCTTCCAAAAGATATCTACAAGCTTATCAATCACAACACTGAAGCCAAGGCAGTTTGGGATAATGTCAAGATGCTTCTCTCAGGTTCTGAATTAACTAAGGAAGACAGAGAATCACAACTGTATGATGAGTTTGAGCACTTCAAGATGAAACCAGATGAGAGTGTCTATGAGTACTACGTGAGATTTCATAAGCTTGTGAATGATATGAGGAACATCAAAATCACCATGCCTAATATTCAGCTGAACTCAAAGTTTGTGAACAGCATGAATCCCGAATGGCACAAATTTGTCACCGCCATGAAGCTAACCAAAGGATTGAAGAATACAAACTATGAGCAACTGTATGCCTTTCTTCTTAAAAATGAGAGACATGCTATGTTTGAAAAAAGGATTCTTGAACAGTTCAAAACCAACGAAGGAGAACCAAATTCTTCAAATGATTCAACTGCCTTTTACACAAATGTTGGAATTACCACCAAAGCTTCTCAAGTTATACCCACGGGTAATGGTAATCACCAACTCATTCCCGATCCAATGTTCAAACAAGATGATGCTGATGCAGCCGTGGGACACTTCATTAATCAACTGGCTCTTATGGTTAAACAAAACTTGACTCTCAATCCACATTCCAACAGTCTTCACACTAACAATGAGATCGGAACTGCATCCAACCTTCACAATCATGCAGGTTGTCGAGATGGAAAAGTTATGGTACAACCAGTTCAAGGAAGGCAATATGATCAGGGAAGAGGTGGAGTAGGTGGAGGTTATGTTGGAAATCAGAATCGGGGAAGGACTGGAAATCAGGGTCAAGCAAAGCCAATTAACTGCTACAACTGTGGTGGTGAGGGACATATTGCTATGAACTGCACATCTCCAAAACGTCCACAGAATGCAGAATACTTTAGAGACAAAATTTTGCTTGTGCAAGCTCAGGATAATGGAGCCGCTTTGGATGAAGAGGAGTTGTTGTTTCTTGCTGAGGGAAATGCCCGAACCTACGATGCTGATGTTGATGAACAACCAATTCAAGAGATAGGTCACAATCATCAGAATGCCTTTCAAGTCGCTGACTGTGATGCATACGACTCTGACGTCGATGATGAACCTACTGCACAAAAAAATTTCATAGCTAGCATTTCTCCAATGGTCTCTCCTAAGGTCTCATCATCACAGCAAGCTAGTCCATCCAAAGATTCAATCATCTTAGAGGTATTAAAACTATATGATGATGTTGATGAGCAAAAGATGCATAATAAAGTACAATCTCTTGAAACTTATGAATCAGATATTGATGATGAGGGTAATAGCAATATTGTCCCATATGATCAATATGTGAAGCAAAGTGAAAGTGAGGTTGTACCAAGTAATGCATCTTCTGCAGTCAATGATGATTATGCTTTTGATGAATACACTACATGTGCCCCTGATGATTCTATTATCTCTGAACTGAATGCCTATAAAGAACAAGTTGCTATTTATGAACAACGTGCTAAGTTTGAGTTAACCACCCGTGAGCAGGAAATGGATGACCAAATGCGTACAATTATTCAAAAAAGTAATTTTAGAGAAGAAGTATTAAAACAAGAGTTAAACTCCTTACAAGAAAAGCTTTCTAAAACTCCTAAGCAAAAACAAGAACTTCAAGAAAAAGTTAAAATGCTTAAGCAAGAATTCAATGCTAAGGAATCAAAACTTTTGAATGATTTTTCCAATCTAAAAACTTTGAAAAACAAGCTTGAAAATAAGTTGTACGTACAAGGGAATACCATTCAGACTGCTCACTTGATCACTAAGCATAGAGTCTTAAGCGATAAGCACAGTATTCCCCTTGTTGAGGAACCAAATCCTAAGGTAGTTAAAAAGGCTAGAACTGCTCATAAGGTACTTTATGATGGTAATGAAATCCTTAAGCCTAGGCAGAAACCTAGTTGCGCTGAGTGCACTGAGGAAGATAAGAAATCAGATGAGGTCACTAGGGAGAAAATGGATAAGAAACTTAACAATCCTGCATGTAAAGAGAAAAACATTACTATCAAACCTCATGATTACACTAAGGAAAATTGGATCTCCCTGAATATGTTTAAGCCTCAAACTCAATTAACCCCAGAACAGATTTTTTGGAAGAAATATATGGATATGCAAAAAGCTGAAAATCTTGTTGATAAGAATCCCCCTTGTAGGAAATTCCCTCAAGCAACTGTGTATCCTCCTAATACACCAATGCATCTAGTTCCTAGATCTATTGCCACTAATAGCAAGACCTTAATCAGCCTGTATGTTGTTTATCAGCTGTTTGTTGATTTTGAGAAAACGTGTAAGAAGAGAATCACACCTACAGGGATAACTGAGGGGGAAAGGGGTTTTGAGCAAACTAAAGAATGTTATTTAACTGAGGTCATGCCTTTCTTCAAACAATTAAAAGGTCAATTTGAGAGTCTTCAAAAAGGGATAAATTCAGATATTAAAGAAATGGAAAAGGAATTTGATGCAATGATTGTTGAGGTCAATGATTATGAACAGGAACTCAAATATAATGAAGTTGAAAGGAAGAACTTGCATATCTTAAATGAGAATTTGATTTCGAGTTGTGTTGCTCAAGATGTGTTTTATACTGTTACTAAGCACTCTATTACTGCTTCTCGATTTCATAAATTATCTATTGCATTGAAAGTTTCCCATGATCGTGTCATTGAGCTTGAAAACAAAAACTCAGAACTAAATGAGAAAATTGATCAATCTGATCATGATAATTTGGTAAAACATCTTTCTAAACTAGAAGTTGAACATTTTGATTTGCAACTAAAATATCAACATCTTAAAGAAAATGTCAAAACCTCAAATATCAAGAAATCCTCAGATATTCGAGAGTTTGATGCAGTTTTTCAGATAAACAAACGTGACGAACAAATTCAAGCTCATTGTAACACGATCAGAAAGTTAAAAGCCCAAATTTCTCAATTAAAGGGTGAAAAGAACAATGTGACTAGCTCCCAAATGCCTCCTCCTTTAGATTCTCATTATTCTCAAACTTTTCATCTTCAAAACTTGGTTAATGTTTTACAAAAAGAAAACGAGAGTTTTCAAGAAGAAAATGAAAAAGTTAAACGATACTTTAAAGAGTTATATGATTCAATGAAAGTCACTCGTGACAAGAACAACGAAAAAATAACGTCTTTTCAAAAAGAAATTGAGAATCTGAAGAGACAGGAAAGAGGGAAACTGCCACTTATTTTTAATGAGAATGTTGAATCAAAGTCATCTACAGACTGCAAATATACTGTGACTGTTAATTACATTCCTCCTCATCTTAGGAATAATGAACTTGTGTTTCGTAACTACTTCGCTCACCTTAAGGATAGTCTAGAATGTCTCCGTGAGATTGTGGAAGAGGA
Source organism: Chrysanthemum makinoi (assembly GCA_910596185.1). Lineage (NCBI taxonomy): Eukaryota > Viridiplantae > Streptophyta > Magnoliopsida > Asterales > Asteraceae > Chrysanthemum > Chrysanthemum makinoi. The sequence continues at coordinate 229,969,941 of OU343225.1, read as the reverse complement.
TTTCATTAATAAACCTCTTGATAGTGAAATTAGGTTTGCATGCATTCAGGCCAAACAATCTCAGGAGATGCTAGAATGTTTAATTGCAACATGTCCTAAATCCTTAGGTGCGAAAGGTAAAGCTATGATGCCTTGTTCTATGCCTAGTGCCAAGCATACAAACCATTCTATGCCCAGTGTTAAGAAAGTGAACACTAATGTGCCCTCAAGTAGTTCAGATCCCTGCACATCTAGTTCAGGAATGCAAAAAGTAGATCAACCAACTAATGTTCCCATAATTCCCTCTACAGGAGTAATTAGTGACATAAGAGCAAGCGGGTCAAATACTCCAGGCAATACCAAGCAAGATAGGACCTCACAAGCTAAAAATGTGCATTGGAAGAGAGTAGAAGACCACCCTAGGAACTTTATGTTTGAGTTGAATAAAACGAATCGTGTTTATTCTAGTATTAGCCATAGGCGTACTGTAATTAATTCGAATTCTGCTACTATCTGCAAACCATGTAATGATGTCTGCTTGATTTCTGTTACTAATCATGAATGTGGTGTGAATGTTTTGTCTAATGCTGTCAAATGCCCTGTTAAAACTGTTAATGCTAAAAATCAAGCTAAGAAGGCTAAAAGGCAAAGGCGAAAGAAAGTTAGAAAACAGTGGAAACCCACAGGAAGAATATTTAGTAAAATAGGTTATCAATGGATACCTTCTGGCCATAAGGTTAATGAGTTCTGCCCTCAATTTGCTAAGACAATGCCCACTAGAAAATGGATGCCTACTGGTAGAACTATTCCCTTAAGAAGTGAACATACTTTGAACAGATCAAATACGGACATTAGCACTGCATCCATTTATGATGATTCCATTGTTTCTACTTCTGATGTGGGTGTTACAATTACTGTTACTAACCAAGTGGGCATAACTTATTCTCCAGGGTATATTACGTAGAAGGTCTTGGGCATAACTTATTCTCTGTCGGTCAATTCTGTGATTCTGATCTAGAAGTGGCCTTCAGAAAACATACTTGTTTCGTTAGAGAACTTGATGGTAAAGAACTTTTAAGAGGAACTCGTGGTTCAAATCTATACACCATCTCTATCGAAGATATGATGAAGTCTTCTCCAATTTTCTTGTTGTCAATGTAACACCCCCAATTTTGTGATACGCAGCGGAATTCAAGCTGGGTGTTACTTCATGGCTCAACAGTTATAATAATAGAAAACGAACCCTAATTGAGTCGTTTTAAAATATTTATCATTCGATTTATATAAATATCAGAGTTTACAAAATGAGGTCCCAGTGGTTTTACAGTTAATTAAATAAGTTTTCGAATGATAATAAAGCCTTCTTGAGTATCCGTGCCCTTCTGTGCCATCCTCGTAAATTATGAACCTGAGATAAACATGCTAAAAAGTGTCAACACAAAGGTTGGTGAGTTCATAGAGTTTATAGATAAAACAGTTGAGTTCAATAGTTTGATTATTATAATAAACAAAAATATCGATGAAATAAGTAGTGGACTATGTTGTTATGCACTCATAGTCATTTGTTTGCCCTAACCGGGTCAAAAGTTGAGTGAATCCATAAAGTTTGTATGCAAATCAGTTGAACACAAGTTTCAAGGTTGGGCCATGTTGTTGCACCCATAAATTCAGTAGTTGCAGCATTTGTATCATTGCAACATAGTATATATTGCCTTAAGTCTCATGAACACAAACCTTAACACGAACGCGTCATAATAATGACGTAAGTTACAAACATCATAATAATGATGTGAGCAAAAATGCCCTATGGTAGGAGTTTGCCATTCTCCTAGCATTCTCAAATAAAGTGCATTTGGTTACCTATCCGGTTAACACAAATGGGGCATCAACTGCCAATAGATCTATTCACTATATTCGCGTTCACTCGCAAGTGATTAATGGTTCATGATATGAGGGACTTTTAGTGGCAACAGTAGGTACTTAGGCAATATCAATCAGGATAGCATACAGAAATATACTTGTGTTCGGTTTTTGTAGCATGTTTCTCCCCACGAGTTTTGAAAACAATTATGTAAGAGTGGGACTATGAACTCACAATAATATTTAAAAGTTTTTAGAGTACTTATATAACTCAAAGCATGTAGTTGAGCATGTATCTCCCCCAAAACATTAATAAACAAGTATAAAAACGGGGCTACGAACTCACAGTAATTCGTAAGAGTTTAAAATAAATGTAAAAATATCAAGTAATATTTGAGCATGTATCTCCCCCAAAACGTTCAAAATAAGGAAAAGAGGGGCTATGACTCATCTCGATGTTACAGTAGTCTGGATGGAAAACAAATTAAGTAAAGTTGATAAACTGCTCCGACTCGTGACCTGAGTTAGTATGTCATGTTTTTAGTATTCGAATTCAAGTTTATGTGATAATGATGCTTTATCGATAGTTAGGTAACATGAAGTCTCTTAAAAAATTAGCAATACTTATCATTCTTATTTTTATGGCTCGGATGATGGATATTAAATTTTATCGAACTCAAGTTGTTAAATATTTAATGTTTCCAAAATGTTATAATTTACAACTTTAAATATTTACAGTTTTTACCCTTGCACTTTCAAAAATGACACTTCATACCCTCAACTATGAGTTATGGACAAAATCAGCCCTCGTATAATTAACTTTGCAGAAATTACATTTTTAGTCCAAGAAAAACTTTATCTTACAAAAATTACAATTTTTATGCTTGAAATTTTATAAGAAAAATTTATTTGTTTTTGGCCTAAATGGATAAAAGTGCGGGTAAATAAAAGTGAGGCCTTAAAAGGTTTTTACTACGTTCTTGATCCCTTCAAGAGTTTGTCCGGTGATATTTCTAATGGTTCAAACTATAGGTCTTAAGCTCTTACGGTTTCGTCGCAATGATTCTCTAAAGTAGGAGGGGATAGGTGCCTTTTGTTGGTTTTGGGCGATAACAAGGCTAAACAAGGGCAGATTTTACACGGGGAAAGCTAGTGTTTCTACAACAAATTTGACCCTTTAAACACTTTGCTGTAAGCTCTTCTAAGTGGTATAGGTCTTATGTCCTAGTCGTCTTTAATTAGAAAGATACAAGTCCACGAACATGGCCACTTGGCCACGACGCGTTTTAAAGAAATTTCATTTTTGACTCGTTAACTTTTACGGTGTCGCCTAGGGACATCGTAATATGTTAATTAACTCTTTTTAAGTCATTACCCATCATACTATAACTCCTACGACTCAATTTTTGAAAAGTGCACACAAGGCCTATTTATGAAAATTCCCGCGAGTCACTCTCTTTGTGGTTGATTATAAAAGAGACTATAAGTGCTTTTAAAGACGTTATTGGGGCATTAAAATCTTTGCAGCGAGCCCTTTAAAACGGTGTACCTCGTACTTTGGAACCCTTTAGTTTGCAAGATATCAATTATAGAAAAGGGCTACTTAGGCTAATCTTGCCAAATCGGAATTCTCGTTTTTAAACCATAAAACTTTATATCTTTTGCATGCAACCTTGTGAATTGTTGTTTTACTCATTTCTAATGTTTCTAAGATAGTTCATAATCAAATTTATCAAAAATCCCGAGTTTTCCCCACATACCTGTTATAAACTACTTTTGGTGTTTAGGACTTTTAGCCATAATGAAGGGTTGTTTTTAAGCATAACGACTAGGCTTTTCAACCGGGTTATGGGGCGTTCTAGAGTGTCCTAGGTGGTATTTATAACGGTACTTTGGTTGGCCTTAATACCTTTGACATGATGTAAATAAATAGGGCGCAAGTAGGGGGTGTTGGGATGTTTTTGTAACTTATACATAACAGCTGTTGGGATTTTTATTAAATTCTGGCTTCGTTATGCGTTTTCTAGACCCGTGCACCTGAGTTTTTGAAGAAAACGTCGTTCCAGACAACTTTCGTGCTTTAACTTTTTCATGAAACGGACCAGAAATGCCTCGTTTCGCGTGCCCGACTGTTCTGTCCACATAAAGTTTCGGACAGATTTTTGGCAACTTCTTTAGACCATAACTTTTGACTCGTGTACTCGTTTTAAGTGATTCAAATTGCTAAGTTTTCCTTATAAAATCCTTTTTAACAGTATGCAATTGATATCAAAAGTTAAAACGAAATATGATGAGTTTAATAGACTTACATACTTGGGATTTTGACAAGAACCAGAAATGAGAATAGATTGGCTTCTAAATAGAACGAGACTCTTTCCCTCCTCCTAGGCTCTAATGTACCCTTACTTTACTTCACCTTGGTACTTAAGATCAGATTATAATGGTGTATTTGTGTAGTGTGTGTTTCGATTAGTGATGAGAGAAAAAAAATGAAAAGTGTGATTGATTTATATAGGAGAGGGAATTTGGGTTTGTATGCAATGTATGGCTACAACAAGGGATAATTGTCCAAGAGGAAATGGAGCATGGTGTTCTTAATATGTCCATGCACCATGTTGTTGGCTCAAGTGGTTCAAAAGACACCATGTATCACCAATTTTATCCAAGGGTAGAAGAGGAGGGTGATGTGTTACTCTAATATGCAAGTAAATGCATGTGGTTAGGGTAATTACAAGTAGTGTGTAAGTAACTAAAGGGTAAGTATCTAGTTCATTTTTAACCATGGTAACAAGGGGGGGGGGGGGGCGTTAGGCTTGAAGGGTAGTACCTAGGGCTTTTTATGTTGTACCTATTGTGTAAATGGTGTATTAGTTAAGCTTGCTAATTTATTTTAGGTAAAAATCTAGTTTAGGTTAATTTACATGTAATAAATAAAAGTAAAGGCTTAAGTTTGGTGCATTATTGTTTGTACATTAGCATTTTTTTGTTATACTTACTAAAAAGAAAATATATTTTTACGGCTTGTGCATTATAGGGTTGTACCTTGTGCTTAAAAATAGGTACATTGAGGTTTATAATATAATTTATATAAGTATTAAGCTTGTATGCATTAAAGACTTGTACATATGCTTGAAAGACTTGTACATTAATATTTAGAAAATATATCATGTACATAAAATCATAGAGTTTTATATTAGGGCTTGTAACGGAAATTAAAGTATATCTAGGTTCCGTGCTTTAATGACTTGTACTCTAGGTATAAAATGTTGTACTTTAGTAATTATGATTTAGTTGTGTAAAATCATTGTTAAAATAAATTAAGGCTTCGTGAAAACTCTAATAAATGGCTAACGTTTAGTTCGAAAGTTTAATAATTGTACGTTAACGAAAAATCGTAAAGTGGTAAATAAAAGTTGAAAACCTTTATAGTTTTACATATAAAGATGTTTATGTTTATTAAAGATGTGAGGTTCATCACATTGGCTAGTTGTTGTGATCAAATAAAAGAATATCGTTTATAAAAAAAAAATTTGAACGTAGAAAATGGATAAGTATTCTTTCGTTAGAATAGTATATTAGTTTAATACGAGGTGAAATTTACCGGTGGTTACAGTCAAAGGCTTCGAAAACAAAGTCATGGTTATGGCATCGTCGTCTCAATCACTTGAACTTCGGCACCATCAATGATCTCTCCAGAAAGGACTTAGTTGTAAGTTTACCTAGACTAAAGTATGAAAAGGATCATCTTTGTTCAGCATGCCAATTAGGAAAAAGCAAGAAGTACGCCCACAAACCCAAACCTACAAACTCGATTCAGAAGTTCTTCATACAACTCACATGGATTTATGTGGACCCATGAGAGTGCAGAATATCTTTGGAAAGAAATATGTGTTAGTTGTGGTTGATGATTACTCTCGATTCACCTGGGTTAAGTTCTTAAGGACAAAGGATGAAACTCCAGATATCATCATCAACCTTATCAAACAGCTGCAGGTTCGACTTAACAAAACTGCAGAATCATCCGAGGACACAGAATCGAAGTTTGTTAATAAGCAACTTAGTGAGTTTTATGAAAGTGTTGGAATCAGTCATCAAAGAAGTGTTCCACGAACTCCTCAATAGAACGGTGTAGTTGAAAGACTAAATCGAACTCTTATGGAAGCCGCAAGAACAATGCTGATTTACTCAAAGGTTCCAATGTTTCTCTGGGCTGAAGCCATTGCCACTGCATGCTACACTCAAAATCGATCCCTAATTCACACTGCTCATGGAAAAACTCCATATGAACTTGTCCACAATAGAAAACCTAATCTCTCATTCCTTTGTGTGTTTGGTGCATTGTGTTATCCAACTAATGAGGGCCAAGACTTAGGCAAACTGAAAGCTAAAGCGGACATTGGAGTATTTGTAGGATATGCACCAAACAAAAAGGGATACCGAATCTACAACAAAAGAACCCGAAATATGATGGAAACAATTCACGTTACGTTCGATGAGCTGACAGGTCCAATGGCTCCAGGACAACCCAGTTCTGGACCCGCATCTTCAAGTAGTCCCATCAGTTCTACTCTTGTATATCATTCTTCGCCAACAACTCCTTATGTACCTCCTTCAGAAGATGACTTGAAGAAACTGTTTGATCCAATGTTTGATGAACACTATGAGCCAACTGCTAATGATCTGTCAATTCCATCATTAGAGGTTGTTACTATCCCTGTCAATGAAGTTAACCCTTCAATTTCTATGACACTAAGTCAAGAAGCGTCTGCTGCTGATCACTCTGTCTCATCAACAAATCATCAATCATCGAGTGTACATCATGGAAATGTTTCTGGCACCCTTGATGGAGAGAATCCCTTTGCTACTCCTGAAGATGCACCATTTGAAAACATATTTGCTCCTGAATCATCATCAGAACCATCTTCATCAGGAGAAATCGACTCTGCTACTTCAGTTCCTCAACAACAACCACACGAACACCTTAGAAAATGGACACATGATCATCCATTGGACAACATCATTGGAAACCCCTCTCGTCTAGTATCCACACGTAAACAATTTGCAACCGATGCCTTATGGTGCTTTTTCAACTCCGTACTCTCTAAGGTCGAACCAAAAGATGTTAAAACTACCATGAATGAAGACATCTGGTTCAATGCCATGCAAGAAGAAATTCATGAGTTTGATCGACTTGATGTATGGGAATTAGTACCTGCTCCATATTGTGCTATGATTATTGCTCTAAAGTGGATCTTCAAAGTGAAACTTGATGAGCATGGTGATGTTTTAAAGAACAAGGCTCGATTGGTTGCAAAAGGATACCGTCAAGAGGAGGGTATTGACTTTGAAGAGTCATTCGCTCCAGTTGCTCGTATCGAGGCAATCAGAATCTTCTTGGCTAATGCTGCAAGTAAGAACATGGTGGTTTATCAGATGGATGTAAAGACGGCGTTTCTTAACGAAGATCTTAAAGAAGTTGTATACGTCAGCCAACCTGAAGGCTTTGTGAATCTAGAACATCCTACTCACGTCTGTCGTTTGAAGAAGGCTCTACTGGATTCAGCAAAGGAGCAGTTGATCCGACATTGTTCACCAGAAAGTCAGGCAAACATTTAATTCACGTTCAAATATATGTTGATGATATTGTTTTTGCCTCGACTGACCCCAATGAATGTGATCGTTTTTCAAATGAAATGGGTTCCAAATTTCAAATGTCAATGATGGGACAAATGTCATTTTTCTTGGGATTAAAAATTTCACAAAGTCCCGGAGGCATTTTTATAAATCAATCTAAATATGCAAATGAGATTTTACAGAAATTTGGATTTGATTCTAGTGACCCTGTTGACACTCCTATGATAGAGCGTACTAAACTGGATGAGGACCACTCAGGGATCATGGTAGACCAAACGAAATATCGTAGTATGATTGGATCCCGATGTACCTCAGCCATAGAGCGACATTACATTTGCTGTTGCATGTGTGCTAGATATCAGGCTAAGCCTACAAAAAAGCACCTTGAAGCGGTTAAACGGGTTTTTCGGTATCTCCAAGGAACCATCAATATGGGTCTTTGGTACCCGAAGGACACCGGTATGTCACTAACAGCCTATGCAGATGCTGATCATGCAGGATATCAAGATACTTGTCGAAGCGTCGGAGGTGCTCAGTTTTGGGTGATAAGCTTGTGAGCTGGTCTTCAAAGAAATAAATGAGTACTTCTATTTCCTCTACAGAGGCTGAATACATACCCATGTCATCTTGTTGTGCTCAAATCATATGGATGAGATCCCAATTATCTGACTATGGCTTTGAATTCAACAAAATCCCTCTGTACTGTGATAATAAAAGTGCCATTTCTCTCTCTTGCAACAACGTTCAACATTCAAGAGCCAAGCACATCGACATTCGACATCATTTCATTCGGGAACAAGTGGAAAAAGGTGTGGTGGAACTCTATTTTGTGAGGACTGAATACCAGTTAGCAGACATCTTCACCAAAGCTCTTCCTAGAGAACGTTTTGAGTTTATCCTCCCACGACTTGGTCTAAAGAGTCTTTAACCGGAAACACTTAAACATCTTCAAGAGGAAGAAGAGGAGTAAAAGGTCTTTCTTCATTTATCTCTTGTATATATTTATTCAAAAAGCAAAATACAAAATTTCAAAAACCACAAAAGAAATATAAAAATACAAAATTCAAAACCCATAAAATTAGAAAATCTTGAAAAATTCCAAAAATATTGTTATTTTGTCATGTTTTTCCTTATTCGATATCATCTACGGACTTTGTGTTGACATTCAAAGAATGTCACGGGTCTTTAGATGTTCTTCGAATGTGCATAGTCTTGTTTAAAAAAAAAAGAATGAGGCGGAGAAAAATGGTGGTTTATTGTCATTTCAGGCAGTAACCCGTTATAAAAAGTAAAGAACAGAGCCATGCTTTATCTTATTTTTCAAATCTCATGCTCTGATTCTTAAAAAAAATGTTTGTCATCAAAAAGACAAATGTTTCTCTTTCCAAATATTTTTCCGTCTAATGATTCTTCTGAAAAATATTTGCCATTCTAATGAAAACTAAATTGCTTTGAAAATACCTCGTACTCTATTATTCGTGTTAATCATTTGTGCTTATCATCTGTCAAAATCTCTATCTCTCAATCAACAACTTGTGTCATTGATTGAGGGGGAGAATGATTTTATTCGAATTAAAAAGGTTATTTTGAAAGGTCATTTTTCAAACAATTGACACGTAAATGAGCAAGGGTTATTCTTGGAAAATCAAAAGGAACAATACTTTATACAGTTGATTCAAAACCTTTGCTAATGTCATGTTTTCAAAAGATACTCTTGCATGTTTAAACAATGGAGTTTAAAGTCTGAAAATCTGATCCTTATCAGTTAAAATATTTTTTTCAAAAGCAAGTCACTATTCTCCTAAAAAATCTTTCAAAATTTAATTTAAATCAATAGAGATCACAACTCTTAAAGGATTTGGAAAGTGTGACCGGGGGAGAATTTGTGATTAAACTGATAACTTGATAATTGGTTTTATAAGTGTTTAGCAAGCTTTCCTCCCCACATGTGCCAAACGATTTCAAATTTTCCACGCACATGTTGAGGGGGAGCATCTTTTTAAACCACTAAGAATTGAAACGTGATTGATTTGTCTCTAAGTGCAGGTTCCCTCTATGTGACAACTCGTAATTTCAGGTCACTTTACAAACTTTGGAAATTTCACTATTCATCTTGGGAATCACTATTCATGAGTCACTATTCATTATTTTACGTAAACTAGGTTTACGAGTATCAAATATGCGTAACCTGGAGGGTTAAGCTGCGTATTCATGGAATATCATCAAGGACATTTTATATATACTAGATTTAGTCTACATATCATCAATAACATCATTTCATATCGGTTCATGCATGGATTTGCATTTTTCATGAAACGTTTATTTTCCTATTAAATAAACGCTATCGCGTAAACATTTATTTTGAAAAATTGATCCGACACTTCCAAAAATAATCTCAATATATTTTTATAATCATTTTAAGACTATAAAAATTATATTATTAGTTTACCCGATGTTTTCAATTTATTTTGTATATAAATTGTTATGTATAAATATTTACGACGGTTTTCGTATATGCAACTTGATAATTATTATTCACTCAACTCATGTAAGAAATGTATTTTTATAATTTTTATGACTTCAATACACTTTATTTTGTTCCGTTAAAATCTATTTTTAGTTAACGCTACAATTAATACCTAATTATATTTACAAAATACCTATTATATCAACATTTAAATACATTTGTACCACAAAATTACATCAAACCCCCCCCCCCTATATACCCCATTGCCGGCCAAACCCCTCCCCTTAGTCACCACTTGTTACAAAATATCTTATTAGATATTAACTTAAGATTCTCTACACTAGATATTATTTCATTTTACACATACACTACACATTTACTAGGTGAAAAAAAAATATATCCTCTCCTCTCCTCTCCTCCATAACCGGCCAAGGAAAGAACATCAAGAGAATCCATTAATTTTTCAAGGTTCAAGTGATTATCAAGCTCATGTAGTGATCTAGTATAGGTTTTGAAATAAAAACCTCATGATTTATTTAAGTATACTTTGCTCAAAACTCTTCAATCACTCAAGTAAGCATTTCATGATTTTTATTACTCTTTCATATTCATATTTATGTTATCTCATTATTTTTGCAAGAAAAACATGCATGAATTCTATGATCCACACCACTTTAATGGGTTTTTAGTACATATAATGGGTTTTAATTATCCAAATAATAATCTCTTGTGATATATCATTTTTGATGATGTCTAGGAACCCATGACACCCTAAGAAGGTGTATGGTAGGATTAGAATAGCTTCGGCGTTGGTTTGAATTGGTTAGAATAGGTCTTGCGCGAGAAAAACTCATTTCGACAACTTTATTTAGAGGTCTGATCATATTTTGAAATTCTGGAATTTTAGACAGTAAGCAAAATATTTTGGGCTAGATATTTGGAAAATATACTTTAAAACGAAAACGTGGCCGCTTGAACGGGTTAAAACGGAGTTATAACGAAGAAGTTATGATATTTTCAAGTTGGACGACGAAAACTATAAAAACCGGAAAATTCAGCATGTTACGTCCACTTTTTACGAGTCAAAAATGGGTCTTAAGCGTTATGAAATGTGTTGATTTATCAAAAATATATAAGTTTACTTTGATATGAAGCTAAGACAAATATTTTGGAGAACAAATTTTGGAGAACAAATATTTTGGAGAACAATATTTTGGAGAACAAACATTTGGAAAACAACCATTTGGAAAACAAATCTTTTGGAGAACAAACATTTGGAGAACAAAAATTTGGAGAACTAATTTGGAGTACTTTTTCTTATAAAACGATGTCTTCTAGTAGAAGTAAGTTCGCCAAGCATATTTTCCAAAATGTCCAACCATTTGTCAAGCGAAGTTATAACGAATAAATTACGGTCACTTAAACTTTGCCGAAAATCACCCTTAAACGACATTTTGGACAAATGTATCATACTTTACCAATATTTTTCTCCATGATCGAGACCTCTAGGATGAAAACTTAAATGCTAAAACTTTGAGATAATGATATAAGCTTCCCAAAACCGTTGAGTTCATTTCCTAACACTCGACGTACACCAATTTATGACTAGCTTTTCAAGGCTACTTAGTCACTTTCATGAAATTTTCAATAACAATATTTTACGACGAAAAGTTATAATTTCATAATAAATCACTAAAGGACTATTGTAGGATATCATTTCAACGTAAATACTTGTAAAGTATTTTATAATATGACGAGATGTCACAAACATACATTTCGACGTTAAACATTATTTTCAAATGTACAAGTGGTATGGATATCATATGAGTTTGCATGCACGACATTGTTTCATGATTTACATTAGAACATATCATTCATAATAGGTCACGGTCAGAGGTTGCCCCTCATTTCAGTATTGCCATTATATCATCATAAACATTGCAACAGGTGAGTTTTCATAACCCCGATTTATTCAAGTTTTTACTTTACTTCAAACCTACGGGGGAGAATACATTGCACATCATTTTTATTACGATACCAAGTATATCAAATTCATTACATTGCTTAAGTTACCTCATTGCCAGTTAAATGTCCCCATTTCATAATCATGAACCGTTAATTTCATAGAAGCGAGGGTGAGTGGATAGATCTATTGAGGGTGACACCTCCATCCGGGTTGGTGGATTCCAACCGGACGGATGCATTTCATTTCATTATCATTATTTGAGTTGTTTGGCAAAACACTCTGTTGGGGCGAACATCAGTCAAGCTTCGGTGTCATGTGCTTAAGCAATTGTATCATTTTTGTGACATATTGTCATACATGGCCTATACTTGTGGTAGTCGTATTAAACATTTTCAAGAACTCTATGAACTCACTCAACCTTTGTGTTGACACTTTTAGCAATGTATTTTCAGGTAACTAATACATTCACTTCATGGCATGCATGTGGACATATCATAGAGTCGCGGTGACGACGCGTCACACATGGATTTATACATTTTTAAAACATCGTTTGACTTGTACCAAACTTATTTTCCGCACATGTCTAATTTCATTTGGGACCTATACTTTGTAAACTCTGATTATTTTATTAAATCAAACGATGTGTTTTCCAAATGACACTTTAGGTCGTTCAATATAACTGTGATTGTGATGCTATGACAGTCAACCCCCAGGAATTCCATTCCGCTGCAAAAAAAGGTAATTTTGGGGTGTGACAGATTGGCATCAGAGCTTTGGTTATAGAGAACTAGGTTGCATCATTGACCCTAGACTATAACTACATCATCATAGCATCTCATCATTTCATCATAAGTGCATAGTCACTATACATGCGGTTTCATACGCACATTTTGCGAGTTATTTACTTTCATTTCAAATCGATTGTCACATTAATGCCTTCAGATACCCATCCCATCATACTCACATCAGACTTTTACATGGAGAATGCCCTGTCATTCCCTATCCCAATTTTAACATCAGTTGACTCAACACCGATAACATCAGATGATGAGACTGAACCCTTTTAGGAGGACGAAGTTGCACCTACACCATCACGATCATCATTGATTCACTGTAGGATCAGGACAATTTTTTTTATCATTCTGTTGGGACAGATCATACCATTTGGTAGGACTTACAAGCTTAGTCCTAGTGGACCTGCTACTCATACATCTGACTTGCAGCTTGGGAAGCGTGCATGATTTAACACACCATTACCATCTATCACTAAGACTATAGACACTACACCATCTCATAGGTTTGAGGACTGTGAGAGTTCTAGGGCTATTGCTGCTAGACCGCCTATTGCTCCTACACTTGAGACATGATTAGACCATCAACAGGAACAGATAATAGGTACCTTTCTATCTAATGTAATCTTTATCCCTTATTATCTCCACGATAATCACAACCTTTGTTTATTTCATTCCTTATTCCAATTGCCCAATTTTCAATCATTTCGCGACAATACCTCACTATCTTACTAGGGGTTAGGCCAACTTTATTCTTGACTAATTAGGAGAATATTACCATTCTATGAGGTTCTCCCATGTATCCTACAAACCATTCGACAAATTATATTTCAAGTTACTTTGCTACTACTTCATAACATTATTTCACTTAAATTTTATTTCAAGCTATTCTACACCATCTTAGAAACACTATTTCATAAAGTTTTAAAACAAGTTGTTTCGTTATCACCCTATCAATTGGTTTTCAGTCATTTTATCAACTATTTAATACCATCATGCGAAACGATTTTCATGTTACTCTGAAAAATTATTGAGCCATTATCTTACAAAACAAAACGTTGAATACCATCTAAAACTTCGGAGAAACATAATACCATTTCAACAAAACCAAGCATCACATCATTTGTCCTCGATTATACATGGCCTGATCACCTATGTATAATTCAGGAAGAATTATGTCATGAAAACAATCTTCACTCAAAAGCAGTGTTGCAAAACAAGGCCTACAAGGCTGATTAATCGCCGATTAGGTGCTGCAAGGCCACCAACCTTTCCGATTTATGTAAATCGGTCAAACAAATCGGTCAACCGTGGTCAATGACATTTAATGGTGGTCAAACTTGTCGAAAACCTTCATATCTTGCCGAAAATACTTAAAACTACCCATAAATTGTTTGAATAACTTATGGTCATTGTTTATATCTATTACAAGATATTTTTCAAGAAAAATATTGCCGAAAATACATAAACTTGTCGAAAATACCTAAAACTTGTCGAAAATACCTAAAATTTGCCGAAAATACTAAAAACTTGTCGGAAATGCCAATCCGATTAATCACCAATTAATCCCGCCTAGACCAATTACAAGCTACAGGGAGGTCGACCGCCCGACTACCGATTCACGATTTTTGCAACATTGCTCAAAAGCAAAGCTTTGTAATCAGATAAATTGTTCATAAACATTTCTTTTGTTAACACTCTATAGAAGCCTACGCCATTCATCCCTCACTCAACCGATAAGTTAGTATTTGACGAGTGACCTTTTTAGGAAAGGCTTCCTATACAATCTATGAGGAGGATTCCTCGATACAAGAAAACAATGAAAGGATTTCGGAATTTCCAACAAGGACTAGAAGTAGGTAGCGAGATCTTTCCAAACCTAACAAAAATCTTAAGACATCACGAGACATTCCGAACCACTATTTTGGACTAGAAGCCAAATTATATCATTTCAAAAGTACTAGCTAGACCGAGTTACAAGATTTAGTACGAAGCGTATACAAACTAAGCAACACTAAAGGGATCAACCAAGTCTTATAGCTGAGACTGCAGAACATTCCATTAAACATGGCCTCAACAATATGTGAACTTTCCTACAATGAGTTTCCCTTAGAGGAAAATTTTGGTTAAATTTAGGTTATCGATATAAACTTTCCCTAAGGCATTGTGTTCTCTAGAAATTACGGATAACCTCACTTTCACATCAAGAGATGCAACAGGTTTGAACATATTGGACAATCAATGACTCTCCATCTACAAGTGAAATTAGAACAAACATTTTTCGACATTTTATGAGCTGATATCTATTTTCTTGCTAGCATGATAACAATATAAGTGATGAAATATTTTAGAAGCACTCAACATTGGGACAAATCTTGAAAATCAATCACTACACCACATCACTTAAACATTTAAGGTTTTGTGACTTGACCATATATAGCGTGGAAATATTTTGATAAGAGAAATTAAGAGAGTCATCATCAAACCATAAACATTTTAGTCATGGAGACAAAACACCTTAGGCAAGTAAGATTCAAATCATGACATTCGCTGGAACGAGAAACGCGAGGAATCACAATTGTTACCCATAATCTATTCTTTTCAATAAGGTCATTTTTCGACAGACTTAACATTTTGAAATTTGGCACGAGAGACGTAGTATCAATTTCAGTTGTACATAATATAAGGAAGCCGATTTTCCTTAGATTTCTAACAATCATTTCAATCTTTCCATGGAACCTACTAGGACATGATTACCGCCTATTATCCTCAGCTCAATGGTTAGAGCGAGAGAACAATTCAAACATTACAAGATATACTCAAGGCATGTGTAATTTTCTAGAAATCATTAGGTAAATCATTCTTCATCGAACAAGTTTCTTTACAACAATAGTTATTACATAAACATATTGACTACGCCATTTGAGGCACTCTAAGGTTGAGGTGTCAATCACATATTCACAGGTCAAAATCAGGAAAGTCCAACTCACTAGTCAAAGACTTATTCATGAAACAACACAGAAATCGTCCAAATCAAAAATCAGTTACAAGTAACAACATATAGCTGGATAAGCTACGTCAATATACGACGCAAAATATTGGAAGTATGTTCCATAAGTCGCAAACCATTAGAATTTCAAGTTGGCAACAAATTTATGTTCAAAGTCCCGTCTTGGAAGGGCGTGGTACGATTCAGAAAAACATTGGACGACCCAATGCGACTCAAATATTCTCACCTTTTCATAAGTAACATTGTAGAACCTAACATGGACTGAATTCAATGACTGAATTCCTTTTTGGATGGGCGAATGTGACAACTCGTAATTTCAGGTCACTTTACAAACTTTGGAAATTTCACTATTCATCTCGGGAATCACTATTCATGAGTAACTATTCATTATTTTACGTAAACTAGGTTTACGAGTATCAAATATGCGTAACCTGGAGGGTTAAGCAGCGTATTCATGGAATATCATCAAGGACATTTTATATAGACTAGATTTAGTCTACATATCATCAATAACATCATTTCATATCGGTTCATGCATGGATTTGCATTTTTCATGAAACGTTTATTTTCCTATTAAATAAACGCTATCGCGTAAACATTTATTTTAAAAAATTGATCCGACACTTCCAAAAATAATCTCAATATATTTTTATAATCATTTTAAGACTATAAAAATTATATTATTAGTTTACCCGATGTTTTCAATTTATTTTGTATATAAATTGTTATGTATAAATATTTACGACGGTTTTCGTATATGCAACTTGATAATTATTATTTCACTCAACTCATGTAAGAAATGTATTTTTATAATTTTTATGACTTCAATACACTTTATTTTGTTCCGTTAAAATCTATTTTTAGTTAACGCTACAATTAATACCTAATTATATTTACAAAATACTTATTATATCTACATTTAAATACATTTGTACCACAAAATTACATCAAACCCCCCCCCCTTAGTCACCACTTGTTACAAAATATCTTACTAGATATTAACTTAAGATTCTCTACACTAGATATTATTTCATTTTACACATACACTACACATTTACTAGGTGAAAAAAAATATATCCTCTCCTCTCCTCCATAACCGGCCAAGGGAAGAACATCAAGAGAATCCATTAATTTTTCAAGGTTCAAGTGATTATCAAGCTCATGTAGTGATCTAGTATAGGTTTTGAAATAAAAACCTCATGATTTATTTAAGTATACTTTGCTCAAAACTCTTCAATCACTCAAGTAAGAATTTCATGATTTTTATTACTCTTTCATATACATATTTATGTTATCTCATTATTTTTGCAAGAAAAACATGCATGAATTCCATGATCTTCACTTTAATGGGTTTTTAGTACATATAATGGGTTTTAATTATCCAAATAATAATCTCTTGTGATATATCATTTTTGATGATGTCTAGGAACCAATGACACCCTAAGAAGGTGTATGGTAGGATTAGAATAGCTTCGGCGTTGGTTTGAATTGGTTAGAATAGGTCTTGCGCGAGAAAAACTCATTTCGACAACTTTATTTAGAGGTCTGATCATATTTTGAAATTATGGAATTTTCGACAGTAAGCAAAATATTTTGGGCTAGATATTTGGAAAATATACTTTAAAACGAAAACGTGGCAGCTTGAACGGGTTAAAACGGAGTTATAACGAAGAAGTTATGATATTTTCAAGTTGGACGAAAACTATAAAAACAGGAAAATTCAGCATGTTACGTCCACTTTTTACGAGTCAAAAATGGGTCTTAAGCGTTATGAAATGTGTCGATTTATCAAAAATATATAAGTTTACTTTGATATGAAGCTAAGACAAATATTTTGGAGAACAAATATTTTGGAGAACAATATTTTGGAGAACAAATATTTTGGAGAACAATATTTTGGAGAACAAACATTTGGAAAACAATTATTTGGAGAACAAATCTTTTTGAGAACAAACATTTGGAGAACAAAAATTTGGAGAACTAATTTGGAGTACTTTTTCTTATAAAACGATGTCTTCTAGTAGAAGTAAGTTCGCCAAGCATATTTTCCAAAATGTCCAACCATTGTTCCATTAAAAAACCCTAACTTCTCTCTCTCAAGAGGCGATTTGGAGAAAAACCTAAAAAAACCGATCGGTTCATCTTGCTCCATTAATCGTCAATAGTGCTTCATTAATTGATACCAATACTGCATGCATTAAAGTTATGCATTGGTTTTGAAGCTATATTCCTTTCGTGAATCTAATTGAATAAACTAATAGTATTACGCCACTTTTATTGACTATTATCAATTATTCGTGGTTTTCTATTCGTTTTAAAGGGTGTCGATCATCCTCTACCCTATCATTCTTTTTAACGTTTTTGTATTATGGGATAGGATCGATTTCTTTGTGGTTTAAACCCTAAGCTATTAGGGTTTTCTTGATCGGTTGATTGGTACTTGGTTGGGGTGATTTGGTTCGGTAGGTTGAGGGTTTAAGAGATGGAAAAGGTTTCTTCAACAAGAATATTCGTAGGGCACTAGAGATGTGTCTTCTACTAGTTTGGCCGATCAAACTAGTGGTTATAAACTATTGATGCACCATCTAACTTGGATCAAGTTGGGTTGCAAAGGATGATGAACTTGATGCGGTTGAATCTGACAATAGCGATGGTAGTCTTGGTGAGCGACGAGTCTTGGTGATCATATTGAATGTGATTGGGTGATCGTGAATAAGGTTAAGGATAAGATTGTTTGATGATTTGGAGCAAAGACATGATACCCTGCGATTCCCTCTAATGTTTCAAAAGCCTAATGTGGAGCAATTGATTGCTAATGCATCAGAAATTTGATGACGCAATGAATAAAATTATGATATTGCTAAGATGGATCTTGATGTGAATAATCGAGTGGTATTGGGCTTCAATTTAATTCAAATGGTACAATGTTTCGCAAATACTCCTCCGTCGAGTTTTGATGTGGCTTCATGTATGGTACTAATCATAGTGTTCCGATCTAATGCACCAAGGTTGTACACTTGTGGTAATGGAGTTAAGTCGGTTTCTTACGGGTGTTGCTTCTAATGAATCGAAACACATGTCTAATTTTGGAGGTTAGAATAAAAAAAAGAAGGATGATGTTGACCTTTCAAATGAAAGTGGTGGAAGGGTGAACATGAGGTTTGAGAATACTCTACGGATACTTCCTTGGTCTGTTGTTGACTATTATGTTGCATAGGCGTAAGTATGGTTTACAAAAGGTTATGATGAACGCTAAGGGATTCTTCTTCTTCAAGTTTAATTAGAATCGATGATGTTCTTGATAATGGTCCCTGGTTGATTCGTAATGTTCCTATTATTCTTAAACCATGGACACTGAACACCAACTTGCTTAAAGAGGATTTGACTAACATTCCGGTGTGGGTTAAATTCCATGATGTTCCATTAGCTATGTTTTTTGATGACGGACTCAGTCTTCTTGCTACATTGATTGGTAAAAAGGTTAGATGCTTTTACTAGTCAAATGTGCAAAGAATCATGGGGCGTAGTTTACTAGGTGTATGATTGAAGTGAAGTCGGATGAGGTTCTTAGGGACAGCCTCCTGTCGAGTCGATTCCTTTACTTGATGATATGGGTTCGACTATTGAGAAGATCCGTGTTGAATATGAATGGAAACCGCCTAGATGTGAGAAATGTCGTGTATTTGGACATACTTTGGTGGATTGTCCTAAGGTTGTGATTCCGACTGCTCAACCTCATAAGAATGTAAGTGATGGTTTTCAGACTGTTGACAATAAGAAGAAGGGAAAGCAAGTTGGGCCAAATCCGGGTCGAGGAGGTTCTACTAAATCTGTGGTGGGCAAGCATTTTGAATATCGGCCCAAAAGCCTCCCGAACCCAAGAAAGTAAATGTCAGTAAGAAGATGGCTTCGATGTGGCTAGTCGAGTGGAACCGGGATCACTACGTCTAATCGTTTGATGCTCTTAATATGGACGATACAGATGAGGATACTGGTCGTACAATGGAGGTTAATGAGGATGAGTTGATTAAGACTGGTTCTACATCACATGTACCGCTTGTGAGTGATTCAATGGGAACAATGGATGTTGGTTCTACTCCCATAGTTGAGAAAATTGGTAAGCTTGAAAAGCTAATTATTGATGGGAAAGCTACTCTTGTGGATGATGATGGTCAACCTATTCCGTCTACCTCTTCTACTCAGAGAGTTAACCCTTTTTCTAAAGTGGGAGAGATTGAGGTGTCTGATTAGAGATGAGGTTGTTGCTAACCCATTTGATGAGTCTGCTAATATATTTGGTGGTGGCCAAGACTTTGAAGATGAGTATGATGACTATGACTTCGATGACTATGCGAAACAGGTTCGTGATCTTCCGGGAAATTTGGATGCCTTTAATGCCATGTATGGCACAAAGTTTCAAGGTCCTAGGAAGTAATTTTATTTCGTTGTGTCATATGTTATCATTTGAGTAGTGGTTTGTTTTCTTGTTTAGAGAATAGGAAGTATCTTGTTATGTAAGCCTTATGCCTATGTAACGGGCTGAGATATGAGATTTCACTCATATCCATTGTACTTAAACGTTTATTTGGTTAATACATTTATCAGGGTGCAGGATTACTCCCCTTTACCCAAAAAAGAAGTTGTAACGAATAAAATACGGTCACTTAAACTTTGCCGAAAATCACCCTTAAACGACAGTTTGGACAAATGTATCATACTTTACCAATATTTTTCTCCATGATCGAGACCTCTAGGATGAAAACTTAAATGCTAAAACTTTGAGATAATGATACAAGCTTCCCAAAACCGTTGAGTTCATTTCCTAACACTCGACGTACACCATTTTATGACTAGCTTTTCAAGGCTACTTAGTCACTTTCATGAAATTTTCAATAACAATATTTTACGACGAAAAGTTATAATTTCATAATAAATCACTAAAGGACTATCGTAGGATATCATTTCAACGTAAATACTTGTAAAGTATTTTATAATATGACGAGATGTCATAAACATACATTTCGACGTTAAACATTATTTTCAAATGTACAAGTGGTATGGATATCATATGAGTTTGCATGCACGACATTGTTTCATGATTTACATTAGAACATATCATTCATAATAGGTCACGGTCAGAGGTTGCCCCTCATTTCAGTATTGCCATTATATCTTCATAAACATTGCAACAGGTGAGTTTTCATAGCCCCGATTTATTCAAGTTTTACTTTATTTCAAACCTACGGGGGAGAATACATTGCACATCATTTTTATTATGATACCAAGTATATCAAATTCATTACATTGCTTAAGTTACCTCATTGCCAGTTAAATGTCCCCATTTCATAATCATGAACCGTTAATTTCATAGAAGCGAGGGTGAGTGGATAGATCTATCGAGGGTGACACCTCCATCCGGGTTGGTGGATTCCAACCGGGCGGATGCATTTCATTTCATTATCATTATTTGAGTTGTTTGGCAAAACACTCTGTTGGGGCGAACATCAGTCAAGCTTCGGTGTCATGTGCTTAAGCAATTGTATCATTTTTGTGACATATTGTCATACATGGCCTATACTTGTGGTAGTCGTATTAAACATTTTCAAGAACTCTATGAACTCACTCAACCTTTGTGTTGACACTTTTAGCAATGTATTTTCAGGTAACTAATGCATTCACTTCATGGCATGCATGTGGACATATCATAGAGTCGCGGTGACGACGCGTCACACATGGATTTATACATTTTTAAAACATCGTTTGACTTGTACCAAAATTATTTTCCGCACATGTCTAATTTCATTTGGGACCTATACTTTGTAAACTCTGATTATTTTATTAAATCAAACGATGTGTTTTCCAAACGACACTTTAGGTCGTTCAATATAACTATGATTGTGATGCTATGACAGTCAACCCCCAGGAATTCCATTCCGCTGCAAAAAAAGGTAATTTGGGGGTGTGACACTCTAGTATGTGCAAAACTCTTCAAACCTCGAGGCACATATTGAGGGGGAGCAAACTTTTGAAAACCTCATCCTTCCCCAATATGCTTTATCTACTTGATTTAATCAGGGAAGTGATGATGATATCTTTTAGAAAATGGTAATCAAAGAAGTTAATTCTTCCTCTTGCCTCCGTGTGCTAAAACGATTTCAAATACATGATGCACATGTTGAGGGGGAGCCCTTTTTCTAAAAATATCAAAAACAATTCAGGTACAAAATGCTTTGATAATATATCACAAGTATCGGGATTGATTTTAAAATGGTTTTCGATTGGTTCCAATGGCAGATGAACAATACCAAATAGACCGACCAAATTTACTTTATGCATGGTGATATAAGGATGATAAGGTTAGGTATTTGTTCCTATGATCCGCCAGAACCGGAGGGATCTACCGTGGACAATCTACTAGATAGAGTAGAAGTCCTTAGGTATGATGAAAAAAGGAGAAAAGTGAGATATGGGAAGAGTGCGGACTGAGACTGAGCTAGGACTGGAATAAACCCAACAAGGTTCTAGTTATGAAGTCTCGGTAAGCACTGAAGGGGTTGAAGAATGAAAAATAATTAAATGAGAAAAGGGGTGAAAAGAAATAGCCCTCCATTTATTCAACCTTAGGGCAGAAACCGGGTTTAATTCATATGCTACTGGTGGTTACCAAGGTAACATCGGTATTGAAGACAAGACGTCATGGACCCAGTGACGCACTGCACTACAACTTCCCAAACCACTCAAGTTCCTCTTAAAAGGACTTGTTTCATTCTCACGGGGAACCGACATTATCTATCGACTTTCTCTTAGAGTTCGTTGATATTGAAGAAGGAGACCCT
This sequence comes from Chrysanthemum makinoi, assembly GCA_910596185.1. Lineage (NCBI taxonomy): Eukaryota > Viridiplantae > Streptophyta > Magnoliopsida > Asterales > Asteraceae > Chrysanthemum > Chrysanthemum makinoi. Next base: position 229,947,398 of record OU343225.1, on the reverse strand, counting down.
CTCCCTAGTCTCCGATATAGGAATCCAAATATGCACTATTGAGTCTAGAGCCACGAGATCATCAATAAATCTCTTTAGGACATTGTGAATGAAGACTCTCTATTTCACACAATGTGGAAAGAGAGATTATATCTTATGAGTCCTACGCATTATCCTTGTGGTAGTGCCAGAATATCTGAGTGATATGCTAACATATTCACAATGAAGATGGAATGCGTTCTGGAGCCAATATCAAACAAGCTCCTGGTGGGTGGCATGTGAGATCTATCTAATAGATAAACCATGTGACAACTGAACAGAAATAATGGGGCGATTCAATCTTTTGAATCAATCCTGGTTCAGGTTATGGATTGACGGATACCTTTGAAAAACTGGTCGTTGTGCTTAAAAACTCTTTTCTTTAGCACATCGACTGTGTACTAATATTTCAAAAATTACAGGGATTTATGATTGATAATTGATTCTCATTAAAAACTTCGTTGTATTGCAAAAACAATTTCTATTGAGCGATACACAATTGTTTTTCAAATATCTTTTCATCAATCAGTGAATCACAATTCGCTGGTTCACTCACTCTGTGTTGTCTTCTTTGAGACGTTCCGGTTTGAGAACAGCTAGAGCAGCTGCGAAACCCTGTCAAGGAAATTATTCGGAATTATACCTGATCACAGGCAGTACTTGTACTGATCAACGGGGAACCGTGGGCCGTGTACCTCAATTCAACGAAAGTGATCAAAGACACTTTTGTACACTTTATTGCTAACTATTGTATGCAGGTACGCCCGACGTTTGCAGCTGATCAGAATGAAGCGGTCAATCCATAGCCGCTTACTCACACTACACATTCATCTCTAAAGAAATCATGATAGGTGCTTCAACGACTCTGATACTTTCACTCCATGCTTCTGCAAATATCAAGATCCAGTAAAAGCTTCCGCTACTCTGATGAGAATACATCATGATCCAGAATGTGAGCATGTCGGTCCAAATGTCACAACATCACATAATACCAACATCCCAAGGTAGAGGGTTGGAGCTTCAATACCATTTTTCTTTGTTTCACATAGTTCCCAACTCTCTTCCCTTTCTCTCTCTAGAACTTTCTCTCTCTAAACATATTGAACGCCCCATTTGATTATGGTTTAGTGTGTTTGTGAAATCCTATATCCTACATGGAAAATATATGGTTACAAATCCCTTATGCTAGAATAAAACAAAGCCGAACACCTCACGAAATGGGAACGAAACACTCAAATCTATCAACTATTCTAAGTGTCAATTTCGGGGTGATCACTCAATCGCATAGTCATAGCATGTATTCTATCATAAGCTTTGCTGTTACACAAATCTCCCTCACTAGAGTTAAGGGCTAAACAATTTTCGAAGGCAATATGGGTAGACACGAAAAATGTTAAAGGGGTGACTCGTCATTACTAACATGTCATGGCGAAGTGGACAAAATCAATGATACATGATCAAATCCATGGCCAAGACACCAAAGATTGCTCGCTGCGTCACCTAGACACGCTTCATGACTAAAGGGTAGGATAAGACATCAGAAATATAAATGGTGTAAAATAAAAATCAAGCAGGTAGTCTAAATCTATAACCATGTCATCACCACTTACCGTCCGCCCAAAGTTCAAGCTTTGAAGTTAAGAAACCGGATCATAAAATACTAGGTAGATGTGTCATTAGAGGACGTCATGATGGGTATACTACCTTTTCTCCAACTGTTGATAAAATTACCAACTCCAATCTTCGAATGTGACCGAGGTGGCCTCCTCGATACTAAATCTATATAAAGCTCATAACATAGTGCTTATAACAATGCACTTTACAATAACTAAATAACATAACAACTTCTTTTTTTCTTTCTTTATTTATTTATTTATTTATTTATTATTTTTTTTACATAACAATAACAACTAAACATAATATCCCCCCACTTGAGATGAACAACGGGAATTCGGGGGGGGGGGGGGGGGGGGTCTTCAATGATCTGCAAGAATATGTGGTAGACGAAAGTGTGATTTCTGAACCTTTCCACTTGAACCTTGAACTTAGGCAAATGATGACTTCTCAATCACAAATAAAGACTACAGGGTAGGCTAAGGTGTATAGGTGTATCGAAACAATATATTAGGTTAACAAAATGAAAGGAATGGCTTAGATGGGTGTATCTAGGGGTATCTTGCACTAAAGGTGAGTGCTACAAAAGTGTTTGACACGGGGGTCGAGAAGTCGAGGTGACTAATCGAGAGACACATAATGGTAGGCTATTTGGGGTGATAATCCTATAATATTGCCTTCTTAAATAGAAAAATCCAAATACAATGAGCTAACTCAACATACCTCGTCTATGGTCTCGAAATGATGCAAAGGCCAAGTTCTAAAGTTTACAAGCTACCGGCACACTCATAATTTGGTGGATTTGGGGTAAAATATTGGAAACGGATAAGGCTAGTCTCACCATATAGTATCAAGGGTTGTATGTGCTCGGCTAAGGTCTAATCTAGTTAGGTTAAGAAAAACATGTCAAAATTTTAAAAATGGCATAATTTTTCACAATAAACTAGAAAAACGAGGGCAACATAAAGTGCAAGAGATAATTCTACTCCCGTCCCCCCACTTGAATTGTACAAAGTCCCTTTTGTACTAAGCGTTAAATAAAGGTGAAGAGAAAAGTAGAATTAGAGCGAGAACTTCCCTGAAATTTGCTCCAAAAAGAAAGAAGGCCCACGAAAAAGAGACATGCCTTCGTATAAGCATCCATGAACAAACTTCAATCCCTGAAATCATACTACCGACAAGCATAATAAAAAAAAGAAAAAATGAAAAATAAGAAACAAACCTAACCCACTTTCGTAGGAATCACGGTTGCATTTAGCATATGCAACAAGCCTTTTAAACCACTTGGTGTCCCAAGTGGACGAGTGAAGTCTTGTGAGGGTTTACAGGGAACACACCCACAAAGTTCATTTAAAATACTAATACAAGGTTATTATGTTTTAAAATGAAAGAAGTAAAGCAGAGGAAAGTTACGTCATAACTACAATAGGGAGTTACGCCGTAACTGGCAAAACCTGGCATACGCTGTAAGAGTGTAGCTACGGCGTAACCACGGAGATGGTATTACGCCGTAATCGGTAATGCATCTGAAATTCTGCTGCAAGGGGTAGGTTACGGCGTAACCATTGAGATGAGTTACGCCATAACTAAGGTCAGATCAACAAGCTGAGATGAGTTAACCCTACATAAATGGAAATAAAACAAAAGAAAGGGATAATTCGGGTTGTCTCCCGAAAGAGCACTTTTCTTTATTTACGAGTCTTTAAGTTAGACTCAGAGCCTTGGAGCTTTAGGCAGGGGCGAAGAACTCATCTCCCGAAAGCTTGCTAACATCTTGCCCATAATAAATTTTTGCACGGTGTCCATTTACCTTGAAATATACTCCTTCCTTATTATGAACCTCAATAGTCCCATAGGGGAACACCTTACTTACTGTGTAGGGGCCAACCCAACGAGATCTCATTTTTCCAGGGAATAATTTGAGTCTTGAGTTAAAAATGAGAACCTCTTGTCCTACTTCAAATTTTTTATCCTTAATTCGCTTATCGTGCCATCTTTTGGTCCTGTCTTTGTATGCCTTGGCATGATCGTATGCTTCGTCTCGTAATTCAGCTAAACGATTTATTTGGGAAAATTGGTGTTCCTTGATCACATCAGCCTCTAAATTAGCATTCTTGAGAGCCCAGTATGCTTTATGTTCCAATTCTACGGGAAGATGACACGCTTTTCCGTAAACAATCTTAAAAGGGGTGCTTCCAATAGGGGTTTTGAAAGCTGTTCTGAATGCCCATAAAGCTTTGTCGAGTTAGTCTGACCAATCTTTTCTATTACTGCTGACGGATTTTTCTAAAATTCGCTTGAGTGCCCTATTGGTGTTTTCAGTTTGCCCATTAGTTTGTGGGTGATAAGGTGTAGACATTCGGTGGAGTACCCCATGTCTGTTGAGAACTTTCTCCATAATAGCATTACAAAAGTGCGTCCCTTGATTACTTATGATGGTCTTAGGGATCCCAAACCTGGAGAATAATCTTTTCAAAAAGCGAATGACACTTCTAGCATCACATGTTTACAGAGCTTCAGCTTCGACCCACTTTGAAATGTAATCGACAGCTACAAGGATATAACTTTTATTCTTTGATGGGGTGAAGGGTCCCATAAAATCGATCCCCCAAACATCAAAAACCTCACATACTATAATGTTGTTGAGTGGCATCTGATTTCGAGAAGAGATGTTTCCTGCCCTCTGACAAGCGTCACCGTCCCTTACATGTTTTGCCGGCATCTTTGAAAATGCTAGGCCAAAAGAATCCGGCCTCATAAACTTTCCGAGCAGTATTATCGGCCCCGTAGTGTCCTCCCGCAGGTCCATTGTGACAATGTTCCAGAATCTATTTTTGCTCATTTCCAAAAACACATCTCCGAATAATACCATCCGGACATGATTTAAAAAGGAAAGGATCATCCTAGAAGTAATATTTAAGATCTGAGAAGAACTTTTTCTTTTGATCATAAGTTTTGTTGCTAGGTAATACTCTGGTCGTGAGGTAATTAGCGAAATCTGCGTACCACGGTTCGGGACTGGAATCTTTAATTCTTACTGCCATGAGATGCTGATCGGGGAAGGAGTCCCGAATAGTTTCTTTGTCAAGTTCTTCAAGCTCAGGGTTTTCTAATCGAGAGAGGTGATCAACAGCTAAGTTTTCTGCCCCTTTCTTATCCTTGATTTCAATTTAATTTCTTGTAGCAGCATCACCCATCTTATTAATCTTGGTTTGGCATCCTGTTTATTGAATAAGCACTTCAAAGAAGAATGGTCAGTGTAGACAACAGTTTTTGACATTACTAAATAAGATCTGAACTTATCAAAGGCGTAAACCACAGCCAGGAGTTCCTTTTCGGTGGTTTTGTAATGCTCTTGTGCCTCATTTAAGGTTTTACTAGCGTAATAAATGGGTTTAATTTTTTTATCCACCTTGTGTCCTAAAACAGCTCCCACAGCATAATCACTAGCATCGTACATAAGTTCAAAATCGTTGTCCCAATCAGGAGCAATAATAACAGGGGCAGTAGTCAATTTTTCTTTTAAAATTTCAAAAGCTTTTTTGCAATCGTCATTAAAATCAAATTTTTGCATCTTTCATGAGGAGTTGGGTCATAGGTTTGGCAGTTTTGGAAAAGTCTTTTATAAATCTTCTATAAAATCCAGCGTGCCCATGAAAACTCCTAATTCCTTTTAGATTGGTTGGATAAGGAAGTCTAGAAATAACGTCAACCTTAGCTTTATCCACTTCGATCCCTGTTTGGGAAATCTTATGCCCCAAAACAATCCCTTCTCTTACCATAAAATGACATTTCTCCCAGTTAAGGACAAGGTTGGTTTCTTCACATCTGGCAAGCATTTTAGATAAATTATTTAGACAATATGAAAAAGAGTTACCGAAAACCGAGAAGTCGTCCATGAAGACTTCCATAAAATCTTGACACATATCCGAGAATATTGCAGCCATGCACCGTTGGAATGTGGCGGGAGCATTGCATAGTCCGAAAGGCATCCTTCGGTAGGCGAATGTTCCGTACGGGCAGGTGAAAGTAGTCTTTTCTTGATCCTCAGGGGCGGTCAGAATTTGAAAGTATCCCGAAAATCCATCAAGAAAACAATAATACTCATGTCCAGAGAGTCTTTCTAACATCTGATCGATAAATGGAAGGGGGAAGTGATCCTTCCGTGTTGCGTCATTTAATTTTCTATAATCGATGCACACCCTCCAGTGATTAGGATAAAGTAGAATATTATAAAGATAATAAAGGCTTTGTTACGTTTCCACATCAAAGTAAAATATAGTACTTAGTTCTTTTTTCTTTCATTTAATGCCTATTGGTGTTCCAAAAGTACCTTTTCGAAGTCCTGGAGAGGAAGATGCATCTTGGGTTGACATATAGTGCGACTTGTCAGATATATTGGGTCATATGGGATTTTCCCGTTTTCTCCCTAATCGAGATATCCTCTGTTTCGCCCACGAAAGATTATTGAATCATCAAAAATAATCAAAAATTTGGAGCGTGAAGTGCAATTAGATCCATTTTGGGGGGGGGGGGATTAGAATGACTATTATCAATTTGCCAGTGACCGTCCTAGTAGGTATCCGCTCGTTATCTTCATTAGTGACTACTGTCATTCCTCCTTTCTTTGGCACAACATGAATAAGACTAACCCAAGGACTATCGAAAATATCATAAATTAGACATGCATCCAGGAATTTAATGATTTTATCTTTTACAACGTCTTGGACTTTTAGGTTTAATCTTCTCTGTGGCTGTACTACTGGCTTAAAATCATCTTTCATTAGTATCTTGTGAGAGCAGTATGAAGGGTTGATCCCTTTTATGTTAGAGACTTTCCACGCAATCACCCCCTTGTTCTTGCTTAAAACCTGCAATAGCGACTTCTTTTCTTCATCAGATAACAAAGAAGAAATCACAACAGGAAAATTACGATCCCCATTAATGAATGCATATTCTAAATGAGGAGGGAGCTTCTTGAGTTTGGGGGTAGTATCAGCTTCTTCCGGGGGTATTTGCTGAACATAGCGTTTGATTGTCCATAGCCAGTTCTTCCGTTTCGCTTTCTCCATCGCTAGATATGCCATCATTATCTTCAAATTTCAATGATTTCAAAGGGTCGGGCATAAAGCATTCCTGAGCATGTTTCTGAGCGTTAGCTTTGATAAGGTCGAGATCATCAAGGTTGTCGTCAGTGAAAGAAGCATATCTCATTGATTTTTCAAGATCGAAGGTAATCTTGTTGTTTCTAATCTCCAATGAAATCTTCTTGTTAAAGACATCAATCATAGCGTGTGCGGTGGCAAGAAAGGGTCTCCCAAGCAAAATTGGGACATCATCCTCTTCCATTTCAAGGACCACGAAGTCAATCGGGAAGACAAATTTATCGATCTTAACAAGAACATTTTCAGCGATTCCTTTAGGATATTGAGTTGTTTTATTAGCTAGCTCAATGCACATTCTAGTTGGTTTCAGGTCCCCCAATTCCAGGCGCGAATAGAGAGATAATGGCATAAGACTTATGCTTGCCTCATGATCGGCAAGGGCCTTGTCGAACATAATTCCCCCGATTGTGCATGTAAGGTGAAACTCCCTGGATCTTCTTCTTTGAGAGGCATATCTTTTAGAAGGGCGGCAAAGCACCTTTGATTTAAAGTTATCTGCGTCCAATCAGAAAGTCTTCTATGGGTTAGGAGATCCTTCATGAATTTAGCATATTTGGGCATTTGCTCAAGGGCTTCAACGAGAGAAATATTAATGCTGAGTTGTTGTAACTTTTCCATGAATTTCTGAAATAACACTCGTTCTTGTTCCTTCTTAATTCTTCCCAGAAATGGTATTGGAGGAACGTAGGGACGGACTTTCTCGGTAGTTGGTTAAGCCCCCTCGGTTTCCTTGTTGTTGTCTTGAGGCATTTCTTCATTCAGATCATTCGAGTTTGAAGGGTAGGCTGGTTCCTTATAGTTTAATCCACTTCTGGTTGTAATAGCATGCGCTAGATCTCGAGGATTTGGTTCAGTTGTGCTAGGTAGTTCTCTTTCATCTCTCATTCTGACAGATTCTGCGAGCTTTCCGACTTGATTTTCCAGTTTTCTTATAGCAGCTGCTTGTGTTCTTAGCACCTGGTCGTAATCTCGCTTGATATTCCATACCAATTTTTCACTCTCTTCTTGCTTTCTGCTGGATTCCTTAACAAGTTTTTTCACAGCCTTTTCTAGATTCGTTATTCTCCCATCAATAGGTTTATCGAACGTGTGTTTAACCATTTTGACTTCTTCAGTAAGGGATTGCATATCTACTTCAAATTCCTCCAGATTCTTCATTACCGATTGTAGCTTGATTGGGTCTTCATTCCAATCTTCATTCCAAGACGACGAGTGGAGAGCTACTTCTTCAACTCTTGTCCATCCTTTATCAGCAGTCATTAATGGGATAGGTTCTTTTGAGTCTAATAATTGCCGAATTTTTATGTTCGACCTATTGTAAAATATTTACAGTTGCTCGTGCTTGTTGAGTTTATGCTCGGGGCACTTGAGGATGGCTTCATTGAATCTTTCCCAAGCTGTAAACAGTGGTTCATCATTGAATTGGCTAAACCTCCTAATTTCATCAACTTGCTGGAGGATTTTTGCAGGGGTTCGATATTCCTTAAGAAAGGCCTTTTTAAATGCACTCCACGTTGTGATAGATCCAGATGGTAGTTTCCTTAACCAATCTCTAGCTCTTCCTTTTAGTGTAAAAGGAAATGCCCTCATCATAACATGATCTCTAAAGACCCCAGGCGCGTGGAATAAATCGGCGATCTCACATACTTTCGCGATGTGCTCGTGTGCTTCTTCATCCTTGGTTCCATAAAAGCAACATCTTTTTAGTTCTTCAAGACATAGTCCCCAGAATTTGAATTTTACATTTTCTTCAAGAGTTGGAATAGTGATTCCCTGTTTACTTTTAGAGGTGGTGAGATAATCATTCATAGTGAGAGACATAATATAAGAATAAAACTAAAGACTTAATAAAAATCCTAATATAACTCCCCGGCAGCGGCGCCAAAAACTTGATGCATGTTTTACTGACCAGGTTTTAATATTTATAATGTCTCGTTATACCTATGGTCTACTCTAATGCACTAACGGGCAGTGTACCCGATCGTCTGTAGTGTAGTATTCGGTAAAACCGAGGTCATCCCAAGAGCTATGTGTGTTGGATTATTACTAAGTCTAAGTGTCATAGTTTTTAATAAGGTTTCGATAAGGAATTCATTAACTACTAAAGCAGATAAAAGCAAATAAAAGGAAAAGGTTTAATTAATAGAGGAGAGTGGTGCTAACCTAGTTAATCATCCTAGCTAGTAATGTCTACATCTAATTACTTCCAATTACTTAAGGTGGGATCAAAATCGAGAGGACATCATTTGGTCAATTCGTCCTAACCTATCGGCAAAGATGCCACCACTGGAGAAGTCAGGTGTCCCCTCAGAAGTCCAGTTGTTCCTGGTCCCCTAAGCCGAGTCATTAAGTACCGCTACATGCTAGACTTATAATAGTGAGTGCCCGGGCGTTAGCAACTTAAAAACTCACCCCCTAATTCTTAAGTTCATCCAAACGGTAGGTGATCAGTTGGTCAAATCGCACAAGTAGAAAGGGTCGTCAGTTGGTCATATCTTACCTTTCCCGTCTCAGTCTACTCACTTAGGGTCAGTTGGTCATATCTCCTAAGCAACTAGCCTCTACCGCCATTCAAAACTACCGAAACAAGGGTAGCTACCAATAAACTATGCATGCATACACTTAGAAATAATTATACGGAAGTAATGTAAACGCAAACAAAACAATTAAGGAATCATAACTAGGACAACACCAAGAGGTGCTTAGCCGCTCATATTAATCATACAAATCAATTCAATATTTAATGTTACGAAATACATGAATCGAAAGTAAAGAAAAGATAAAATGCTAATGCTTATCGTAGGGGAGTGATTTCTCCCTTGGAGACAGCTCCGTATGCTCCTCTAGACCTGCCTTTGGCTTCTTCTCACGTTCTTTGGTTGTGGTGTGTGGAATGGAATGCTTTGAAATGCTGGAAATCATGGGGTATTTATAGGCCAGATATGCGTTACGGCGTAACTAATATAATAGTTACGCCGTAATCTTTAATTTCTTCATAATTTGCACTAGATCTGTTGGTTACGGCGTAACCTTGTAAGTGGTTACGCCGTATCTTCAATATTTCTTGGTTACGCCATAGTTTAAACAAGAGTTACGGCGTACTTATCAGCAGCGTGGAACCTCATTTGACCTAATATGGTTACGTCGTAGTCTTTTATGAGAGTTACGCCGTAATCTTCTATTGAGTTGGCTTTCTGAATCACGCTTTAGTTACAGCGTAATGTGAGAGATGAGTTACGCCGTAACTTCTTCAAAGTGAGCATACTCTGATAATCTTTGATAATTCTCCAATTCCGCGTCTCTTTAGGTCCAATGCTCGTAATTTAACTGAAAGTGGAAAATAATGGAAAACAAGCGTAAATCCATATAAATGATATAAATTACAAGCATTATTGGGGGAAATTGACAATTAATATTCAGGACTATTTGATGTTATCAGATACTCAAGAAGGATATAAATTTTATTATCATTTGAAAACCAATTTAATGTATTTTGTAAACCATGAAACTACTGGGACCTCATTTTTGTAAACTCTGATATTTATATAAATGGAATGATAAATCTTTTAAAACGACTCCATTGGAGTTTGTTTTCTATTATTAAACTGTTGTGCCATGAAGTAACACAAGTTTGAATTCCGCTAGGTATCACGAAATTGGGGGTGTTACAGATTGGTATCAGAGCCTTAATTATAGAGAAACGGGTCTAATTGTGACCTAAACTATAACTACTTTTACAAACAAAAATATTTTTATAGTCTTCCATTCTTCGTGCCTTCCATCCTCCAGACGATTATATGACTTTTAGGCATTTTAAGCTATACAAACATATTAGTATATTGATATATATACACTCAACATAATTTCAATCATAAACGATGTGCTAAACATATCTCCATATGCCTATTCTAAGGCATTACGACACAATCATATTTTTCCAAATCATGTATTTACTCGTGCATTTTAGGATTACGAAACTTCCTCCAAGACATTGTAACTGATTACAATGGTCTTTCCTACTTCTCAGACATTGTAATTTATACAATGGTCTCTATTACATTCTCATACACTATAAATCCTACAGTGGTCTCTCTTATATCCTCAGACACTGTGAGTGAAACAGTGGTCTCATTTACTTTCCAGACATTGTAAATTGCACAATGGTCTAATCCACTTCCCAGACATTGTGAATTGCACAATGGTCTCTATTATTTCCCAGACATTGTGAGTTACACAATGGTCTCAACTATTTCTCAGACATTGTGAGTTGCACAATGGTCTCTATTATTTCCTAGACATTGTGAGTTACACAATGGTCTCAACTAATTCTCAGACATTGTGAGTTGCATAATGGTCTCAACTATTTCTCAGACATTGTGAGTTGCACAGTGGTCTCAACTACTTCTCAGACATTGTAAGTTACACAATGATCTCTCCATCATTTCTCAAGACATTGTGAGTTGCACAATGACCTCTCTATCATTTCTCAAGACATTGTGAGTTACACAATGGTATAATTTACTTCATAGACATTGTAAATTATACAATAGACTCTAGAAATTATCTTATAAAACCTTATGTGATATTGTTTTAGATGAAACCCGTCACAATCTAATGATTTCCGTAATGGAAATACAAGAAATAGGATTTCTAAAAGACAAACTGACTCATCATTTACAAAAGCTGAAGTTCAGCAACTTTCTCTATATTCATCAAAATTCTCTTTTGAAACCTTCATTGTTAAAAGTTCGTACTCCTGGCCAAGTATGGACTATTTTATAATTACTTAAGATTTCCTTTCCACACGTATCTACCCATACTATCTTCTATGCAATGGAATGTGAAAACATAGGTTACAAGTCTTGTATGGCCGGGACTTGCAACTGAATGGTTTGATATCGCCTTTGCCTTGTGGATATTTTCTCAAAAGCTATGGACATATCACGAGTGTGCCTAATTTAGGTATTTGAAAAATTTATCGAACCTCGGCTTAATATAGTCTAGTCTGACTAACTATGTTCGACTTAAATTTTTCAAACACTGAGAATAGTTATACAAGGGGTATATTCAGGTTAATTTCCTACTTAAACTCAATAAACCACCGAAATTCATTAAAAAGATCTAGAGACACGATAGTGACTTACCACTCAGCGAGATCTTAACACTTATTTATACCACTTAATTTCATTCTTGAAAGTTTTCATTCATGAAATAATCCTAACTACTATCTTGGGATAGTCATCAAATCTTCCCGTCATGTCTTAGAAGTACTAGCCTGTTTAGGTTTCAAGACTATCATTCCCCCATAATCCTTTAAAATTCACTTATGATTTTAAAGAAAATTTGACATCTCTACCTAAGAATAATGGTAAACATACACTACATTCTTCTAATCATCAACATATCACTTCATTATCTGAACCCCATTGTAAGTCAGTATATAAAACTTCACAATATCACGTTTCGTTCAAACACTAGTTGACATAAACACTGTAAGATATGACCTTCATCTCGAAACAACCTAAGACATGATCAACTTTAGAAATGGTTTCGATAACCACTTGCCACTAGCAAGACCTTCCTACAACGACAATTATCACATCATTATAAACCATTTCACATCAACCATACCTTACACCTTTGATTAACAACAATTACACTAACAACAACAAAACTATTCCATTTAAAGCACCATATAGACAAAAGTGTCAGACAACCATTTGCTGGACTAAGTTGTTCAGAGATCACCCACTAAATAACTAATGAAACCATACAAATACAAATTAGGCTCCATGCCGCACACTATTGCCAGAAATGAAAATTTCATAGATGTAAGGCGTTAAAATTTAACAAAAACTCCATGCTAGAAATTAAGGTTTCATTGAAAGCCTCGATACAATAACATATGATTCGTTTTGAGAATCGGGAAAAGCCAAACTTGAGGTATATTGGACTCTATAAGATTTTAACAAAACCCTTTAGATTATCAACTTAAGTCACCACCAAAACCTTAGAATGGTACATAACACATTCTATGACCAGAAACTTGAGAACGCAAAGATTAAAATTTGGTGCATACACCCACATTTTCCTAGAACACTTCAACATCAGATAACACACACTGAATTCCAGGACGGAATTCCCTTAAGGGGTAGAGACTGTAGCAACCCGTAATTTTACATAACATAAAATGACTATTTTACCCTTTGACTTTTTAAAGTTGACTTTTGACTTTGACTTTTGACTATTTGACTTTATTCGTAACGTAAAAGCAAATACGATAACCGGTAGTAACTGGTAATTTTCCTTGCGACCAACACAAGACTACGATAAGTCTATATGTTCAAGATACTTTATTTTCACCAATAATCATAATTTATATGAACTATTGCTATTTATCATTTTTAAGTAGATATGTTACTTTTTACGTAAGACGCGTACTCAAACCTATGTTATTATGTTTTAACAACATAGACGCACCCTCTGAGACTTATCACACTTTTAATATACCTAGTTAGAGTATATTGATAAGTTTTAACATTTTTATAAGTATTACATTTTTACGTTACCTAGTTTTAAGTTTCGTGACTTAAGGGCTTAACATTAATAATTACCGAGACCAAACTACACCTCATAAACCAAAACTTGTCTCAAAATACACACTAACCACCTCATGTGTAGAGGTGGCATGCATACAAAAGACCACAAAGCACACTTGTCTTTTGCTTGTAACTTGTGCAAAATATCTACAAGTAATTTCACTTCATTTTTCCCACACATGCAAGTTAGACCAAAGTGTTGCTTCTCCCTTGTTTTTCTTCTCTTGTTGTCGTCCCCTACACAGCCCCAAATCACCATAATTTTTGCTTTTCAACCACAAGTTCTAGTGTAAAAGATTGAAGGCTTAGTTGGTACATAAGAGTTCTTGTGTTGTTTTGGAGATTCCTTGGTTGAATTAGAAGATTATCAAGGTACTTAGGGGCTGAGGTTATGAGGATCTTACAAGGGTTATTACAAAGGTTTTATAAGACTAAACCAAGGTTGGATTGAAGATTCAAGACAAGGATTAGATATTGGAAGGGTTTAGGTGTTGACTTGTGGTTGTGATACTTGTGTATTCCAATCCTTGTAAGCTATTATTTATCTTCATATTCATTCAATATGGTTGTAATATTTTAATTATTTGATGTAATTTGATATAAGTAGTATATGTAATATGGCTTAATTGATGTTGTACATGAGGTTGTGACCATGAAAACAAGCTAAAATAAGTCCTAGGTAAGTTCTAAGAACTTGAATTCTGAAATAGTCCCAAAGATTGATTAAACTGATTATCTCAGTAAACCTTGAGGTTAATTAAATAAGATAGGATTTTAGAACTATGTCTTATGGTCGTTTCGCCGGGTGGCGCACCTCATAACTCATCCCGATGAGTAAATGAGAGCCAAAATGGCAAAACATGTCAAAATCTGCACACCAGATTTCAATTGGGAAAAGCCCATGGTTTTGTTTATTTCTGGAAGTCGACTCAGTTTTATGAAATGTAGCCAAGACCTAAACTTAAAGTTTGGAGAAAGTGGCGTGTCAAACCAAGTTGTAGAACTCAACTTATGGTCATTTTGGCAGGACTGAACGTGCAGCCAAACTTTCTGCAACGAAATATAAGTAAATACTTGTAATTAGACTATTGATATAAATAAACTTTGGACCTTAGACTTAATTAAGCTTGAGAAGCTTTTAGAGAATTTAAAAATATGAACTTGAGCTTTTTAATCACTTAAAAAGGACTTATGGTTAAAAAGTTATGCCTAGTTAAGTTTTACTAGATGAAAATATTGTGTTGGAACAAAAGCTTGCTGATACGATTTTAAATCACGATTTTGACCCTTTTCTGGTCCGAATCAGCAAAAGTGTAAAACCCGAAAGTTGCTCAGAATGACTTTTTCTATAATTACATGGGGTCACATAAGCAGAAAGTGAACGACAAAACCTAAAAATAGCAAAAAGTAAGCTGACCTGTTGTTGACTAGAAAAACAACCTTAGTGAGAACTTTAAGTGATATATTGATCATTTGAGGCTAATATAAAGCCAAGATTGAGTCAAGATTGTTGTCTTGAGGTTTTCTAACTTAGATACATCCTTAATATGGTCTTGATTATTATTGCTTAACCATAACTTAGCCGCACGGCTAATATAAGTCTAATGACCGAAACTTGTTTATTTAAAACTTCTTCACTAGATTTTGACAAACTAGGTAAATGACCATATGACATGTTAAACTACTTCACGACCTCTTGATTTTAATAGCCAAACAAAATTTAAGGAATACTTTAACTTAAGGATTCATGTACAACATCATAAGCCAACAAACTACATATACTTGTACACTTATATCATACAATATACTAAAACACGACTACTATGCTTTCTTAGGTAATCGTTAAAGATCATGATCTTGTCATACTCTACCGTTGATAAACATTATATCATTACACTCCACTGCTGATCACTACTTTGAGTTCATAGCCCCATTTTCTATCATTCAATTTCTTTACAAACCCTAGGGGGAGATACATGATTTATTTTAAATCGAACACATTGCTTTCAAACTATATGCTTATCTGATTGTTTTATTGTCACTAAGTTACCGCATTTGCCAAACTTAAGTCCCTAAATATTAATCACGAGTGAAGTGGGCACGAATATTGTGGATAGATCTATCGGGGTTGACGAATCCCGTTTGTGTTGAACGGGTAGGCAAACAAACGCACTATATTTGAGTACATTAGGTAAAATGGCAATTTTACCTATTAGGGCACGTACCAACAGTTTCACCAATTAATTTTGGAGCAAGTTAACGCCTTGATTGCATGATGCTTAGTGAAATAATAACTGTTTTGTTTTCAACATTATGGGTGTATAACAACGTAACCCACACAAACATTATGTGTTCAACTTTTAACAATAAACCTTTGGGTTCACTCAACCTTTGTGTTGATAGTTTTAAGCATGTATTTCAGGTCCATATTGTACAAGGCTGGCATGGAGGAGCACGGATACTCAAGAAGGCTATAAATTTTATTATCATTCGAAAACCAATTTAATGTATTTTGTAAACCGTGAAACTATTGGGACCTCATTTTTGTAAACTCTGATATTTATATAAATTGAATGATAAATCTTTTAAAACGACTCCATTGGAGTTCGTTTTCTATTATTAAACTGTTGTCCCATGAAGTAACACCCAGTTTGAATTTCACTGTGTATCACGAAATTGAGGGTGTTACAAAGAACGAGGTGGATTGTTGGAATCACTCCTTAAACTACATTTCAAGTGTTTGTAATTAACATGTAATAGGTTGCTTAATTAGGCTTTTAAGTTAGTATTAATGGCAAGGCTTATATAGAAAGCCCATAAGCCTTGGCCCAAGCCTAATAAGAAGGAAAGGACTAGATGTGTTTCCCTAGCTCCCTTCCCCTATAAATAATGTTGTAAACTCCCATTTGGGAGTTGGTTGTTCACTTTTACACGTTTTCCTACGCCTAAAGGTTTATAGTCATTCGTGTGTTTATGTATTGTGTGTTCATCTGATCCCTTCTCTTCTATATTTCTAGCATATTAATGCTTGTGTTACAATATGGTGACCTAACAGTGGTATCAATCGCCATCTAGTTGGGTGAAACAAATTTGTTTTTGAAGTTTATTGGTCTACGCGTAAGTTTTGGTTCTAAAAACTTTCGTACGCTTTAAAACTCTAAATTTTACACTTTAAAACTCAAGATTCTTGTACTTTAAGGTTTATTTTGTGTTAAAGTTTAGGTTTTTAGCATAAAGTTTGAAACTTTACGTGTGTAGAAGTGTTTTTAAGCTTGTTTTGATTCGTATAGTACTTGCTACGCGTAAGGTGCAAAGGTGTTTTGGATCATCAAGTTTCATACTTTTGTGTTATTTTGGTGATATTGAAGCTCTTTCATCATTAGAATCAGGTTTCTTAACATCTTTAAGCTTAAAAATCAGATTTGGTAAAAGGTTGGGTGCTTTACGCATACTAAAACCCTAGTTTTACTCGTAAGCTTCAAAGTCCACGCGTAAGCTCATCATCGTTTGATCTTCAGTGCTATTGGTTTAATCAGTGTTTTCTTGCTTGGATAAGCTTGAAAACACTTCGAATTTGGATATCTTTTACACTGGTATAAGTGTAAAGGATTTTTGGGCAAAACCCTAGTTTTACGCATAAGCTAAATCTTACGCGTAGAATTCTTTCTGCCTAAGCATTTTCTTACGCCGAAGCCTGTCTTACGCATAAGCTAATCTTTCGCATAAGGATTCTACTATTAAGCCTTTGGTTTACGCCTAAGCTAAGTTCTCCTCAAGTCTACGAGTAAGCTATTCCTACTCGTAAGCTCTATTGTTACACGTAAGTGGGTTTCTACGCATAAGGTACTTTCTACGCATAAGCTAGTTTTCTACGCTTAAGGTTACTTCATCAACATTGTTTCATTCGACTACAAAGATCCATCATCAACACAAGTTTCAAGATGTCTCAACCACCATACTCTAGCTACTTTCCTCATATGTATCCTCAACAACAACAACAACAACTCTATCAACAATATCCTCCACCATCACCACAACAAATGCAACAATTTCAACAACAATTTCCTCAAGGAGCAATTCCACCACAAATGATTCAACCACCCCCTAGTCTACAAGTACAACCTTACACAAACTTTCAAAATCAGCATCCATCCAAGTATGCTATGAAGGAACCGTCTTGGTTTGCAAAGATGTGTGGAGCTTTAAGCAGCCAACAATCCATTAATGAAGCTGGATCACTTGATAGACCTCCAATGCTCACTCCAGAAAATTACAATCAATGGGTGATAAGGTTCTTTAGGTTTTGTGATCTAAAGAAGCCACATGGAAAGTTCTTAAAGAAGGTCATCCTTGAAGGTCCATTTTAGATGCCTACTATCACTGTACCCGGAGATCCGACTGCCAATCCACCAAGAGATGATATCACCAACATTGTCGGTATTGATCAACTTACTACTGATCAACTTCTTCACTTAAAAGCTGATGAACTTGCAATGCAATATATCCATTTGGGATTACCCAATCCGATACTTCATAGTGTTGATGCTCAGAAGACTGCTAAAGCGATGTGGGAGCACATTCATCTTCTAATGGAAGGCACTTAACTCAATCAAGAAGACATGGAATCAAAAATCTACTTAGCATATGAGCACTTCATGATTGAACCAGGGGAGACATTAGAGTCATATCATCATCGATTCTCAGACATCATCAATGACTTGGAAAAACATAACATCATTATGCCAAGAATTGCAGTTAACACTAAGTTCCTTAGTAGTCTTGGTCTTGATTGGGAAAAGTATGTTATTTTCATCCGTCAAGCGAAGAATCTTCATCATGCTACAAACGGATTGTTGTACTAATATTTGAAGCCCCACCAAAAGGAATTTGATAGAGAAAGAGTCATCCGTGGAGCTCCTGTTTCACCTTCACTCCCGCATAATCAAACTCTTGCTTTATGGGCTCAAGCATGTTATCCTCAATTCCCGACCTTGCAAACTGTCTTCATAAACCCTCCATAATCAATTGTTCAGATTACACCATATGATCCTTCACAACAACAATCACAAGAAACTCAATTGGTTCCATACAACAACAACAATGATCAGGCACTCTATAGTGAATCAAATAAGGATGCTGATGCCTTTGATGCAATGAATCAAGGATTTGTTATGCTTGCAAAAGCCTTCGGACGATTTGCTAACAAATCCAACAATCGCATTCGTACCTCATCCAACACAAGGAATCAAGCTGTTGTTAACAATGGACGTGTTGAAGTTCAAAATCGTGGTTATGTTCGTCAGATGGGTAGTGGTCAAGGGTTTAATGTTAATGGAAGGACTAACATGGGTGCTCCACAAAAACGGGCTCAAGTGGTTGATCAGGGAAATGCTCAGACTGGGGTTAATGGTCTTCGTTGTTATAATTGTAATGAGAAGGGTCATCTGGCTAATGCATGCCCAAAGCCGAGGACAAGAGGCAGCGCCTATCACAAAGAGGCTTTACTCTTGGCTCTCAAGGATGAAGCTGGTGGAACTCTTACCAACAAGGAACAGAGCTTCATGGAAAATGCAGATTCGGATGATGACATGGAGGACTTGCAGGCTAATGCAGATGTGATGTTAATGGCAAACATTCAAGAGCTCCATATGAGTGACACAGGCCCAGTGTATGACACTGATGGCTTGTCTCAGGTACCGGATCCTAACATACTTATACATGATCAGATATCTCCGTCAACATCTACATCCGACGAGGATCAGAGTGTTCAACATGAACCTTCTACATCTCATTCTGATGATATTCAAATAGATCCCGTAGTTATATTTGACGATCAAGATGACCTTATGGTTAATATTGATAATCAAGTTGTGTAGGACCTTGATTTTATTCAACCTTATCACGTTACCAAACTTACCACACAAGTAACATGAAATACAAACACTTTTTATGCGTCGAAATAAGAAGAAAGATTAAGAGAGGTGGTGACTTGATGATGTTACTCGTGTATGTATAGAGAGAAAAAGAAGAAAACAAGATGATGTTTATTTCAGAGAAAAACACATACAAACACACTCAAGCACACCCCTCAAATGACTATTTGAGGGGTATTTATACTTCCTTACATATTACCCTTATGGGCTTGGGCTTGGGCTTGGATTGGACTTGGATTGGATAATAAATGATAAAAGGCTAGCTTAACTTAACTAATAGCCATTTAGCTTAGCCCAATCCACGAGTCCGTTGACTATTCTATCACGATATCTAACACACGTTACAAAGTTCCTAAACGTGAATGACCATCACTTCTATTAAATAAAGTTACGACTAACAACTCCCCCTAAGGGGTGGTCATTCAAAAGATGCTCCACTTGAATAGGTCTTTACTTTCCTTGAGCTTGAACTTTGTGAGTTGATATAGAATAGTCTTGATTTTCGTTCCTTCATGCTTTGTGATCAGTTAATGTGGTATTCTGCCGTTTGTCAACTTCGTTGGTTAGGTGTCTCCACATCATTCTCCACCATGCTCACAATTCTATTTGACTTTTAGTTACCAATGATGTAGTTCTCGAGTCTTTATACTTTGTAGATTCTTTGACATTGACGAAGAATCATCTTTAACTTTGTGTTGCCTTTGATTTTGATGAGAATTTTCATGTGTTGTTGGTATGAGCATGTGTAGAATCAGCACGATCTCTTCCTCCTGCGAGCATTCATCAGCAGCAGCTTCCCAGGTACAGTCACGAACACCAATTGATCATTGTAATCTTTTCTTGAAGAATTGATTACTACAATTGTTCTACTGATGAATGTCTTGATTCCATTCACCTTGGTAGGGCGAATCAGCCATCCTAATCCCATAAGGGACAGTTGGCATTACATTGAATAAATTCAAGTAACGACCCACATCTTCAGGATTCGATTCGTGAAAGGAATCTCCTTAGCGGGATTTCCAGCACTTACAGGTTCGAATGTCGAGGGTGTTAACAACATAGTGTGAAAACACATCTATAATTCTTACAAAGGCTGTTCCTGAACTGGAGGCCCTCAAGAAGGCTAACACGACATACCGAAGTACATCTACAGTTCAGGTGAGTCGCTGAAGTACACCGAAGCATCACTTCACGACTGTAGACCATTTGAGACACACTAAGCTTAATCCATAAAGAATTTCCGAAGTGACCTGTTGTCAGGGCTGTTTGATGTAGACCCTGGCAGGAATTTCCATTCAATCACTGAGGATCACATTTGTGAAACCTCTCATAAATGTTCTGGCAGATTCCTAAGATCTGCTTAGGACTCTAGAATGTATCACTTGTGTCCTTATCGATGAACAACAAGCGATGAAATGTCATGTGTTCCTAAGAGATCTTTTGATGAATCTCGTGGCTCTAGACTCAATTAGTGCATTTTAGTTTTCCTGAGCGGAGACTAGGGAGAAGGTCTCCTTCTTCAATACCAACGATCTCTAAGAGAAAGTCGATAGATTATGTAGGGTTCCCAGTGAGAATGAAACAAATCCTTTTTTAGAGGAATTGAGTGGCTAGAAGGTTAGGTGCAGTGCGTCACTGGGTCCATGACGTCTTTGTCTTCAATACCAGTGTCATCATAGTGATAACCAGTAGCAGATGAATTGAACCCGGTTTCTGCCCTAAGGTTGATTATGGAGGGCTATTTCTTTTCACCCTTTTTCATTACATTTCTTTTTAATTCTTCAACCCCTTCTTTCTCCTTTCTCACATTACTCCTTTTTTCAATCATACTTAAGGACTTCTAATACTAACTATGGGTATTGTCCTTGGGTAGATCCCTCTGGCTCTAGCGGATCATAGGACGGATTTTCCTATCCTTAGTCACCTTATAACTCCATGACTGTCATATTGTTGCCATAAAACCATTTTTCTTGAAAATCTCTCAGAGTGTTTATGATTGAAAACATGTTTGAAACACTCTGAGAGTTTTATATTTTCAGAAACACTCCCCCTTCACATGTGCTTATAAGTTTTGACAGAAATCTGCAAAGTGAGGGTAGAGTTCGCACTTTTTGAATTAATCGGCTCATGATAGACAATTCCCCACGAGACACGGTTACATTGCATAGTTAAAGAGTTCCATTTTAGGTGACAACTAGCTCTAATAACCAACTTGAAGTTGTAAACACTCCTTGAAAAGAAGGTTAGACCCATGTAAGTTCATGTCTATCACAAGTTTCTCGAAATGGTACATTTACTGACATTGATTCCTCGTTAATTCAATGGTTTCAACTGAGTCGAGCTCTTTTGAGATTCAAACAACGATCATTAAACTTTTTGATCACATTTTAATCACGTCTTCTCCCCCTCAAAAATAGCATATTCGTGATATTTTTTGATATCAACGGATTAAACAACATTTTTAGAATCTCTTGGGGAGATAAACGGATTTGATTTAAGCATGAATTTGGAACATTTTTGTTTTATACTCCCCCTTTAATAAAGTATAATCAATTAAAGGGTTTTAGAGGGAGTTATCTTGAGCAAAAAATATTTTGAAAGATTTTGAAAATCTTTTTGAACAATCTTGAAAAAAAGGTGCTCAAGATGATGATGATTTCTCACCAGTTTTAAATGTAGTGTACTAAAGCGTACACTAGATTTTTCTATAAAAACACGAGTTTTGATTTGAAAATAATCGAAAGTCATCATTTTTGGTACGGGTTTCGTACTGAAGTATACGAGAGCCATTCTTGAAGAAATTTTTGAGAGACGACATGTTTTAGAAAACATTTAAATAACTCTCACTCAAGCATCTGTACATGTCTGTATTATTGTTGAATGACATTTCTAGAAGCGTACAGTATATCGATTATACGAGAGACATGTCGTGAGAAGAATATTTTTGGATTTTTGATTTTATATTGTTTTTGTATTTTTAGAAATATTTTATATTTTTATATTTTGCTTTTGTTGGTTTTTCAAATTTTGTATTTTGTTTTTTCAAAAATATTTACAGCGAAGCTTTTTAAAAAATCAGTTTCAAGAAGATTCGAGAAGACGTGCTAACTCCTTAGGGGTTAGGCTTCGCATTCCAATTCGTCGAACTAAATCGTTAAACCTTTCTTTTGGAAGGGCTTTAGTAAATAGATCGGCGAGTTGGTAATCTGTCTTCATGAAAAATAATTCAATAGTACCTTCTTCCACATGTTCTTTTATGAAGTGATAGCGGACACGAATGTGCTTAGTATTTGAGTGATGAACAGGATTGCATGATATGGCTATGGCACTTTTCGAGTCACAATACATAGGTATTTTATCGAAAGTAAAGCCATAATCTGTGAGTTGTGTTCTCATCCATAGAACTTGAGCACAACACGCAGATAGAGACACATACTCAGCTTCAGTGGTTGAAAGTGCAGTGCAATCTTGTTTCTTTGAAGACCAGCTTACTAACTTTTCACCCAAAAATTGTGCTCCGCCTGATGTACTTTTTGCTGTAACTTGGTCACCTGCGTGGTCCGCATCTGAAAAGGATATTAGATCAAATCCGGATTCCTTCGGATACCGAAGTCCCATGTGAATGGATGTCTTCAGGTACTGAAAGATCCTTTTAACCTCTTTGAGGTGCAGTTCGGTAGGCTTTGCCTGAAACCATGCTAATAAGCAAATAGCAAAATGAATATCTGGTCGACTAGCAGTGAGGTACATGAGAGAACCAATCATGCTCCGATATTTCTTCGGATCAATAGGTTTCCCAAATAAATCGGCTCCAATTTTTGGTGATGTTACCATTGGTGTTCCGACCGAATCACAATTATCCATACCATGATTTTTCAAAATCTCAGTTGTATATTTAGCTTGATTAATAAAAATTCCACGTGGGGAATGATGAATTTGTAAACCAATAAAAAACTTTAGTTCCCCCATCATGGACATTTCAAATTTGCTTTTCATGAGATTTTCAAAATGTTTTGAAAGATTTGGATTAGTGGACCCAAAAATGATGTCGTCCACGTAAATCTGAACAATCAAAATGTCATTTTTGCATTTTTGTGTAAACAAGGTAGGATCAACAGTTCCTTTGGTGAAATTGTTTTGAATCAAGAAAGAGGACAGTTCGTCATACCACGCTCTCAGAGCTTGCTTTAATCCATAGATTGCCATTTTGAGTTTGTAGACGTAGTCTGGATGTTCCATGTCTATGAAGCCTTCTGGCTGACTCACGTACACTTCTTCTTTCAGAGTTCCATTCAAGAACGCGGTCTTAATGTCCATCTGATATACCGTGATGTTTTTGTGAGCTGCATAGGCTAAGAATATCCTGACTGCTTCAAGTCTAGCTACCGGCGCGAAGGACTCTTCAAAGTCTATCCGTTCTTCCTATCTGTATCCTTTGGCCACGAGACGAGCTTTGTTGCGAATTACAGTCATTTCTTCATCCCTTTTGTTCTTCCATAACCATTTGAGATCAATGACGCGAATGTCAATTGGTCTTGGAACTAAATCCCAAGAGTCATGTAGACGATATTGTAGAAGTTCGTCCTGCATCGCTTCTATCCAAGCATTTTCTGCCATTTCCTCCCGAATGTTCTTTGGTTCTTTAGTGCTAATTGAGCAAAGGTAAATGCACAAGTCGCAATCTGTGGCAAGTTGGCGTCTCGTCTGAATTGGCCTTGAAGGTTCACCAATAACTTGTTCAATTGGATGGTCTTTTGTCCACTTCAGAGTAGAAGGATACCGTTGGTTAAACGTATGCGAGTTAGATGGTTCTCGTAAGCTTGAAGATGATTCAGCTGATTCCGTAGCAAACGGGTTTTCAAATAAGTCTTCATCTAACGTTGCATCGTTCTGGTTTTGTGAAGGTTCTTCTTGAAATGATATGTTTTGGTTTTGCTCATCAACTGCTGGTAAAACTATTGTAAGAATAGGATTTGCAGAAGTCGATGTAGATGACGTTGATGGAGTTGGTGCATTGGTTTCGACCGTTGTAGATGCATCTTCTGTTGATGGTGGTGGTGGATGATTTTGAGCGGGTGCAGCGGAATGATGGTTTGATGCATTTGTCGAGGTTCCACCATAATATTCATCGAACATTAACTCAAAGAAATTCTCCCATTCTTCTTTATGAGGTTTGTCAGCAAAAGTTGATGGAGCTCTTTGTTGGACGAGTCCTGAACTGATGTGTCCAGAAGTCTGCGGGTTTGGTGCGGGTTATAATCTGTTTTGATTAGAAGCCATCGGATTAAGCGCGGGTTCTAGACCGAGTCTCTCAGAAGCCATTTGTGAAAGTTCGTCAAAATTCACATTCATCGTCTCCATTATCTTCCTAGTTATTCTGTTATACACCCTGAATGCCCTCGAGTTTTTTGAGTATCCAATGAAGATTCCAATATCACCTTTAGCTTTCAGTTATCCTAGATCTTCTCTGTCGTTCATTGGATAGCACAAAGCGCCAAACACGTCAAGGTAAGAGATATTAGGTTTTCTGTTATTCACTAGTTCATATGGTGTTTTATTGAATCTTGGATGGATTAGGGATCGGTTCTGAGTGAAACAAGCAGTGGCAACAACATCAGCCCATAGAAATAACGGTGCACTTGAATAAATTAGCATTGTGCGAGCAGCTTCCACAAGAGTTCTATTTCTTCTTTCAACTACCCCATTCTGCTGTGGAGTTCTAACAATTGATGTTTAATGAGTGATTCCAACATCTTCAAAATAAGCTCTTAACTCATGATTGGTAAATTCTGTGTCGTTGTCTGTTCTTACTACCCTTACTGGAGCTTGAAGAAGTACTTGAATACGCTTCAGAATGGTGATGATGATGCCTGGTGCTTCGTCTTTTGATCTCAGAAACCTAACCCATGTATATCTTGAATAATCATCAACAATGACAAGAATATACTTTTTCCCATTAATGCTTTCAACTCTCATTGGACCACATAAGTCCATGTGCAACATATGCAACCTTGCTTCCGAACTAGGTACGGGTTTGGGTATATATGATGCTCTTTTGCTTTTTCCTTGTTCGCATGATGGACATAAGTGATCCTTGGTGTATTTGAACTTTGGAAGTCCGTTGACGATGTTGTCTTTGGCAAGTTTGTTGATGGTGTCGAAATTGAGATGGGATAATCTTCTATGCCACAACCAGGACTTTGTTCCAGATGCTCGTGTCATAAGATATATTGGTGATGAAGAGGTCATTTGGTTAATGTCGATAGCATACAAGTTTGTATCACGATTCCCAATTAAGAGATTAGTGCCATCCAAGTTTCTAACGAAGCAAGCATTTGTCCTAAAAGCAACCTCTAAATCTGCATCACAGAACTGCTCGACTGAAAACAAATTGTGTCCTAACCCTTAGACATAGTAAACCCGATTAATCAAATAATTTCCAAAAGGTAGATCTCCATAACCCATGATAGTTGCTACATGATCATTTCCAAAATGAACGGTTCCCATGAATTTCCAGATGAAATTGATCAGTAGCTTCAGATTCCCGGTCATGTGCTTGGAGCAACCCGAGTCGACGATCCAAAGACATATTTCGATAACCTGCCAAATACAGAAGAAGATGTTTTTGGAAACCGTTTGGATTTTGGTTCCTTTGGGTTAGAGGTCAAATCCTGATCACACTCATAGAATTTTTCTATTGGGAAAACTGGTTTATCACTCATTCTACCATTCTGGAGTATGAAAATTCTACCCGTTGGTTTCCAAATATCATCCCTATAGTAAAGACTATGCTTCCTATCAGTAGTGTAAGACCGAAATCTTGCAACTAGACTTCTTATCGGTTTAGCATAAGTTCTTTTTGGAACGTTCTTCTGAATAGGCTTAACATTCTCATTCTTAGAAACACAATCATCATGAATATTAGATAAAGATTTCTTGCAAGTTAAACAAACAGATTCAATAGATTCATTAAACTTAACAGATTGCATAGGTTCATTACATTCAGATGAAATGTCTTTCTTATTACAAAGCGGTAAATTCGTAGGGTGTTCTTCTACTTTCTTCTGTTTATTCAAGCTACTACTCTTAGAGGCATGCGAGACTCTATTGTTCTTTGTATTGCTCTTAGGCTTTAGTCTGCTGCTCCTAGAGGTGCTTCCTAGTCCTGTAGAAGGTAAGACACACTCATTAGGATTCACATTTTTATCTAGAGAAGTGGTTTCAGCTTTCCTAGTCTCTTTAGAGTGCTTTGCTAAACTTATGTCGTTTGTTCCATATGGTTTAGATGTGGAGGCAGACGCATTAGTGGTACTCATCTTAAAAAGGCCAGGTGCTAAAACTTTTGGTTTCTCGATAACCGCTTTTTTATTTTCAACATTATGTTTAGGCTAGGCAGGTGGAGTGACTTGTTTTGACAAATCATTTTTCTCATTGACTTTTGGAGGAGGCGTAGAAATTGACATTTTTGGTTTTAAAACCGGTTTGGGAATATTTGCTTTCTCCTCAGTCAATGGTTTTGCAATCTTAGTATCCACAGCCTTTCCTTTTTGACATTCCAGCTGAGCCCTCAAAAGATCATTTTTCTCTTTCATGTCATTATAGGCACGCTCATACGACAGTTTGTCATACTTGCATTCCTCAGTTTTTCGATCAAGTTGTTTAAAATATGAGACATTTTCTTTTTCAAGTTTTTCAAGAGCTTTTTCATATTTTGAAACAATTTCGGAAGTCTCAGACTAGAGTCCTTCATGATCTTCAACAGAATATGTTTGTAAAATAATGGACATAATATCAGTACATAGAACATCTTCGAAGAGAGAATCATTTAAATTTTCCAAAACTTTGATGTGTTCAACACTTTCATTAGCTTTCTTTACCAGGGATTTATGGTCCTTGACAAAGTCAACTGTTTCTTTCAAAAATGCTTGTTCAAAATGAATTACCCTTGAATTGATGTTATTCAGCTGAGGGGCAATTTGAGTTTCAAAAAACTTTTTATTTTCATCATCAAAACTAGAAAACTAGATGTTAGTTGTAATATTGGTTTTAGATTTGACAGTCTCTTGAAGTCTCCCAATTCTAGTTTTAACATCTTCTAAAATGTTTCTGGCATCACTTGTGTTAAAACGATTGTTTGAAGACATTTGTTCCATGTTTGACAATGATTTTGATTCAACTACAGGTTTTGAAACTGGTTTTGAAACTTGTTTTGAAACAGGTGTTGACTCTTTGTTTGAAATACTTGGTGTGATGGAAAACTTTGACTTTTCTTTTTGTGTAACAAAAGTAATTCCGGAAATTTTGTTCCATTTGTTGTAGTCGATTGGTTTGATTTCCGGATTTTTTTGTTTCATTTTTGATCTACTCTCCTTAGATAGTTCTAATGTATCAACATATTAATTATCATATTCGTTGATTTGGCTGAATGACCCGTTGTAACAAGCAAATTCTCCAATTTGGTGATTTTTTCATTTTTATCAAAAATTTCATCAAGAAGAGAATCTTCTCGTTTTGAAAAATCAGTTATCAATTGTTTATTCTCTTTTTCAAGATCAGAAAACATCGCTTTTTGTTTAGAAAGTTGGTCATTTAGATCAGAAATTTCCTTGTTTAAAGATTTTATTTTCAAGTTCAAATTCACATCAAGTGTGTCATACTTGATTTGCAGGTGTTTTTCTCTTAAAACAGAATTTCAATAACCGATTTCTAATTATGATTCTTTGTTTTTGTGAAATTCAAAAGCTTTTGCATTCTCCTTGTACCTCTCAAGCTCAGCGGTCAATTTATCATTCGCGGCCTTAACATCGCGATTGACCTTTTTAACTTTCTCAATTTCAATGCCACAGTTATTGATTAATGTTTCAAATAAGGCACGTGTTTCCTCATCAGTCTCAGTATTTTGTGCCACACAGCCTCCACTAGGATCAACATCTAGAGTTTCAGAGTTAGTATTGCTACAACTCGGATTGTCCAGGTATGTATCATAAGTAGGTGCTGATGTCACATAATGCAGTTCGTCATGAGTAAACACATCAAATATGACATTGTTATAGCATGGATCAATGATTGGTACCTCAGATACTGCATTGGCGTCATAAACAGGAGGTGCGTCAGAGTCAGTGTCGTACTTAGTCTACTGAAGATTTTCCATGAAGATGCAGTTCACATTGATTTCCTCTAGGTCTTCCAGTTCATCCATAATAGCAAAAAAGTCATCTTCCTCAGCACTCAACTGCATCCCTGCTTCTGGCCTTCTGTGCTAACAGCATAGCTTTCTGAAGATACGCAACATTCTTCTTTTTCGGCTTAGTAGGACAATTCCTTGCCATGTGACCCACTCCTTGACAGTTGTAACACGTAACCTGATTACCCCGATTCACATTTCCATAATTCCTAACGACTGGAGCTGCAACATTCCCATTCTGATTACCCACTGCTCTATTCCCAACATTCTGCCCCATCTGATTTCTGACATTCTGACCCAACTGATTACCCTGATATGGAACCGCTTGATTACCTATGTGAAATCCAGTAGCATATCCTTGTTGATTCCCAATAACTCCAACCATTTATCCTTGATGACCCATATTCAAACCTGGCTGTGCAATTTGCCTGTTGCAAGTGTTGGATGAAATCCTTTGGTTGTTGTTAGTTGGTGTGGAATAGCGACCTCTGAATGCTTTAGTCAAAAAAGCAAATGCAGTTGACAAAGCTTGTTCTTGTTCATTTTCAAGATCAGTGATTCCTTGTTCTTGGTATTGTGGATACTGTTGTTGTTAACTGACTTGTTGTTCTTGTGGATAGAATTGTTGTTGAGGGATAACAGCTTGTGGTTGTGGAGTGTATTGCTGCAAGTTGTTGTTAGTGGAAGATGATGAAGCTTGTTGTTGTGTATTCACTGGAGTTTGAGTCTTTGCAATTAGTGCCAATGGATCATGATTCTTTGCCAATCTTTCTTTCCTGACTTCATTCACTTCGGTTTGGTTTTGTTTCAGAAAATCGTTGAGTTGATCAAAGTTCACCTGATGTAAGTCTTTTGTTTGGTTGACAATAGTGACATATCGTCCCCATTCTTCTGGAAGACTGTTTAGGAATTTGATGTTACTCACGATAGTTCTGGGTGCCAACTTGTTTTTGATAAGCTCATTCATTAAAGTGCAAAACCTTCAATAGTAGGATTCAATAGATTCTCCTGGAGTAGATGTAAACTTCTCCCATGCAGTTAGCAGCTTGTTCTCCGTGTCTTGTTGACCAATTTATGTTCCATAACAAAGCCGTCTAACACGTTCCCACATATCGAAAGCAGTTCACAACTGTCTACTGCAGCAAAGATGTCTCTTGGGAACCCCAGTTGGACAATGTGAATAGCCATGTCATCTGCTTCAACTTGCTTTTGATCCTCTTCAGTGTATTCTGATTCATTTTGAGCATGAAAAGATGGTGGGACGGGAGGTGTTGCATCAAGATTTCCAGGGTCTTGGACTTGTCGAGGCTTGAAGGGTCCATTCGTAATGGATTGAATCATTAGTTTTCCATTAGGTTTGGTCTTGATGTAGCGGAGCATACAACTTGTCCATTGAAGATATCCACCTTTTTCCAGCATAGGAGGACGGTTTTCAGCACCGGCTGCATGAATGTCTTGTTGTGTTGCCATTGATGAAGGTAATTGATGATAAATTTGATGTAGGATCGATTCAACGATAAAGGAGTTGTGTTTGATGAAGATTAAGCTCGGTTGTTGTAGTGAAAATTGGGTCTAAAAACTTAAAAACCTCAATAAGTTCTGTTCGGAGCGTTTTTAGGACTCGAAGGTTAACCTGAATTAACTTTTCGGCATGCTATTCGTCTCGTTCTCACGGTCGTTTTGATGGGTGGAACGCTGAAAACAGAGTTACGGTTCAAAAGTTATGGCCGTTTGAAGTTTTGCTTAAGATCTTACTCGTAAACTTGAGCTTAGGCGTAGACTTCCTTAGGCGTAGGATATCCTTACGAGTAAGATTTGCTTACGAGTAAGGTTTGCTTACGAGTAAGGTTTACTTACGAGTAAGGTTTGCTTACGAGCCAAAATCCTTCACACTTGTCCAAGTGTAAGAGATATCCACAAGTCAAAGTATTCCACAAACTTATCCAAGTGAGGGAAGTACTGAGTAACCGTTGTTGCACGAAGATTCTTCACCAAATGCTTACGAGTAGGATTTGGTTCTTACGAGTAGAAATGCTTACGAGTAAGATTAGGGTTTTGACTTTCTGACTTTGAAGACCTTACGAGTAGAATGCCCAAATTTTGTCAAAAACACTAATTTTCACCCAAAAACACGTTTCTAAACGATTTCTTTTGCACAAACTTCTTCCAAAACACTTAATGATCAATAAAAACTACAACTTTAAGCTTAAAAACACGTAAAAATCAAAACTTTTTAACAAAAGCCCACGTTTTATATAAAAAAACGCAACTTTTTAAAAGCTTTAACCAAGAAAACGTAACACAAACACTCCTAAACCATTGTTAGGCGATTGATACCAATTGTAGGACCTTGATTTTATTCAACCTTATCACGTTATCAAACTTACCACACAAGTAACACATGAAATACAAACACTTTTTATGCGTAGGAATAAGAAGAAAGATTAAGAGAGGTGGTGACTTGATGATGTTACTCGTGTATGTGTAGAGAGAAAAAGAAGAAAATAAGATGATGTTTATTTCAAAGAAAAACACACACAAACACACTCAAGCACACCCCTCAAATGACCATTTGAGGGGTACTTATACTTCCTTACATATTGCCCTTATGGGCTTGGGCTTGGGCTTGGATTGGACTTGGATTGGATAATAAATGATAAAAGGCTAGCTTAACTTAACTAATAGCCATTTAGCTTAGCCCAATCCACGAGCCCGTTGACTATTCTATCACGATATCTAACACACGTTACAAAGTTCCTAAACGTGAATGACCATCACTTCTATTAAATAATGATCATGTTGAGACTCACGTTGAACAAGCTGAACCTGTGTCTAATCCAGATCTTGAGCTCATGACCAATTAAATTCAGACTCAAAAATCCCGAATGGAAATGTGCCAAGACATCAACAAGAAATTACACGAGAAAATTGCACTGTTGACTAAGGATAATGAATGCTTAAAGTTCCAACTCAACATTTTTCAAACAAAAGAGAAACGTGAAAAAGGTTTTGAAGTTGCATTTGCTAAATCCTACCAAAATGAAGAATCTTTGGAAAAACAGATATGTGATCTAGTTGCATCCAAGAATGCTTTGTTGTCTCAGATAGAACAACTGAAATATGATCATAAACAACAACTTAACTCTCTCACTTCGGAAAATCAAAAAGCCAAGTCTGAGTTGTTAACTTGTCAAAAAACAGTTTTGTGAATACAAAAAGCATTCAAGGAAACAAATAGATGACTATCTTGAGGAAACTGTCGAATTACAAAACAAAATCAAAGAGTTTCGAAATATTGTTTATAAACATGGTGAGTCAATCACAACTATTCAAAAGTTTACCTTTAAACCAAATCCAAATGGATATGGACGAGAATCTTCGATTACAAACCACGGTTTTCACATAGAGCATTCAAACCAAATCCTCCGTCTACGGTGAGAACACAGAATTGATGACTCCATTATGAGTGTTGTTGAATATAATCGTATGGAGGAACTAGATGCAGAAGACAAGAGTCGGTTAAAATTGGAAAATGTTGTTTATAACAAACCATTTAACTATTCAAAAGCCATAACTTTCGTCACACAACAGGATAATTCTAACACACCTTGGGTTATCACGCCTACTTCTGAGTCTTCTAATGTTGGTCCCCAACCTAATACTGCACAAATTAATGGTCCTTTACCTTCACTCAGTGAAGTAAAATCATTACCCGAACAATGTCAAATTCTTAAATATTTTGAAACATTCTTATCGGACATCAAACTTTTGGAGCGTGAAATTGAAATCAATTCTGAAATAAAAGTTGAACATTTTCAATCGCCTCATGCGCGAAATCAAAGAGATATTTTTCAGAAAAGAATTTTACATCATGTCCGAAATTTGAAAATGTGTGCAATATATTGGGAAAGGGATTTTCACAAGGAGCTTGGACTTACGAAAATAGTTTTCGAGAAAACAGAAACATCAATTTCAAATACTAAACGTAAAAAGAAAATGTTAAGAAAAGATGTTGATCGACTCTTGGAAGATATTATCTGTGCTGATACCATAAATTTTGTGTTACTTCATTCTGTTGCATATGCATTTGGTTATATCGCTGTTGATTTTGTTGATTCTGTTGAAAATGTTGAGAATATCGACAATGTGTAACAAATCAAATCTTTGAAAATTGAAAATGAGCGTTTGATTAACGAACTTTCAAATGCAAAACGTCGTCTTCAATGGTGTCAAAAGGATTGTCAAAATCAAGAACTTGCTTTGCAAAACAAAATCAACCAGTTGCGTTCAAAATCTGATGATCCAAAAATAGAACATCTGGATGATGAAAACGTGTCTTTAAAATGCCAAATTTCAAAATATGAACAAGAAATAGCCAAAGTCAAAAATGAATATGGTGTCATATTTGATTTGCTCAAACAGACTCATGAAAAAGCATCACAAGAACTTGATAATTATCTTTCACACACTAAAGATGTTTTACATGTTAATGCAAACATTCGCTCTGAAAATCAAGATTTGTTGCACACTATCATTGAGTTGAAAGCTAAGCTATGTAAGTGTGATAAAGATAAGCCTAGTAACACTAATGGACTTGCACCAGGAATGCTTAAAATTGACACCAGAACGCCTAATGACAAACCACAAGATACTAATGTGCTTCCTTCCGCTGAAACAGGAATAGTTGCCTCTTTTCCCAACGCTAGCACTTTACAGCTTAAGAGCACATCAAGGAAGAATAGGAAGTTGAGACATAAGAAAAGAATAATAAAGACCTCTGAAGTAGAAGAACACCTTAGGACTTTGAATAAGACTCGAGTTGCACCCACTTTAGACATTGCGTTAGACAAATGTAATAGAAAAAGTGATGTAACAAATGCTGAACCTTTAAGTACTTTAAATGTTAGGTTTGAAGCTTCTTGTGTTGGTTGTCGTAAAAGCATGTTTTCTGGATGTCATGATAAATGTGTTGCTAATGCTATCTTATCTCGTAAGCGGAATAATAGAAAACGGAATACCTCTAGGCCCACTAATGCTTCTAAGTCTGTGCTAGGTAAACCACCCTCTAGTGTTCGGGTAAACCACCCTCTAGCTACGATCATTGATGTAACCATAGAACCCCCTTCACCTCCTAGGAAGAACTTATCACCTAGTGCATTTACTAAGACCAAAGCTAAGAGTAGTTGGAGATGGCAGAAATGGTTACCTAAAATCATAAACATGTGTGTTTCAACTATAACTGCATTGGAACCCTCTAACTCTTTGGGTTCCACATCTACTTCTATTCCATCTGTGTCGTTTGTGTGTAATGCAGGTGGTATAGATCATCCTCTGGGTTGTTGATAGCGGATGTTCCCGACACATGACAGACAATCTTAAACTGTTATCAAAATTTGTTTCAAACTTCATTGGCACTGTCAGATTTGGGAATGATCACTTCGCGGCTATCATGGGCTTCGGAGATTACATCAATGGGAACATCGAAATTAGCAGAGTTTATTATGTGGAAGGTCTCGGTCACAATCTCTTCTCTGTTGGTCAATTTTGTGATGGAGAATTGGAAGTTGCTTTTCAGGAGAAAACTTGTTTCATTCGTGATCTACAAGGAAACGATCTAATGTTTGGTACCCGCACATCAAGTCTTTACATAATTTCAATGCAAGACATGATTTCTTCATCTCCTATATGTCTACTTTCAAAGGCCACATCTACCAAATCTTGGCTATGGCACCGTCGACTTTCACACTTAAACTTTCAAACCATAACCAATATTACACGTTACAAACTTGTTGAAGGTCTCCTAAGATTTCGGTATTCTAGAGATCACCTATTCTCAACTTGTGAACAAGGGAAAAGCACTCGTGCTCACTTTCCTTCAAAGGTGGAATACAACTCACAGCATGTGCTTCATCTTCTTCACATGGATTTGTGTGGACCAATGCATGTGCAGATGATTAACGGCAAATGCTACATCTTGGTAATTGTGGATGACTACTCACGATGGACTTGGGTTTATTTTCTTCGAACTAAAGATCAAGCTCCACAGATGATCATCACCTTTCTCACGAAAATTCAAGTTTAGCTCTGGAACACAGTCTGAAAAATTAGAACAGACAAAGGAACTAAATTTGTGAATCAAACTCAACGTACTTATTATGAGAAAGTGGGAATTGAGCATCAAACATCCATTGCACGAACACCAGAACAAAACAGAGTTGGTGAAAGACGAAACTGTACGTTAGTGGAAGCTGCAAGAACGATGTTGATAAATGCAAAACTTCATTACTTGTGGGCTGGAGCTGTGTCAACGGCATGCTATACTCAAAACAGTTCAATGATTACTAAATGCCACAACAAAACACCTTACGAGCTTATCCATAATCACAAACCGAATCTCAAACACTTTCACGTCTTTGGATCCCTTTGCTATCCAAATAATGATCGTGATGACTTTGGAAAGCTCAAGGCTAAAGCTGAAATTGGAGTCTTTGTTGGATACTGTGAAAATTCTAAGGGTTACCGGATCTGGAATCGTCGCACAAGGGAGATTATGGAAACGATTCATGTAAATTTCGATGAGCTTACAGAGATGGCTTCTGAGCAAAATAGCTTGGAACCCGGACATAACCGTCTAAACTTCCCTCAAACCCCATCATCAGCTGAACCAAGCCTACAGCTTAGTCGTCAACAAATGGAACAACTATTTGCTCCTCTGTTTAGTGATGATATTGATCAACGTGCTCCAGATGTATCAAATGTTTCCGCTGCTCAACCTGATAATAATCCAATACCTGATACACCTGAAACAATAATAACTATTGAAGAAGCACCTCCAATTGATTCAACAACAACAGCCGAACAAACCGCTTCCAATGACGTTGAACTAGCTGATGATCTTCTAAACCATGTAGTACCCCAACCTGCAGATTATGATCCAAATGCGTTCTTCAACCCTTTTGCAAATGAAACTGCTACTTCTGATGTTGCGAAATCATCTACAAGTCATTTGAATCCTCCTAATCTGCATAATGTATATCAACATCAACCCTCCACACATAGTTGGACTAGAGACCATCCTCTTGTGAACATTATTGGAAACCCGAATCAACCTGTCATAACTAGACAACGCCTTTAGACCAATGGTGAACATTGCATTTATGCACTCACCGTCTGCCAAGCTCAACCCAAAAATATTAAAGAAGCCATGACATATGACAACTGGATTGAATCCATGCAGGAAGAACTTATCCAGTTTAAACGTCTTGAAGTATGGGAATTGGTTGAAAAACCAAATGGGTTTATGTTATTGGTCTGAAATGGATTTGGAAAAACAAATTGGATGCTGAAGGTACGGTTATCAAAAATAAGTCACGTCTGGTCGCTAAGGGTTATAGACAAGAAGAAGGGATTGACTACGAGGAATCATTCGCACCGGTTGCTAGACTTGAGGCTGTTCGGATTTTTCTGGCATTCGCGGCTCACATGAATATCACGGTCTTTCAGATGGACGTCAAAACTGCTTTTCTGAATGGTAAACTGAAGGCAATGCTCTATGTTAGTCAGCTAGAAGGATTTGTTGATCCAGAGTTCCCTAATCACGTCTACAAACTGAACAAGGCTCTTTACGGTCACAAATAAGCTCCTCGGGCGTGGTATGATAAGTTATCATCCTTTCTCATTGCAAATAATTTCACTAAAGGTTCGGTCGACCCAACACTTTTCATTCAATATCACGGGGCTCACATTTTAATCGTTCAAATCTATGTGGATGACATCATTTTTGGGTCAACACATAAAAAGTACTCAAATGAATTTTCAAAACTTAGGAAAAAAAATTTGAAATGTCCATGATGGGTGAACTTACATTCTTTCTAGGATTGCAAGTTCATCAATCACCCTGTGGTATTTTCCTTAGGTCAGTCCAAATATGCTCTTGAAACTTTAAACAAACATGGAATGCAAACCTGTGATACCTATGCCACACCTATGGCACATACCAAGAAGCTGGACGCTAATCTGCATGGGAAATTGGTTGACCCTACCAAATACCGAAGTATTATTGGGTCTCTCATGTATGTAACAGCCAGTAGACCTGATATTGTATTTCTTTGTATATCTTTGCTCCCGTTATCAGTCGCGGCCAACTGAAAATCACCTCTCTAAGGCTAAAAGAATCCTCCGATACATCAAGGGAACCATTAATTTGGGAATCTGGTATCCGAAGGATTCGGGTTTTGAACTAATAGCTTTTTCAGACGCTGATCACGCAGGTTGCTTAGATTCTCGAAAAGTACGTCAAGTGCTCTACAATTTCTTGGTGATAAACTGGTGTCATGGCAATCGAAGAAGCAGGGGCGTACATCGCTGTCCTCAACCGGCGAATATGTAGCCATGTCGGCGTGTTGAGCTCAAGTCATTTGGATGAGAACACAACTCAAAGACTATGGTTACGTATTTGACAGAATCCTGATGTAATGCGATAATCGAAGTGCTATTGCGATCTCGTGCAACTCCGTCCAACATTCGAAGTCTAAGCACATCGATCTTCGATATCATTTCATCAAGGAGCATGTGGAAAAGGGTACCGTTGAATTATATTTTGTGGGTACTGAATACCAATTGGCGGATCTTCTCACCAAAGCATTATCTCCTGCTAGGTTTACTGAGTTGATCCACCGGATTGGCATGAGGTGTTTGACTCCAGAGGAACTGGACGAACTTTTAAAACAATCTTAAAACCAGTCAAACCCCAAAACCTCTTTTGTAAATAAATTTTTCAAAAACAAAAATAGAAAAATATAAAATCTGATAAAATACAAAAATATTCGTCTATCTAATTTCTTTCAAACATTGCAAGTACAAAACTTCTGTCAACACCTTGTTCTATCAAACTTTTCACTATTTTCCTGAACAAGTGTTGAGGGGGAGAAAGAAAATATTTTCTGTTTTATAAAACCTTGTACTTGCATGTTACCCAGTATTGGTTGCATCTTTGATAATGGTGGATACATCTCTTGTTTCTTGACACTCCTCGGACCTAAATTTGCAAAATTTCTCAATTTCTAAAGTCGAGGGGGAGTGTCGTCAAGTTACTTTTCAAACTTACACTTTGTGCTTACCCAAAATGGAAGTTTTGGGCTGTGGATGAAATTGGTTGAGGTGGAGGGACCATAAGTGTCAAATGTTTAAAACTTATTCTAACAAAACCTACCACCTAATATATTTACACATTTATTATTCTCATTTAAGTTTTTACCAACCATATCCCACGCTCCAAATTCAAAACTCAAATCCGTGTGAAAATCTTCGAATTTGTAAGTGTTTTAAGCTTCATTGAGTGATTCTAAACAATGGTTTTCAATGATAAACAAATCCAACGGTTTGATCTTACTCTAAGTGTGATTATGTGTTCTACGAGTAAGCATAAGAACATATGATCGCGTTTGATTGATTTTGATGTAATGGGGTGTGTTTTCAAAATGAATATCATGTTTTAAAACCATTTTCATCATGAAATTCTACCCAGAAACGTTTTTAATCACTTATTCAAACTTAGGGTTTATGCGTGGATTTAGGGGTTTTCTATTGTGAATATTTCTGGATAATTAGTTGCTTGTATGATGATTGTTACATGTCTAATTGACCAAAACCTATCTTGAATCTTGCCCAGAAACACTAATTTTGCATAAATTAAGATTTAGGGTTTAAGTGCACGTTAAAATGGGTACTTTTGATTCTTGAGGTGTTAGGTGTTATAACTTGTTGAGAACATCTCATATTGCTTCTAAGATGACTCAGAATTAATTTGGTGCAAATTCCATGGTTAAATCTCTTAGGCGTAGGATTTGAATTTTTGGGTTTAAACCTTACGCTTAAGATTAATCTACACATAACTGATATCTATTGTGATTCCATGTGAGGATGAAAGAGGTTGAATAAATGTGTTAACGGCAATGTTGTGATGAATTTATTTCAGGTTTTACGCGTGCAAAATCAGAATCAAGGTTAAATTGGATTTCTATGCATAAGGATTACTTTACGCGTAGAAGTTACATGTAAGAGAAATGTTACGCGTAACACTTACGCATAAGGGTCTACATGGGGACTACGTGTATCCTGTGAAGGATATGCGTAAACTTGGAATCTTACGCATAAGGTTCACTCTTACGAGTAAACCTTACGCATAAGCTCCCACATACGCTTACGCGTAAGCCTTATGCTAAGATCTTTTTCCTACGCGTAAGATTTCTTACGCGTAAGAGGAACTCCTACGCATAAGCTTATGTCTACACGTATGGTCACACACTGTTTACGCATAAGCTTACAATCTTATGCTTAAGCCTTATTTTAACCTCACTTATGAATTGTTACGCGTACATACTTGTAAATAAATAACTCATAACGTCATAAAACCAAAATGTCACTAATAAGCTATAATGGTTAAACTGTTGTGTGAATGAGTGAAAATTTGGACTTTAAAATTCAAAATGAATATACTCACGAAACTTATCACGACTACTTTGGACTATTGGACAAACAAGTGACATTGGACTCGTAACATTCATTAACATAACATATTCAATAATTGAACAATAAAAATCAACTTTTGACTAACGTAATGTCTTTCGATATGTTGGTTCTTTTGGCTCAATATCTTTCAGATCACGATATGGATGTCACAATGGAAAACGTTGACACACCAAACGTACTCACAATGGAAGACATTTTCCCTACTAGTTATAGTATGAAGATTGGAAAGAACAACCTCAAAGTTGACTTTGAGAACTTCACTTGCTCTGAGTCGTCATGCCGTATTGCTATGGATATTCTGAAGACTCATCCCTACAACAACATGCTCACTAACTCTGCAACTGTACCAGTAATCTATATCCATCAGTTCTGGCACACAATGAAGAAAGTTGATGGTCAAGATGCGGTCACGGTGACTCTTAACAACAAACAGGTCACCATCACTGTTGCAGATTTAAGAGCAATTCTCCTACTCCCTGCTATCCAGCCTGCTCAGTACGTGCCAACTCCAACTGAAGAGGCTACTCTCAGATTCATGGTCGATATTGGCTATGATGAAGCTGCAGGATCATCACCAAACATTCTTTAGTTGATTTAAAGAACATCCCTCAGCCATGGAGAACTTTATACATCATGATTGCCAAGTCTGTTTCCAGCAGAGACAGCGGTTATGAGCATCCAAAGCTAATGGAACTACAAGTCTTCTAGGGCATGGTCAACAAGATGCATATTGACTTCGCAAGTCTGATTTGGGAAGACATGATGTCTTACCTCAAGAAGCCTGGCACCAAGGTCCCCTACATCAGATACACTAGATTGTTGATCCAAAGGATACTCGGGAATAATCAAGACATTCCCTTGAGACTTGATGACCCCAATAATCATTATGCGTTTTTTGAGCCTACATTAAATGTTGTCAGATTCAAAGACGCATCAACAAAGAAGCAAGGTGTAGTTTTAACTGACTGCCTACTCACTAATGATGTTAAAAGCCTTCAATCGTATTCACGATATCAAGAAGCAGTGACCTTAGGCAAAGTCGGCTTTATGGATGAAAAGTCTTCTGCCATCCCAGCCAAGAAGACCAGAAGATCAGGCAGTGCAGGAAGTGTAGCAAGCACTGGAAGTGCCCTAAAGTATCCAAAGAGGAATCCTTCCCTAAAAAGAAAAGTTCCATCAAAGAGAGCCACTCCTAATCCTCAACCGACACTCAAATTAGAGGATCAAGACTCCGAGGATACTGAGACGGATGAAGAGGTTCACTACTCAGAGTCTGTTACGGATGATACAAAAACAGTAGAAAAACCTCAAAGTCCCAAAACAGACAAGGGTAAAACTCCAGTTGAAGAGCACGAAGAAGAAGAGATTTCAGATGAAGAACCAAAAGATGAGGACAAAGACTATCGCAAAACACTGAAGCACCTCAGGAAACAACATGCTGCTACAGAATTTAACCTTCAACAAACTCGTGGCTCTGAAGGTTCCAGCGTTGGTGCACTTACCATACCAATTCATGATGCGGTTAATCAACTTGATAAGTGAACTGGTGCCACCGCTAAGGAATCCACGGAGCAGCAGCAGCAAAACTATGAGGTTCCATTTACCTTTAAGGAAGAAGAGGAAAAGGAGAAGGATGAAAGGATTACTGATGAAGATATTAAAGAAGCTTCTCGTGAAAGAGCTGAAGAGGAAGCTCGAGCTAAAGAAGAGGCTAGGGTAAAGGCTGAAGAACAGGCTAAATCTGAAAAAGAAGCTGATGATTATCTCCTAGATAATCCTGAACATAACCCGGAACAAACTTCTGATCCTCCAAATGACCCAGAGCCTTCTCATGACTCATCTTTGTCTGACTCATCGTCTCATTCATCACCACCACCATCCAAAGATGCCACCACAAGATCCATATCCAAATCGTTAAAGAAACCAACTGATACTTGGGCATCACGGGCTAGACTAAGCAACCATCATCATCCTCCAAGCCAAAGAAGAAAAAGTCAACATCAGTTGTATCATGGCTAGATGAAGATGAAACTGAAGAATATGACTGGTTTTCAAAGCTTGTTGATGCAACCCCTCAATTACCGGAAGACCAAGAACCGGTAGATGGTTGAACTTTGGAGCATGCCAAGTTAATTCAACAAAAGTTTAAGGTGAAAAAGATGACGAAAGTAGAGTTAAGACGCATCAAGAATGAAGCTTTTTCACTGCTAAAAGACAGCTCCGACAGTGCAATTGACGTCGAATATCATCTCAACAACATAGCACGAGCCATGTCCAACAAAATTTATTGGCTCAACCCTGAATCCAATATCGACTTCACCAGACCTGACAAGGCTCCATACTACACCAACTGGATAAAGCCACTACCCACCATTAGCCGACCTGATCAACCGAAGATTCCCTACCGATATTTCTTCAACAATGACCTGGAATTTCTTCAGCACGGTAGCGATGTAAGTAAGAAATACGCTACTTCACTCACCTTCCCTTTCCCGGCAGCAATCTTCTCCAACAATGTGGCCATCGAGGAAGAAGTCACACATATGTTCGTTGATAATGTGGTAAAATATGACCTCGATGCACTATATGGAATTCATCATTGGCCTGAACGAAGAAGAATATACTACAGAAGCTGCCAGGTACAACGAATCATTGCCATAATGCATGTTAGCCTATTTACCAAGTGGGACTACTCATTCCTGAAGAAAATCGTAGTGAAACGCCAAGACGAACAAGAATATGACTTTTCTGAAGCGGATTTTACGAGGTTGTCACTCAATGACATTGAAGATATGTATCTTGCCAAGGTACAAGGACGAATGTGACACTTCTCCATGAACATCCAGCTCCATTACATCAAGTCATTGTTAATATTCATCAGAAGCATCGTTATCTAGGAACGTGGTGAAGACCTTCAACTTTCCGTCGAATCTTACCAAAAATGTGTTAATCTCACCAAACCACAGGTAGACCTTCCCGATATCAACCATCTTGCTCAGTACACCATCTTTAAGAAACCAATGTTTGGGGTATTTTACCGTAGTGAACTTCACCATAATTTCTTCATGGCGTACAAGGAGCTTCACAAGTTTTGTGATCACACTTTAAAGAAGGTTCGGGACGGGTTATCATATCGGTTAAAGGAGATTCATAAAGGCATAGGGTCGAAGAAAAGGTGGAATTCTAGGGATAAGAGGGATGTGAAGAAGATCATTACAAGGATTGATGAAAGGTTGTTTCGTCGCGATCAGATGAGGACTTTGGAGAGTTTCGTGGGTGGACGTCAGAGCATATCTCTAACAGGCTATCAACGTCCAGAAAGAACTCCTGGTGTTATTGACGGACTTCCTGGTACTCCTTGATCTGTCTCTTTCATGAATATTTGGATGTGTTGATCTATACTTGACAATGGCTTGTGCACATATAACAGTGTACAACCCGTACTTGTAATGAAAGGACCCTGTGGTATGCTTCAGTGCCACAATCCTATAAAAAGGAGCGGAAGCTTCTTACTTTTGAGTAAAACTTATCAAAACTTTCACTTTTCAAAGTTTTGCTCAAAAGAACAAGTACTTCTCCTTATGTTTTTCAAAACCTCAAAAGTTAATATCACTTGTTGAGGGGGAGTATTTGCTTAAAAATTTGTTCAGAAATGATTCTTCGTGGACATCTTCCCACAAAACTCGAAATGGACATATTCGATATGAAAATTTTGTCAAAAATAACATTTATATGCCATTTTTGAGGGGGAGAAAAATTGTGTGATACTAATATGTTGTGAAATTTGTGATAGAATCCTCGTGCCAAAGAGTTAACCCATGAATTGACGAGTTCTGAGCTGTCATACATCGAAAAGATTTGTCCTCAAAGACTTATCCGAGTAGATTGTACCTATTCGAGAAACTCTTGATAGACATGAACTTTGACGGGTTTGACAACCTTTCGAGTTTTGTCCACACCTTTAAGGTAGTTATTAGAGCTAGTTGTCACCTAAAAGCTGAAAATGTAACTCTTTAACTATGCAACGTAACCGTGTCTTGCGGGGAATTGTCTATCTTGAGTCGACCAATTCAAAAGGGCGCACTCTTCTCTCACCGTGCAGATTTCTGTCAAAACACGTAAGCATGTGTTGAGGGTAAGTATTTCTGCTTAATTCAAAACTCTCATAGTGGTACAAAATATTTTTACTCATAACCACTTTGAGAGATTTTCATGAAAATGGTTTTATGGCAAAATAGGTTAGTCATGGAGTTATCAGGTGACTAAGTTTAGGAATAACCGTCCTATGATCTGCCAGAGCCGGAGGGATCTACCCAAGGACACTACCAATAGTTAGAATTTAGAAGTCCTTAGGTATGATTGTAAAAAAAAGGAGAATATGAGAATCAGAGAAAGAAGGAGTTGAAGAATTAAAAAGAAAAGTAATAAAAAGGGTGAAAAGAAATAGCCCTCCAGATTATTCAACTTAGGACAGACACCGGGTTCAACTCATATGCTAC
This sequence comes from Chrysanthemum makinoi, assembly GCA_910596185.1. Classification (NCBI taxonomy): domain Eukaryota; kingdom Viridiplantae; phylum Streptophyta; class Magnoliopsida; order Asterales; family Asteraceae; genus Chrysanthemum; species Chrysanthemum makinoi. The sequence continues at coordinate 229,903,856 of OU343225.1, read as the reverse complement.
TCATTGTCACTAGATGACACCGGTATTGAAGATCAAAGTCGTCATGGACCCAGTGACGCATGCACTAAACCTTCTTAGCCACTCAAGTTTCTCTTAACAGAAGCTTGTTTCATTCTCACAGGGAACCCTACGTAAACTATCAGCTTTCTCTTAGAGATTCTTTGGTATTGAAGAAGGAGACCCTCTCCTAGTCTCCGCTTAGGAAAACCAAATCGCACTATTGAGTCTAGAGCCACGAGATTCATCAAAAGATGTCTTAGGAACACTCGACATTTCATCACTTGTCATTCAACAAAAAGAACGTAAGTGATACTATTCTAGAGTCCTACACAGATCTTAGCAATCTGTTGAGAACATTTATGAGGGGTTCACAATTGTGATCCTCAGTGATTGAATGGAAACTCCTGCCAGGGTCAACATCAAACAGCCCTGACAGCAGGTCACTTCGGTAACTCCTTGTGGGTTACGTTTAGTGTTGTCTTAAACGGTCTACAGTCGTGGGGTGATGCTTCGGTATACCTCAGCGACTCGCCTGAACTGTAGATGTACTTCGGTACATCGCGTTATCCTACTTGAGGGACTCCAGTTCAGGAACAGCATTTGCAAGAATTAGAGATGTGTTTTCACAATATGCTATTAACACGCTCAAAGTTTGAACTTGTAAGTGCTGGAAATCCCGCTAAGGAGATTCCTTTCAAGAATCGAGTCCTGAAGATGTGGGTCATTACTTGAACATGTTCAATGTAATGCCAACTGTCCCTTATGGGATTCGGATGGCTAATTCGCCCGACCAAGGTGAATGGAATCAAGACATTCATCAGAAGAACAATCGTAGTGGTCAACTCTTTTAGAAACGACCACAATGATTGATTGGTGTTTATCACTAACCCATTATTATGTTTTCTTCTTATGGATGCTCCTGGGAGATGATCGTGCAGATTCTCCACATGCTCATACCAACCACAACACAAATTGAAGTTCTCTCAAAAGGCAACACAAAAGTCAGAACGATTCTTCATCAAGCCAAAGAATCTACAAAGTTTAAAGACTAAAGAGAACTACATCAATCCTGATGTCCAACGTTAAAGAGCGTGTAAGCATGTTGGAGAAAGACGTGGAGACACCTGAGCAACGAAGAGGACCTGAAGCAGATTACCACAACATAACATCACCATATCCACACCAGAACAAAGAACAAAGATAAATAAAGACGTCAAAGATGAAAACTTCAAAGAAAACAAGATCCTCACACTGGGGAGATTGTTCGAATCAAGGCACTTCTTCTCACAAGAAAGAAGAATGTCAGAAGACGTCAAAGCAACTATTACATCAACACCAACAACACTTCAAATTACTTAAGTCGTTAATTACCAACACTTAGGGGGAGATTGTAGGAATCACTCCTTAAACTACATTTAAAGTGTTTGTAATTAACATGTAATAGGTTGCTTAATTAGGCTTTTAAGTTAGTATTAATGGCAAGGCTTATGTAGAAAGCCCATAAGCCTTGGCCCAAGCCCAATAAGAAGGAAGGGACTAGATGTGTTGCCCTAGCTCCCTTCCCCTATAAATAATGTTGTAAACTCCCATTTGGGAGTTGGGTGTTCACTTTTACACATTTTCCTACGCCTAAAGGTTTATAGTCATTCGTGTGTTTGTGTATTGTGTGTTCATCCGATCCCTTCTCTTCTATATTTCTAGCATATTAATGCTTGTGTTACAATATGGTGACCTAACACGGATGATCTTTATCGTCCCTATGACATTGAGAACACAGACCCCTTCACGCAACGTATAAGGAGTTTTGAGTTCCCGAAGAGGATGCGGATGCCGTTTAATGTCAAGATATATGACTGGACGAGAGACCTCGAAGATCAACTGAAAATTTTTCAGACTGCAGCAAAAGTGAAGCGGTGGGCCATGCCCACCTAGTGCCACATGTTTAACTCAACCCTGATGGGTCATGCTCGTGTCTGGTTTGACGAACTTCCGCCGGAAAGCATTGACAGCTTCGAGGACCTGCGAAAGAGCTTCTTGTCTTACTTCCTCCAGCAGAAGAAATACACTAAGGATCCTGTGGAACTTCACCACATCAAACAACGGGAAGGGGAATCTACAGAAGCATTTATTGAAAGGTTCAAGGCCAAAAGCGTGCACGTGAAGGGGGCTTCTGAATGTATGCGGGTCTCAAGCTTCATGTACGGGATCACTAATTTAGAATTAATAAAAAGGTAAAATGACAACATCCCCAAGACGATTGATGAGATGTGGAAGGTAACCACAGCCTTCCTCCATGGAGAGGTAGCCGCGCCAACCAGGCGAGGAAAAAACAACCACACTGGAGAAACCATGAATGCAAACCAAAGAATACTCACAGCCAAATATTTGAATGAAAAACAGAGTTTAAGGGTCATCAAAGGCTGGATAGGATTACAAAAACCCCAAAGGAAATTTTAGCCATGGATTCGGTTAAGTTCACAGCGCCTCCTCCCATGTCCAGCCTGATGAAATCTCATAACAAAGAAAAGTATTGTGACTTTCACAGGGAAAAAGGACACCACACAGACGAGTGCTACCAGCTCAGGAAGAAAAATCGAGGATGCTGTTAGGTCCGGGCATTGTGAAAGAAATAAAGAATGGTAGTAAAAAAGGTGGGGGTGCTAAAGGAGGAAAAAAGGAAGCCACACCTAAGGACAAGACCCTAGCCATATTCATGGTGCAAACTTGGCAGAGGACGAGAAACAGAGAACATCCGTAAATTCTATCTCTGGCATGGAAATATCGTTTCCCCCGGTAGTGGGGGATGATTGGGACGACCGCCCGCCAGTGATAAAGGAAAACGTAGGGGACACAAAGTCCACAGAATGTATGTGGACAACAGAAGTGCGTCGAAAGTATTATATAAGCACTATTTTGATCGCCTAAGCACGGATGTCTGGAGAAGCATGGTTCCAGCTTCATCCCCGCTCTTAGGATTCAGCGGCGAACTGTGGGGCAGATCCTCCTGGAGGTAACATTGGGGGATGAAACAAACTCAGCTAGCACTTGGATAAACTTTATGGTAGTAAGATCCCCGTCTCAGTACAATGGGATAATTGGCAGACCGGGAACTCGGTTGTTGAAAATTGTACCGTCCACAGCTCACGGAATGTTGAAATTTCCTACACAGGGCGGGGTTGTAACCTTACACAGTGACAAAGTAGTCCTGGTAGAATGTCGAATAGTCTCGGAGCCCTAATCGTGGTAAAAGGAAAAAGAGGCTCCGACACAAGAAGGAATTAAGGTTGTGATCCATCCAGAGCAAACCATCACGATTGGGGGAAACATGAGCGACCAAGGGAATCGAAATCTCTATGAACTCCTGAAACATAACCTGGACGTCTTTGCTTGGTAACCCTCCGATATGACCAGTGTTTCGAGGACGATTTCCGAGCTCAAGCTCAATGTGAGAGAAGTGTTATACCCCAGTACGACAAAAAAGAGAGATGCCAAGCCATGGAAAGAAACAAAGCAATAAATGATGATGTCGCTAGCTGGTAGTGGCGGGCATCATGAAGGAAGTCCACTATCATGACAGGTTGTTAAACCCGGTTCTCGTTAAAAAGAGTGACGTGAGTTGCAGGATACGCGTCGATTTCTAGACGCTTACAAAGGATACCATAAAATCCAGATGGCTGTGAGAGATGAAAAGAAGACGGCATTCCATACAGACCAAGGCATCTTCTGATACAAAAAATGCCTTTTGGACTCAAGAATGCCGGGGCAACATGCCAGAGGTTCGTGGACAAGGCTTTCCAAAAACAAATTAGAAGAAACTTAGAAGTATGTGTGGACGATTTAGTCACTAAGAGCCACTCAGAAATGGAAGTGCTAAGGGATATAGAGGAAAACTTTGGGACTTTAAGACGGATCAACATGAAGTTGAATCCCAAAAAATGCACGTTCGGGGCGGAGGAAGGAGTTTTCCTCGGCCATGTGATCAACAAAAGGGGTATTAAAGCCTGTCCGGAGAAATCTGAGGCCGTCTCCGCACTCTCATGTTCGAAAACCCTGAAAGAGGTACAAAGTCTGAACAGGAAGCTAGCCAGTCTCAGTCGCTTATTGTCCAAATCCGTGGAAAAGTCCTTGCCATTTTTCAAGACACTAAAAAAATGCATTAAGAAAAGCGACTTTCACTGGACACCGGAAGTAGAGCAGGCATTCAAAGCAATGAAACAACACATAGCAAACCTTCCAATGCTAACAGCGCCCCATCTCAAGGAGGAACTGGTTATGTACCTATCCGCGACAAGGGAAGCAATAAGCGCGGTACTCCTAACAGAAATAGAATCTTGTCAAGAACCAGTTTACTTTGTGAGCCGCACCCTGCAAGCTCCGGAGATAAACTACAGCCCCATAGAAAAGCTAGTGCTAGCGCTAGTGCATGCAACTAGAAGAATCAAGAGATACTTCCAGGCACACCCAGTTGCAATTATCACAAATCAACCTATAAAACAAGTGTTAGCCAGGACTAAGAACACGGGAAGAATGGCCAGATGGGCCATAGAGCTGGATGAGCATGATATCAGATTTAGGCCCAGGACAGCCATAAAAGGTTAAGTGATGGAAAATTTCATAGTTGTAATCCCGGAAGAAGAGGCTGCGGCATTACCAACTCCCCCGCACGAACTACCATACACAGAACCATGGAACTTGTACACTGATGGGTCTGCATGTTAGGAAGGATCCGGGGCAGGACTAATTTTGACAATTCCGAAAGGAAGGGAATTCACATATGCCCTACACTTTGAATTCAACGCGTCCAACAACGAGGTTGAGTACGAGGCGCTAATAGCCGGCCGATGGATTAGAGAGCAGATGTAGGTTGGAGACCTATCCACAAATGTGGATTCTAAACTGGTGGCATTTTCTTTCAAGACTTCCAAGAACTTGCTTCGTCAAGTGTGCAAAACTGGTCGAGGCTACTTTGCTCAATGTGTCCGCCTGTTTGTTTTAACTTTGTTGAATCTATCTTATTGAGAATGTTCATATGAAGCAAACAAAGAAAGCATGATCCGATACCTTGCCAAGGCCAAAGCTTTGATAAAAGCATTCTGCACATTCTCAATAAGACAGATTCAACAAAGTCAAAACAAACAGGCGGACACATTGGGCAAAGTAGCCTCGACCAGTTTTGCACACTTGACGAAGCAAGTTCTTGGAAGTCTTGAAAGAAAAATTCCATTGAAGAGTGGGAGTTCTTAGTTGTGGTAGAGGAAGAAGGGGACATGTAGATGACTAATCGATTACTTGAGAGACGGGACACTACCTGCGTATCACAAGAAGGCAAGGAAGCTGAAGATAAGAGCACAACAATACACCATGATGGACGGAATCCTGTATCGAAAGTCTTTTTAGAACCATGGCTCCGATGTGTAGGCCCTATCCAAGCCAATTATGTGACAAGGGAAATCCATGGAGGATTGTGCAGTATGCAGGCCGGACCAAGAGCAGAGGTAGCCAAGACAATCCGGTCCGGATACTATTGGCCAACCATGCACAAGGATGCCAGGGAAGTCATCCAAAGGAGCAAAGACTGTCATGTCCACCGTCCGGTGCCTAAAAACCCGCAGCAGAATTTGACTCCGATTACTCCCCCTAGCCGTTCAACAAATGAGAGTTAAACATGTGCGACCCATTTCCAGAAGCTTAAGGAAAGATCAAGTTCGTGATAGTAGGGATAGATTATTTTACCAAGTGCATTGAAGGCAAGCCTGTAGCAACAATCACTGGCAACCAAGTGAAGAAATTCGTGTGGGACAATATAGTGTATAGGTTCGGACTTCCGGGAGAGATCGTCTCGGACAATGGAAAGTAGTTCTGCAACAATCCATTCAAGGATTGGTGTGAGAAGCTTAACATTAAACAGCGTTTCGCTTCTGTTAAGCATCCAAAAGCAAATGGCTTGGTTGAAGGGCAAACAGAAGCTTGGGAGAAGGCATAAAGGCAAGACTCGACCAAGGAAGCAAGGACTGGTTGGAAGAAGTGTCGCATGTCTTTGTGGGGGCACAAAATAATGATTAAGACAAGCAACGACGATACTCCATTTTCTCTAACTTGTGGGACAGAGGCCGTGATCCCAATAGAGATTGGTATGCCAAGCTTTAGATGCGTCACAATAGACCAAGTGTCCAATGATGAAGCCGTGCACCTAAATTTAGACCTGGTGGAAAAGCGAAGGGAGGTGGCCGCAATCGAAGAGGCAAGAAGTAAGGCAAAAATGGAAAAGTACTATAACACCAAAGTCTGTAGCACAGTGTTCAAACCAGGAGATTTTGTTTAACGCAGCAATGAAGCCAATCGAGTAGAGGATACTGGCAAGTTAGGTCCAATGAGAAGGACCTTATGAAGTTGTGGAAGCACTAGGGGAAGAGGCGTACAAGCTCATAAGCTCAGGCGGAGAGGTTCTTCCCTGGACATGGAATGTCTGCAACTTGAAAAAATGCTATGTGTAGCCAATATTAGTGTAAGTAGCCCCATATTTTATGGATGACCACGGGTCATACCCAGGCAGCAGGGGTATTATTTAGATTCCTGTTTCTTAAGGTTTTTTATTATGTATTTTATTTTATTTATTAATTATATGTGGAGCTTGGCCCGCCCCACAAAATTTCCCAAAATTTTAAGTCTTTTTATATTGGTCTTACTTGTAACTATGCCGCGGGTTCAACACTGCGACAAATGCGCAAGAGGCATTGCAATCCCGACATAAGGATGAGGAACCTCATAATTGACTCAGGCATATAAGTGGTATTGCAAGACCATTGACCAAACTATATTACATCCGAATGACAAAGTACAGACACATAATGATAATACACCAAGCCCATATATTACGACCTCGATAAACAAATATCTTAAAAAATGCAAGACACATATTGCAAAGAAGTCCATCATATTCAACTATTCATTACAAAATACCTCGGAGGCATACCTCCGGAAAAAGCTGAAACAACTAAGCAACCTCAAACACCGCGGGCTCGACCAGGTACAAGCAACAGAAGTTTTAAAGTAGCTTCACAAGGATAAGACGGATGGCATAGTTGAAATACCATCTGGAAGATGACCACATAAACACCAAGTTAGATAAGCTAGACCGCATCTGAGGGATTCTCAACATTATCATGAACTCTGTTGTCAAACATGTCATCATGTTGGCTTTCCTCTTCACCGGTAGGACCTGTGGTTAGAGCAGAGGGGTTAGCTTCCCTTGAAACTTTAACCATGGACGGATCCCCAGAAGCTTGAATTTGATGGACCACAGTTGACATAGTTAGATCCAGACTGCCAAAATCAAACATGCTTCTATAAGCCTTCTCCCGAGCTTCTTTATAGGCAGCAACGGCCCGTGGACGGGATATAATAGCCTTCAAAGGGAGTTAGGTAGCAAACGCTCCTCAGTGGTGGGGCATCGATAAACAAACTCCCCAGAGCCGGTTGGACGCTCTTTTGAAGCACAAGTTTAGCCATAAGGAATTCTAACGGAGCATCCTTGCAAGCCTCTAGAGAATCAAGCAACGGAAAAGGAACATCCCCTAGACGGGCCACATATTCATTGAACCGCTTCTTTGTGTTGGGGTCATAAGCAGCGACAGCTTCAATTTTTGTCTCTTTAGCCCCATGTTCAACACGAGCCTCCAACCCCTGCCTAAGACCCTCAGCAATGGCTTTGGATATACAATCCCCAAGACGGGTCTTCAGCTTCTGCAACTATTTAAACATCAGCCACGCCTTTCGGAAGCCATGCTCAATAACTAACCTTTTGCCTTCCACGGCCATGAAACAGCCCGGAAAGAGCTCCTCAACAAACTCATGGTTCAAAGTAGCCAACCGCTCATCCAACTTGGCTATCCGCTCATCATAGCTTCTCCGCACAAGCTCCTCACACTCCTTCATTTTATCCTCAAGCACGACTTGGCCCTTAACCTACGCCTTTAACTCCTCACACACAACCATTAGCCCAGACACTTAACCCTTCAACTCATGATTCTGAACAACAAGATCAACCAACTTCTTGTTTTTAGGCTCAATAGAAGCCTCAAGTTCAGCTACACGCGTGCGGAGCCCTTGCAACTCTAAAGACCCACTCTTCGAAACCTCAACACGCTCGCGAAGTTGTTTTGTCTCTGTAGATTCAGTAACCAAACCAAAAATACTGCCTTTCAAAGACAAAATCCATGCGTCCCTTCTCTCAAGCTTCTTGGAAAGTTTAGAAGTCTGATGCAGCTCGTACTCCAATCTCAAGCAGACCTCAGAGCTCATGCAGACTTGTTGAGAAGACATAACGTTATACTGATCAATCGGCTCTTGATGAGACATGTTCTAGAGAACGGACATATAACTGGGAGTAGAAGATTATCTATGAAGCTGCGACATACCCAGGGGTCATTCATGCCAAACTCATTAGTGAGAAGCCACCTTGGAACATAAGCGTTTTTTACCTCAGCGGTATCTACAGACTGCGACTAATAGAAGTCCTCATCAAAAGCCGCTGGCCTGTGGATGCCAGAATCTGCTGGAGGAGAAGCCTCTGTGATATTCCCAAAGTCAGTATCCTCAAATGATTGATGGGAAGACTCCGGAATGTTAGCCTCAGTGGTATTCGGGTGAGAGCTTGTAAAAGTCTTGCTCACGGTATCATGATCCCCAAGAGGTGGAAGAGTAGAGTCCGAAGATAGTATGGTGGTGGGACCCGGGCGCGTCGCTCTAGAATCACTCATCTTGTAACTCGAAGGGTAGGGTAGGAGTCTCTGAAGAAACAAAGGACAACTATTACACTTGGTACCCAGCAACATATGGATAAGAGGCGAAACGATGTAATAATGTTTACCTGTGGTCGTCTCCACATCTTGCTAAGAGAAAGAAGTAATCCACTTCCTCTTGGAGGGCTTCGTCGAGGCAGGTGGAGCCCTCTTCTTCTCGATAGCCTTGTTAGCCTTGACTTTCTCCAGCTCCATCAAAATAGTCTGGGGAACCATGGAAATAGTATTTTCCATGGGTTCCACAACCCTATCCGCAGTCTCATCCCTCAACGACTGCTCACCCCCATTTAGGGTCCTTTCTTCGGATACCACATCAAAGGGATCCGGTTAATTGTTGAAAGAGAACAAGTCCATCTCTGCGAAACAAGAAGTCAAAATAGTACTGGAAACTTTCCTAACCGTTTGGCGATTTTGGTGAAAAGTCGAATCCCTAAATCATTTTCTTTTCCCAATTGATTGATCTTCAATCTTCCCCATCACAAGTAGGAATTAATCTTGGATTATATCTTGTGTATGATCTAGTTTTATCCTTTTCTTGTGTAAGTCTGATTTGAAATCGATCTTGATCTTTTTTAGGTTTTTCTTCCTAATCGCTTTTTAGGGTTTTTATTAGTCGGTTTTTTATTTGATTTCATTATTACTATCATAACTGATTTGGGACTTCATTATCTAATCATGGTTTAATCTCTACGCATTTATGGCTTAAAAAACCCTAGTTGCTAAACTAGGGTTTTAATCATTTTAAAGAATTGACGTACTTCTGGTTTCTTTTTAATTCGATACTTGTTCTTGGTTTTAAGGTTAGTGATGACGAATTTGGGAGAGAAGAATAACAGCATGCCACACCATGTGGCTATAGGTAACGTTGCTAATGTTGATGTTGAAGCATTAAATGCTCATATGCAGCATTTAAAGGGTCTCAACGCTGGGCATTCTTATGGGTCTCAGCCTAGGAAAGCTATGAGCGTTTTGCGAGACTCTAGTGTGGATTCTGGTGGTAGTAACACTAATGAGACACCTTTGGTTGAAAATTCTTTTCCTGACATCAATCTTGAGTTTGTGAAGCCATTTTCATATTGCTGATGAGCTATGTGTCAATCCAAGGGAAAATGAAGTTAATACTAACGTTTCTGGTCGTGCTAACGTTTTTGGTCCTATTAACGATTATGGTGGGAATAGTGGGGAGTTTAACTCGTTGGCCGCTAATGCGGGTTTGTTGGATTCGACTTCTATCTCTTGGATGAACCCTAGTAGTAGTCTTAACAAATTGGTTGTAGAAGAAGCTATGTGGTCTACTGGTGGTGTCGAAACAAATGTTACTGGTCATGATAATATGGCTACTGGTGGCATTAACTTTACTCCTTCTGAGATTCCCTCTTTGACTGAGGTTACTAGAATAGATAATAATGTTGGGAGTATGTTTATTTCTAATTCTACTGCTAGAACATGTAAGGTTACTAACATTGGGAATATGTCTACTTCTAACTCTACTATTAATACAAGTATACCTAGTCTTGTTAATAATACCACAAGTACTACATCTAATGATGTGGCTACTCATATTAATGGTGTTGATCCGGTCGTATTGGAGGCTTGTAAGAGCTTTGAGGAAGCTATGCGTGGTGTTGAATGTAAGAATGCGGAGAATGATTCCAATTCTACTTCCCATTCTCATGTTGCTTTTTCAAATGATGCTACTTCTATTAAGAACACTTCTAGTGTTTTAAAACAGCCTACACCTAGTGTGAGGCCGGTTTCTTATGCGGGTGCTACTTCTAATGATCCTATGAAACATAAGTCTAATTTTCGTAGGCTGGAGTGTAGCATGAAATCTAATGGGGTGGATCTCTCCGTTCCTATAAAAGTCTTTGAGGAGGTTAACTCTAAATTTGAGAATACCGTTTATAGTTATTTTCTTGGTAAACGTATTGCTTTTCCGGTCGTTGATTATTACATTCGTAATATGTGGGCCAAGTATGGTATCCAAAAGGTTATGACGAATGCTAAGGGGTTTTTTTCTTTAAGTTTTCCACTCGTAAAGTTGTGATGATGTTCTAGAAAATGGACCGTAGATGATTAGGAATGTGCCAATTATTCTTAAAACTTGGTCGTTGAATAGTAATTTGCTTAAAGAGGATTTGACTAACATTTCGGTGTGGGTTAAATTTCATGATGTTTCTCTTGCTATGTTCTCTGACGATGGTCTCAGTCTCCTTGCTACTAGGGATGGCAAAAAAATCCGTACCCAATGGGGACCCGATCCCCAAACCTGATTTTGACTAGGGAATCCCCGAGTTAACCGGGGATGGGCGGGGATGGGGAATCCCCAAAATATGAAACCGGGGAAGGGGCGGGGATGGGGATAACATAAATCCCCAAACCCGAACCCGACTCCGATCTTTCTAGTGTATAAGTATTTAGAATTTATATGTTATATCAATACTCGATTAACTTGTATATGCATATGTATATATATGTTTATGAGTATCAACATATATATTTATATGCATATGTGATATTTATAGAATCCAACTATGTGTGATGTACGCACGTTTCTTGAAATACTTTATGAGTTAAAATTCTTTATATTTTTGATGAGTTGGTGGAAAATTTATGTTAGTTCATAAGGATTGAAAATCCCCGATCCCCATTGGAGGCGTGGATGGGGACGTAAAGAAATTCCTTGATAGGGATGGGGACGGAGATGGGGATGGAGAGTGAAAACGGGGATGGGGATGGTAAATACAATCCCCGACATTCTCTGCCCCGTTGCCATCCCTACTTGCTACATCGAATGGTACGCCAAAAATGTTAGATTCTTACACTAGTCAAATGTGCTTGGATTTTAGGGGCCGCAATAGTTTTGCTAGGTGCTTGATTTAAGTTCGGGCGGATAAGGTTCTTCGAGAGATTCTCATTGTTAAAATACCCTTACTTGATGGACCGGGTTCTACTATTGAAAAGATTCGGGTTGAACACGAATGGAAACCGCCAAGGTGTGATACATGTAAGCTGTTTGGTCATACTATGGGTGATTGCCCTAAATCTGTCCCACCTCCTACTCAGCCTACACAGAGTGTTAATGATGGTTTTCAAACGGTCAATAACAATAATAGTGGTAAGAATGGCGGTCAAAATGTTCTTGATAAGGGGGATTTACTAAGCCTGTTTTGGGTAAGAATTTTCGTTATCAACCTAAAGCACCTCATCCTGAACCCAAAAAGGTGGATGTCACTAAGAAGAAGGCCGCGGATGTGGCTAGTATGAGTGGATCGAAGGTTGTTATATCGAACCTGTTTGATGTCCTTAATATGGTCGATACTGATGATTGTGGTGTTTCTACTAAGGAAGTGACTAAAGATGTGGATAATGGTAATACAATGGAAGCTAAGGAGGATGTGTCTCAAAAGACTGGGAAAGTATCGCACGAACCGCGTGTGAGTGTTGTGAAAGAAAAGGTACAGGTTTCACCTAGTAATCCTAGTTTATCTCCTTATCCATCTACTTCTTCTACTAAGAGGGTTAACCCATTCTCTAAGGTGGGAGAGATTGTTGATTCTGATAGTGATGACGATGAGGTTTTTAACACTTTTGATGTGTCGGTGAACTTATTTGGTGGTCGTCACGAGCTTAACGATGACTATGATTACTATGTGGACCAGATCGACGATCTCCCAGGGAATTTGGATGCTTTTTATGACATGTATGATATCAAGCTCCAAGGTCTTGGTAGGAAGTAGTTTTGTTTTTGTAGAAGTTTTATGTTATCCTTTGAGTAGTGGTTTCTTTTCTTATTTGGAGAATAGGGAGTATCTTGTTATGTATACCTTTCCGCCTATGTAACGGGCTGAGATATGGGATTCACTCATATCCTTTGTACTTAAATGTTTTTTGGAGTAATATATTTACCGGGTCTTTTGACCTTTTACCCAAAAAAAACAAGAAGCCAAAATGTTAGAAACAAGTAATACAGAAAGACAAAAAGAGCGAGGACAGAAGTAAATTCTTAAGTAACCCACCCTCATCTTCTGAAGCCATGAAAGTCGAGCGACTGGTATTTTCATCCCAGACGCGGCTCAGACCAATGACACATAAAAACGCCTCCAAATATTTTTTGAAAGGAGCACGCTTCTTGTCTAGAAGGGACAACACATAAAGATCTACATATGTGTCAGATGGAAGAGGGTCGTGATCCACTGAGGCTTTCTCATACAAGGGATGGGTAGAGGAAAAATAGTGGACTTGATCTAGAAGAAGCACTCTTTCCAATTTTTAACAGAATCTAAAGGGCGGTATGACAAACTGGCACGACAAGGGATTTGGGCCATTTCCTCTTCTCCAAAGTCAACCACCCATTGCTGACTCCGGAATAATAGAACTTCCTAAACACGAAAACGGTGGGAGTACCGCCGTGAACTCGGCAAAGAATCTCGAAGTGATTAACCCTAGCCGCAACCAGAACATACAATTGCAACAAATGTATTTGAAAATACTCTAACACACTCAACAAAAACCTAGACAACGAAACACTAAAATTGGGAAACTCATAAAAACGAGTGGCCCTCTCTTCTTGGGTATGCAATACATATAGGGTTGTATTTTTATATTTAGTAGTGGCGGCTACCTTTTCCTTTCTTATGAATACCGTATTAAATCTCCGTGGGTTTGCCGAAACCCTAACTATTTGTAAACTTTTTTGATTTCCTTTGTTATAAGGTAATCGTTTTTATTAGGGATTCGTTTATGATGTTATCCTACGATTGTATGTGGTCTTCTTCATGGTACGATCTGCCGGTGGCTAGTGAAATCAAGGAACCCATGATTTAGGGTTTTCCCTTTCTTTTATATATTTTTGATTTTGCTGGTGGTTTTATGAGGGCGAGATCAAGCCAAACTTGGTTCGTATAGGGTTGATGCATAGTTGTTTATATTCATTCTGGCTCGCTTCTCATGTTTTTTCATTGTTAGTGGCTACCTTTACGAGGCGAGTGGTGGTGGTTCTCATCTTGCGTCTTATCGACTTGCTATGATCCTTAATTTCCTAAGTTCTAGGGGTTCATTTTCTTGATGACAATGTATGAGGATCACAGTTTGTTAAGGGGCAGGGTATTAATCTGATTTTCATGCATATTGATATGATTATAATGTAGTGTGAGGTAGTTGCGAGTGTGCATTTGTGCTCGTAGGTTTGGCTGTTGTTTTCGAGGGTTTGGAGAGATTGGTTGTGCTTGTGGTTGACGTGAGTTGGGTGTTGGTATCATGTGGATGTCACGTGGTTGTGATTACCATGGCACTTTGTTTATTTGCAACAATCACGACGAATTTCCATGCAAGACACGTTTGTCTTTTTAGATAACGTTTTTATTTAAATGTGATTGATGTGATTTGATGTTATATGACCTAAATCTTTATGTTGGGCATGTTTATGATGGTCCAAACATATTATGCGTTTTAGGGTGCATGGTTTTGAATCATGCATGCACTGTTTGGTTACAGCAAGTGGTTCTTGCTTGGTAGTAGTGGGTTTGTCACACAATGGATGTTAGGGTTCAAAAAGCCCTCTCCTAGGGTCTATTGCAGTTGATCTTAATGCCTTTTGGTTAAACTATTTTCGTTGATCCTTCGTGATCTGGTAGTAATTCGGGTTTGCAAAAACGCTATCATTCAACGATGGCAGATTTTAAGCAAGTGGAGTTACTTCTACATTTTTGGTTGGTGATTTGGCTGGTTTGTACATGTGCTTTCTAGTAGGTTGCCATCGTTATTGTAATTTCAGGTTTGTGTTAAACCTGCTAGTTTTGTCCAAGTTCTGACCTTGGCGTGCTAAGGTTCGATGCTTGAGACGTTGTAAGTTGATGGAGTCATTTAGTGTAGGATGGGGTTATTTAGATTCTTCTATTTTAACTCCACCATACTCATGAGGCTTCTTCATGGAAGATGATTTGGACTACTATGATGATCTTAAAGGCTTAAGTATTTTTCCTCAAGTAGTGCAACATTCTTATTTGTAGTCATTATAGTTTATTATTTCATTTTTGGTAGTTATAAGAATGGTGTGTCATTCTTATATAGTATAGATTGTAAGTTGCACATCTTGTGCATGTCAGTTACCCTAATCGGGTTGAGATGGGGGATTCATCCCCATCCTTTGTACTTTAACATTTTTTTTGTGTAATGCATTTTACCAGGGTCAAAAATCCCTTTTACCCAAAATCCAGATGCTAAAAGGTTTATTTGGTGTTAATGCGGGTATCTTGGGCTGAAGTCGATTTGGATGTTTGGATGTTAGGGTTTTGATGACTCTATCAGTTGTTTTCTGTTGGTTCCTCGCTGCTTCTTGGCTGCGTTTCGTGACCTATGTGGTAATTTGGAAGTTAGGGTGTGTAAAAACCCTATTGGTCGTCTATGGCAGTTCATAATTGCTTTGGGTTACTCGCTGATCCTCTGGATTTCTTGAGGGTGATGATGACACATAGAATTTGACAATAGTGATTATATGTTTGCTGGTATGGGCCTGGTATCGTTGGATATCGGGTATTCATTTGGAGTGGTGATTTATATATGAGATGTTTGAAGGGAACATGGTCTTTGTTCCTTAGTTTTCTGATTTTGATACAACTTCCAGCATATATGATCGCCTTTGGAGTTTAAGATGCGGACTACACTTGGGTTTGATTTCTTTAATCTTCACTTGTGCAAGTTTGCTTATTTGCATTTTATGTCTGGTATTGCATGAAGTGCTATGCAATTTTCATTGTATTCATGGATTGGTGTACTAATTGGAAGGTGTGGAAGCCTGTTGTTGGAGGTTTCTTCATGGTGCAAGTTCTGGATCGTTATGATGAATAAATAGAATCAAGTTTTACTTGAATTATGCATGTATTGTATTTATTTATTATAGTTATTATAGGATGTAAGTTTAATATGTAAGTTATAAGAATGGCCTGTCATTCTTATATAGTGGTTATGTAAGTGTCCTAAGGAATTGAGATGATGGAAGTCACACTCATCCTTTGTACTTCAATTTTTTTTGGTGTAATGAATTTTACCATGGTGAAAAATCCTTTTACCAAAAAAAAGATGAGATCTTTTGTCCCTAAAGGCTAACTTTATGAGGGTAAATGTCCCTTACATGATGAGATCCGTTGTCCCTATAGGCTCACTTTATGAGAGCAATTGTCCCTTACATATTGAGAGTTGTTGTCACTAAAGGCTCACTTGATGTGAGAAATTCTCTGTTACTTGATGAGAGCCTTTGTCCATAAATGCTTGCTTATTTGATGAGAGCAATTTCCCATTACATGATGAGAGGCATTGTCCCTAAATGCTTGCACACTTGATAAATCAATTGTCACTTACATGATGAGATCCGTTGTCCCTAAAGGCAAACTTTATGAGGGCAATTGTCGCTTACATGATGAAAGCCGTTGTCCCTAAAGGCTAACTTGATGAGAGCAATTGTCCGTTACTTGATGAGAACCGTTATCCCTAAATTCTTGCTCACATGATGAGAGCTATTTCCCTTTACATGATGAGAGCTGTTGTCCCTAAATGTGTGCACATTTGATAAGAGCAATTGTGACTTACATTATGAGAACCGTTGTCCCTAAAGGCTCACTTTTTGAGGGCAATTGTCCCTTACATGATGAGAGCCGTTGTCCCAAAAGGCTCACTTGATGTGAGCTATTCTCCGTTACTTGATGAGAGTCTTTGTCCCTAAATGCCTTCTCATTTGATGAGAGCAATTGCCCTTTACAAGATGAGATCTGTTGTCCCTGAATGCTTTCACACTTGATAAAAGCAATTGTCTCTTACATGATGAGATCCGTTATCCCTAAAGGCTAACTTTATGAGGGCAATTGTCCCTTACATGATGAAAGGCGTTGTCCCTAAAGGCTCACTTGATGAGAGCAGTTGTCCGTTACTTGATGAGAACCGTTGTCTCTAAACGCTTGCTCACTTGATGAGAGCAATTTCCCTTTACATGATGAGAGTCGTTGTCCCTAAATGCTTGCATATTTGATAAGAGCAATTGTCACTTACATGATGGGAACCGTTATCCTGAAAAGCTCACTTTTTGAGAGCAATTGTCCCTTACATGATAAGAGCCGTTGTCCCAAAAGGCTCACTTGATGTGAGCAATTCTCCGTTACTTGATGAGAGCCGTTGTCCCTAAATGCTTACTCATTTTATGTGAGCATGTAACACCCCTAAAATTTTGTATATTGGAAGACTTAATCAAGCTTTCAGAGTACTACTGGATTGGTACACAACATAAGTATAGGAAAATAAGATAGCATAAAACATTTCACAAACTAATCCCATATTTAGTTATCTGGTTACATTTATTCAAATATTAAAAGTAAGTCCCAAAAGAAATCATAAGGTAGGTCCACAATTATTATCAAAGTTCTAGAATGATCCTCCAACCATGCCCCTTCTGCCAAGCTTCCAAGAAACAAGCAATCCAAGCATCATCTTAGTTACCTGAGAAAACATGCTAAAAAGGTCAGCTCACGCTGGTGAGTTCATAGGTTTAATCATAAATTCAGTAGTGGACATGATAGAGTTTATTTTCTATGTGAGACTAAGGCAGATATACAATAAACATTCAAAACACATTCCAACAATATTCCTTCCAATTACGTAAACAAGATCTCAGCAGGGCTCCAAGCGACTCTAGCCAACTACCACAACCATAGCAAAGCATAATTCAATGATACCCTGGTCTATGTCCGAAGTAGATATCTATTCTTAGCTAGGTATCCTAGTTATAGCAAAGGATTGCTACCCTAGCCTAAGTCAACATCTACCACATATCTATCCTCTGCTAGTCAACACATAAGCAAATCAAAAAGTAAAAGCAGGTCCAAGAAAATAGAAGCATGATTTCTCACCCCAATTTAGATAAAACACAGTTAAAAAGTGGGACAATTAAACTCACCTCGATCAAGCAAAGCACAAATAACCAATAGCAGAAAGCAGATAAGCGGCTAACACAACTCGGCAACTACTGACTCGGCACAACCTATTAATATAAATCCATCTTTAATACATTTTCCAATTTCAGTATTCTCTATTCTCGAATATATTCCATTTCTATTTCCAAAAATATCTCATTGTCAATTTAGTTATAAGCGTTTGGTATCATCGTGTGAGGTGTCGACTCGATAAGACTCCAATGAATGCACCATATTACAAGCAATGTACAACGCAACAATACAATGCAACCTCAATGTGATAAGCTTTAAAGTTTAATAAGTTTAAAAATAAATCGTTAGAACTTATCGAATTCGTCAACTCGATAAACACAACCATTTATTTATTTTCCTAATTATTCCAAAAACTTGTCAAACCATATTAATGTCAAGTCATCCGAAACCCATGCATATTCCAAAATGACATTAATTACTCATTAATGACATATTTAGGTGAACGTGCCCTCGAAACATTTAATAACTCGTTATTATAAAACCTTTCCATTTTTAAGTCGTTAGTTCCCTTTTTAAATATCGAATAACAAGTTGTATCTTGTTATTAAATACTTATTACAAGAACTTATTAATAGTTTTATTTTCTAGTTTTTATATATACATGTTTATATATCGCGTCAAGTTTTTAATTTATGTTTCGAGTTATTATCCGTCTCGAGTTCACAAGTCCGAGTCATGACTCTCGGCTTTTATATGTCATATTGTCCAATAACAAATATAAGTCCATGTTACGGCGTTGTCGGGTCAACCGAGACTAAAAAGTCACGGTAACACCAACGTTGCACAAAGCTCACATATATAATATTTCAAGTCTAAATAAATATTCTCACTCGTTACCAGCCCTAAACCTACGGCTCATAAACGTATCCACATTTTCAATCAATCTCCAATTTAACTCACCATCAACTCCGTCACCATTCAACATCATACTCCAACCAAAACCAATGCTGAGACCCTAATGGTCTCGGCTTAGCCACAGTAACCTACACAAACCAAATGGAACCTAACGACCCTTGTCTCCTTTTCGGCTTCAACCATAACTACTACACCGGACCTCTTGGTCCCGGTTACTCACAACAACAACAACAACAACAACAACAACAATAAAAATCAATCCCGCGACAACCAAAACCTGGACCCCTTGGGTCCTTGGGGCTCTCGGTTCCAACCCAACACAACCCAACCGGACTCTAGTGGTCGCGGTAGGTTTCCAACACCTTCAACCTCTGTTCCAAACCTCAAATTCGCAACAAATACATACAAACATGAAAATAAAATGCACACATCACGACACGACATGACACACACGATACCAACTAGTTTTATTTTCATTTTATTCTTTTAAAACATGTTTTTAATTCTTTTTTCCCACATAACCCAAAAAAATCGGATAGAACGAGACCCATGGGTAACCAAACGAGTGTACAACTCATTTTTCTCACCTTCTTTCTTCCCGATCTACACTTGAAATGACGAAAGACGAACAAGGAGTCTTGTTTGGGTTTGTTTGGGTGGCGGTATGAAGGAGATAGGGTGAGTGGTGTATACGAAAAGATAGAGGAGAGAAAGGTGAGTGTTTTGGTGGTGGTGGCGATTCACGCATGGTGGAGCGATGACGTAAGGAGGCGGCAGCGGCGTCGGTATAAGGGGGTAGAGAAAGAAAGTGGATTAGGGTTTTGGGGTTGAAGAGATGAAGTGTGTGTGTGTGTGTGTGTGTGAGTGGGTTTTTATAATTTTTAGGTGGGGAGTTAAGTATAAATTATTTGTGAGTGGTGGGGAGTTGGGGGGCGCCGGCTAGCACAAAACCACGAGGACCCAAGTCATTATGTTTATTAACTTTCCCGATTTATCACTTAACGTCTCATATATTTTATAAATCGTGACCGGAAACTTTTATAATATGTGCCATTGTTCTTAATGATATCTTTCCGTAAATTTTGATTATGTTTTTAGGTAAAAGGGATTTTTTCACCCTGGTAAAATTCATTACAACAAAAACATTGAAGTACAATTGACATGGGTGAATCCCATGTCCTCAGCCCGTTACATAGGCGATTAATACTGCAAAATGTAGAACAAACACACAGCTAAATGATTACAACTGTAAATTTTGATTATGAACACGTCTATTTCCACTTAACGAGTTAAACGTTACTATTCCTCATGTTTCAAGATTTTTATTGTGCCGACTCGAGTATGTCTAACATTACGGATCATAATTCATATCATAGCTCATTCAATAACACAATCATTCACGAAATCAAATTGACGATACCAAGTCAAATCATCATAATTCCAAAATAGCTCCTACAGGCCTTTTACTTGTTTTAACTATCGTAATGCGGTACCTAAAAGGGCTCCCTAAATTGACAGTTGTCACAGCCTCGCAGCCTCAGAAGACACTCATCCTGCATTTCATTCCGAGTTACTCTATGACGTAAACAGTTGAGGATACTTCCTCCGAAACTCATCCTCACGTTCCCACGTGAACTCTGGTCCATTACGGGAATTCCAACGAACTTTGATGATATGGATACGGCTATGATTCAGTCGTTTAACTTCACAATCCATGATCTCAACTGGCTCCTCAATAAAGTTTAGACGCTCGTCAATTCGGATATCTCTCATAGGCATGATCAGGGTCTCATCGGAAAGGCATTTCTTGAGATTACTCACGTGAAAGACGTGTACACTGCTCAACTCCTGAGGTAGCTCAAGTCTGTAAGCTACTGGTCTGAATCTTTCCAGGATTGGAAAGGGGCCAATATATTGAGGGTTAAGTTTTCCACGTTTGCCGAAGCGTATCACCCGTTTCCAAGGGGAAACCTTCAACATGACTCGGTCTCCCACTTGAAACTCTAGGGGCTTACGTGTGACACACGGTAAATTTTCATTAATTACTTACATAATAAAAATGAATTTATTATTAACTGCATTTTAAACGAACCCTTAATGATGTTGGTGGTGGCGAAGTACTGTAGTTGTAGCGTGGCGAGTGGCGGTGGCGACTACCGGAGGTGGCCGCAGCAGAGGTGGCGGCTGCCGAAAATGAGAGAGAGAGAGGAGATATGTTATAAATGTGTGATTTACGGTTTTAAACCCTAATTTGGGTATATATAGTGCTAAGAAAACCACCAGGATTAACGGGTCTTTTGTTGAAAGTTAAGGGTGATACGAAGTGATAATATTACAAGGATTAGAAGTTTAATTTGGGTTAATTTTTGAAATTTAGCGAGTCAGGACACATTAGGGCTCGAATACGATCGATTTACTTTACGAAAATTACGTCATAACATACAAAATGATTTTTCCAATAAGAACGAGCATTCATACAATAATTTTTCACACATAATACAAAATCAAATCGAATTGTTAGTTGTGCCAGTACGCGTTGTGCAATTTTCACGTTTCTTGAGATAACTTTCTCGTTTTTACGTAAAATGAGCTCAAAAAGGTTCGTAAAGGAAAAATAAGGATATTTCCTTCTCATGAACATATCTAGAAAAATCGGGGGTTGTCACAGACTACCCTCCGTAACGGAATCGTGTCCTCGCGATTCAATTCAAGTTATCCGTTAGATTTGAAAAGAGATGAGGATACTTTCAAAAGATTCCATTTTTACGTTCCCATGTGAACTCAAGACATCTCTTAAAGATCCCTAAAAAATTAACAATAGGAACATGACTTTGATCAAGTATTTCGACTTCACAGTCCAAGATTTCAATAGGTTCTGCCATATAGTTTAGACGTTCGTTAATCTAGATTTTCTCCAACAAGGACAACATCTATCTCATCAGTGAGGCATTTCTTCAGATTACACACAAGAAAAACGTTATGAACAATTGAGTTCTGACAATAAATCGAGTATCTGAGCTACCAGTCCAAATCTAGCGAGAATTTCAAAAGGGATTAATATAATGAAGATTAAGCTTTTCACATTTACCAAAACGTAACACAATTTCCATGGTGAGACCTTAAGCATAGATTTATCTCCAAATTGGAATTTCAAAGGTTTACATCTCCTGCCAATCATTTCCCATGATCGCAACAATTTGCACTCTTTTGATCTCAACGATTTCTTGGTAGAAAGTTGGGTAACCCCCACTTCTATCCGAAAATTTGTTGAGCGACATTTTCAACCATAAAGTGCCTCGTACAACGTGGCCATGGTTCTAAGAGATTCTGACCAATGGGAGGTTTCTACCCTAAGCATTGCTAAAATCAATCACGCAGACACACAACATGTCCTCTAATGTTTGTCCTTTCACTCCAGTCAACAGTCCATTTCTTTGATTAGCATAAACTGAGCATGTTATGTGGCACGACCAACAACTACCCAGTTAGATGTGCGAAATTCATTTCCAAGGTTTAGTTTATAATATAGTAGCAAAGTAGCAACTTGATTTGCAAAATAATATGTGAAATGATTTGTAAAAACAACTTATAGGATAATAGGAAAACAATTTATCGTTTGTAAAACCATATTAAGACAAAAAAATTTACTTGATGAAATAGTAGTAAAGATGACCGTAAAATGGTTTACAGGAAAATTCGAAAATGGTTTGTATGTCAATAGTGACACAATTTATTATCCTATAAGAGGGTAGCAAAAATATCTGGTATTCTAAACGCTCTCTCCTCGATGGAGATTTCTGGCTGCCACTATCTCCTCTATTTCCGGCCATAAAACCTCCTCTACACGTCCTCTCTACCCTCTATCGTTCTTGGGTATGCAATATGATGTATTGGGATGCGTTTTTCTATAAAGATGGCGGCTGCAGATCTTTCTTATCTGTTCTTGAAATCGCCATGGTTTTACTGATTCCCTAACTTTCCATAATTTTTAATCGGTTTCCTTAGGTTGTAAGGCTATCGTTTTTAATTAGGGTTTCGGATGCGATCAAACCTGGTATTGGTTAGCACTCTAAATCGGTTTTAATCGATTTCTTCTTACATGGTACGATCAGTTTATTATTATATCGGGTTGGGTGATCTGCTCTTTAACATTTAACGAAGCCTTAAGTTTTATGGTTTTGTTTCTTCAACTTGTATGTTAACCATGATTTGGGTTATTAGTTATTGAATATTCCAGATTTAGGATGTGTACGTGAGTTTAGAGAGAGATGATTTGTTTTGTCTTGTGGCCATCATTCTTATCAGCTTGGTCACGTTTTAGGGTTGATTATGTAAGTTAAGTTTTATTATCCCTAGTCTTCGTTCTAATCAGGTATAACATGTATTGGTTAGATCTGACTTGATGCTTTCTTTGGAAGTTAATAGTATCACTTTCATAACGGTTGAAGTTGTCATGATTTGTCAATACTTGTGGGATTTCATATGGTATCTAACTGTTGTTGGGGTTTTACTATTATGGGGTGTATGGCAGCTTTCGTTTACATGGTCATTGGGGTTTGTTGGTCTTGGTGATGGTGATTCTTTTTACCCCGTCATGTAATGATAGAGCTGCGACTTTAAAGTATGCGTATGGCCTTGATCCTGAATGGTACATGAATACTTGGACGACTGGTCTTAGCTGGAGCATTGTTATTACGTTGGTGTGTCTTTGTTCTTACTTATTAATAACCTGGTGTTATGGCTCATTCATATTAAGGGTCGTGGATGAGTAAGTTTTGGATATTAGGGTTTTCTAAACCCTAGTGTTTATGGGTTCAGTAAGGATCGTGTTCGATTGGGGTTTTTGTTCTGATTATTGCGTTCGATGGTTGAATCCTTTTTGTTTTTTGGTACACGTGATTGGTCAAATTGTGTCATTTTGCTGTGATTTGTAATAATTTGCCTCCTATACCTTTTGCTTCACTTAGACCTAGTTTATGAATGATCTTTGTCACACCCCTAAAATATCACAGCGGAAGATTGTGTCATTGGGGTGCTACTTCATAATACAAAGTACAAGTTATAGAAAACAACCTCTAAATGAGACGTTTTGAAAAGTTATCATTCGATTAATGAAATCAGAGTTACAAACAATGAGGTCCCAAAGTAAAACATACAAATGTTTATAAAATGTACTATCGAATTGTAAATACAAATGTATAAAGTCTTCAAAACATGTCGTGCGACTCTAAGTTCCATGCAATAGCTATCACCTTATTAACCTGAGATAAACATGCTAAAGTGTCAACACAATGGTTGGTGAGTTCATAGAGTTTAGTTAAATTGTAAAGCCTTTCAGAAATGTTCAAACAACAAAGGCATTGTAAATCCACTCAGTTCCAAGTTCTGCCCATACAAAACTTGCAACCTGTGTGTTTACAACCCACTGCTAAAAATAGTATGTCAATCATGTATGCATGTATCATAGTAGTTAAAAGTATAAGTGTTTTAAGTATATAACTAGTATATTGATCACGTACACGTGCATCAAAACTTATGCAATTTGCCATGAGTCTCCACTCCATCTCCAGAAACCTCAGGTGGGTATGATGCTATCAAGGAATGTAATAGCATTGGTTCTACTTCATCTTCGAAACCTAATGCGTGTGTTATCCAACGAGACTTTGTGTTGCTCATAAGGAAAGTAATAGCATTGGTTCTACTTCATCTCCGAAACCCAATGCGTGTGTTATCCAAGGAGACTTATCATGCGAACGAGGGGACTGCTCCGTGTATGTTGGGAAACTTTCAAGTTTGGTATAACAAAATCAAGTGTAATGCAATCAAGTATAATACAATCAAGTATAAATGCTTTGAGTATTTGTAAAACTAAAAGCAAGTAGTTGAGCATGTATCTCCCCCAAAGAGTTTATAAAACAATTAACCAAGTAAAACTGGGGTTACGAACTCACGGTAATCCTTAAAAGTTTAGAGTACTTGTGAAAGTAAATGAAAATAGTTGAGCATGTATCTCCCCCAAAAGTAATTCAAAACATATAAAAGTAGGGGTTATGAAGCTCACCTTGAACTAATGATATCACAACATATAACGGAATCGATGGATAAGCCTGGAAGTCTCTACGTATAACCTAGAATATGATGTCAACTCTTAGGTTCGGAATAACGATGCAAAAGTATAAACATGCCTTCATACGTCCTTATATTGATCATGATGTAGTATTTGTATGTTTGTTTATAGAAATGGTTTTAGTTTGTATATCTCGTACTACCGTTCGGGCCATCATAATTCAAAGGTCATGCAGTAAACGTTCGAGGAGCTAGGACACTTTAATCCGTAAATCCAGCTACTCGTCGATCCGTTTACCCAAATGAACCCCTCACATGAAGTTCCCTAGTGTTGTAGTGCTCAATACGTAAAACATGTATTTTCATTACTTGATTGTATGATATATTAAGAGTTTATAAATACAATAATAGTTTATAAGTATTTAAATAAGTTTGAGTCTTATAAATACTTACCTTAATATAGAATGCTTGAGTATTACAGAAAAAGGAAATATAAGCGGACCTTCGACGTAGAATTTGTAATCTTCGAACACCCGAGGCTATTGGAAGATTATAACAATGCCTTCTTGAGAACCCGAAGAAGAAAAGAAGATTATAAAAACGTCTTTTTGGAGACTTGAATTATTTGAAGATTATAACGACTCTTTCTTGAAAAATTCCAATAATGAAGATCAAACACTAGTCTTCTTTCAAAAACTAGTTAACTTTCTTACAAAATATAAGATAAGTGCCTTAGGGTTTTAGGACTTTGATAGATAAAGAGAGGAGGGTGCAAGAAATTATGTAGTTTTAGCTTGGTATTTATAGAGAAAATTTAGGAGTTAACTATATATTGGGTTAAAAACTAACCATGGTTAAATTGTATACTTGTAATGATCTAAGGAAATATCAAATATCATCCCTACATGTGTTTTTACACGTTCATATGAGGAGGTGGTGATAAGATTGGAATTTCTTGATATTATCTTGATTTTACGGAGTGTAGTTTGGTTCCGAAAATTGCTAACGGTAAGTATTTAATTCATGAAACGTAAAACCGGGTGTTGTAAAAATATAAAACTTATGGGAATGATTAAACTCATCAATATACTCATTATTATCTTATAAAAATAAGTGATAAGTTTAATGGGTCGCGTAAACGCTGTTAAAACTAACCCTTTTTAGGGTTTGGTATGGTGATTGCAAGTTTAATGGGCCTGATCTTTGAATGCAAAATATTTCTGCTTTGGGTTCTACTGGATGTGATTAGGACCTGATCGTGACTGTGTACATTAACCCTTTTTAGGGTTTGGTATGGTGATTGCAAGTTCTATATTAGATTTTTGTTATTGATATGTGGCTTTTAGAGAGTTGTAAGTTTAGTTGTTAAATGTTAGGGTTTCGGTCTCCCTATTGTTGGTTTATTCTGGATCCTGCTGATATTGTCATGCTTATGCTGTTGTGGATCGATTTGTATGTGGTTATGTAAGTTAGGGTTTGTTAAAACCGTATAGTTTCTACTGGGTGTGGATCGACCTGATTGTTAGGGTTATTAAAACCCTATTTTTTGTGATTTCACTAGATTATGCTACTACTCTTTTTGGTGCTTCAGATCGTACTGATGTAGTAGTATGTATATTAGGGTTTGTTGGTAAACCCTAGTTGGTGTCTATGGTTAACCATAGTGTTAGTGTAACAGTGATCTTAAGGCTGTTATGGTCTGATGTACTATCGTTTGATATTTATTACTCTTCATATGATCATGGGTGTTGCGGATTTAGGTAAGTTGGATAAATCTGATGGTTGGTTGTTCCATTTTTGGGGTGTTTGTCATGTTGTTGTAGTCCAACTGTAATGGATTGGTGATTGTCCTTGTGAATTACTTTTCAATTGGTTGCTATGGATGTTGCTACAACATGGTTGTTGGCTATGTTATGGTGTCGACCACATGATTATGCATGTGAGTACTCATGGATATTGGACTTCGTCTTTCTTGATTATGCAAGTGATTACTCATGTCGACTCTTTTATGGGCTACCAGAAAGTTGTGTGTATGTTGTTAGCATGCATACATTTGTTTACTCCAAGTTATTATCCACCATTTTCGATGGTGGTGATTTCTGTTGCGGTTAAGGCTGTGCTATGGCACGTGGTATATGGTGATGTAAGTTCAAGGTTCCATGTCGATGTCTAATGTGACTTATGGGTTTATTCTGGTTTTGTAATAAGGTGAAGATGTTTGGTGTGCATGGACTTTGATTTTCAGTTCTATGATGACTATGGCTTAGGTGCTTACCTGAAGGAAACAAGCATTTACTTTTTCATTTTTATGTCAACTTGTATAGTCATTATAGGTTGTTAGTTTATTATGTAAGTTATAAGAATGGCATGTCATTCTTATATAGTGGTCGCATTAAGTGTCTTAAGGGACTGAGACGAGGGAACTCAACCTCTTCTTTTGTACTTTAATGTTTTTTGGATAATATATTTTACCGGGGTGCACGATTACTCCCCTTTACCAAAAAAAAACGCTGTTAAAACTGGAAACGTAGTCTAAATACGTGAAAAATGCAATTTATCAGAAAAGAACGAGATTTCAGGGAAATGACCGTGAATTTATTTAAATTAGACTAAAATTAGTTTATAAGTGATATGTGATATCAAAATATGCTTTTTGTTATACGTGGGATAACTTAACAGTTATATGTGATGTCTAAAAGTTACGCGATTTAAGCAAAAATGTAGAATGTACAAGGTTAATTTTTTTATGGTCAAAGTAGGAGGGAAATATGTTTGAATTTTCCAAAAATGTAAAAGTGTCTAAACATCTTAGGAAATACAGTGCAGGAATGGTTAAGTCTGGGTCTAAGTAGAATTGTTTAAAATGTAAGTTTAGTCTCGGACGGCTCAGGATTTATTTGGTAACATTTAAATAAAATCTTAAAAATTCTCTAATTGATTATGAGTGATCTAAAAATTAATCTGATGTGAGAAAAATTGTCAGAGTTGGTTTTTGTTATGCACGTGATGTTTAAATGGTGCTCCGACCAAAATGAAACTTTAAGACGATGTTTTCTTAATAACTTTTGCAAAGATGATCTAACAATTGTCAAACTCTCAGGTTATCACTAAAATAAATTAACTTACGAGAATGTGAAATAAAATTTTCAAGAGTGAATAGTAAAAGTAAATAGTGAAAGTAAATAGTAAAAATGAATAGTAACCCAAAATTGCCAATTGTTACAGTACCTACCCCTTAAAGGGAACTTCGTCCCGAAGTTCTGTTGATGCCCACTACTTACAGTGTGTATAGTCTAAGTGATTATGTCGAAGTTCATGTATTTGGGTTTCTTATCCATCTAGTTATGTTCTTGTGACTAACGTGACTATTGTGTGCTCTAAATATGTACTCTCTTATGGCTAGGTTTATTGAGGCAAACTTTCCAATACTCGAGCATAACCCTCAAAAGACCTTTAGGTAACCGATTTTTTCTTAATATCACAACTCATCAAACAAGAATTGTCATGAGATTAGGCTAAATCGGTTTGAATAACAACTTGATTCTAGCTTGATCTTTGCAACTCAATCAAACAAGCACTGTCACTTAGATCAAGCTGGGAAACAAGTGGTTTGAAGTAGATCTTTCTAAAATTTGGTTGGATTATGGAATTGCTTACACGTGTGAGACTATTACTCCGTTCACTGCATGATTCTTCCTGAATTAGACATAGGTGTTCAGGCTATGTATAATTTAGGAGTAACAATGCAGTGCTCAGACTAATCGACTCGTATGATGTTCAGTGTTTTGGTGAATTCATAGAAATCTCCCCTAGGTGCTAAAATTACGAAAAAGTCTAAAGTGTGCAAGGCGATAAGGAGGAAAGTCTCACCGTATATAGTAGTTATAGTCTAGGCTCTAAATGCAACCTAGTTCTCTATAACCAATGCTCTGATACCAATATGTAACACCCCCAAAATATCGGAGAGGAAGATTGTGTCATTGGGGTTCTACTTTATAATACAAAGTACAAGTTATAGAAAATGACATCTAAATGAGACGTTTTGAAAAGTTACCATTCGATTAATGAAATCAGAGTTACAAACAATGAGGTCCCAAAGTAAAACATACAAATATGTTTACAAAATGTACTATGGAATGGTAAATACAAATGTATAAAGTCTTCAAAACATGTTGTGCGACTTTAAGATCCATGCAACAACTATCGCCTTATTGACCTGAGATAAACATGCTAAAGTGTCAACACAATGGTTAGTGAGTTCATAGAGTTTAGTTAAATTGTAAAGCCTTTCAAAAATGTTCACACAACAAAGGCATTGTAAATCCACTCAGTTTCAAGTTTCGCCCATACAAAACTTGAAACCTGTGTGTTTACAACCCACTACTAAAAATAGTATGTCAATCATGTATGCATGTATCATAGTAGTTAGAAGTATAAGTGTTTTAAGTATGTAACTAATATATTGATCACGTACACGTGCATCAAAACTTATGCAATTAGCCATGAGTCTCCACTCCATCTCCAAAAACCTCAGGTGGGTATGATGCTCACAAGGAAAGTAATAGCATTGGTTCTACTTCATCTTCGTAACCCAATGCGTGTGTTATCCAAGGAGACTTTGTGCTGCTCATAAGAAAAGTAATAGCATTGGTTCTACTTCATCTCTGAAACCCAATGCGTGTGTTATCCAAGGAGACTTATCATGCGAACGAGGGGATTGCTCTGTGTATGTTGGGAGACTTTCAAGTTTAGTATAACACAATCAAGTATAATACAATCAAGTATAAGGCAATCATGTATAATGCAATCAAGTATAATGCAATCTAGTATAAATGGTTTGAGTATTTGTAAAATTAAAAGCAAGTAGTTGAGCATGTATCTCCCCCAAAGAGTTTATAAAACAATTAACCGAGTAAAAGTGGGGCTACGAACTCATGGTAATCCTTAAAGGTTTAGAGTACTTGTGTAAGTAAATGAAAATAGTTGAGCATGTATTTCCCCTAAAAGTAATTCAAAACATATAAAAGTAGGGGCTATGAAACTCACCTTGAACTAATGATATCACAACGTATAACAGAATCGATGGATAAGCCTGGAAGTCTCTACGTATAACCTAGAATATAATGTCAACTCTTATGTTCAGAATAACGTTGCGAAAGTATAAAACATGCCTATATACGTCCTTATATTGATCATGATGTAGTATTGTATGTTTGTTTATAGAAATGGTTTTAGTTTGTATATCTCGTATTACCGTTCGGGCTATCATAATTCAGAGGTCATGCAGTAAACGTTCGAGGAGCTAGGACACTTTAATTCATAAATCCAGCAACTCGTCGATCCGTTTACCCAAATGAACCCCTCACATGAAGTTCCCTAGTGTTGTAGTGCTCAATACGTAAAACATGTATTTTGATTACTTGATTATATGATATATTAATAGTTTATAAATACAATAAATAAACTAACAAAGTTTATAAGTATTAAAATAAGTTTGAGTCTTATAAATACTTACCTTAATATAGAATGCTTGAGTATTACGGAAAAAGAAAATATAAGCGGAGCTTCGACGTAGAATTTGTAATCTTCAAAAACCCGAGGCTATTAGAAGATTATAACAACGCCTTCTTGATAACCCGAAGAAGAAAAGAAGATTATAAAAACGTCTGTTTGGAGACTTGAAGTTGTTTGAAGATTATAAGGACTCTTTCTTGAAAACTTCCATGAATGAAGATCGAACACTAGTTTTCTTTCAAAAACTAGTTAACTTTCTTACAAAATATAAGATAAGTGCCTTAAGGTTTTAGGACTTTGATAGATAAAGAGAGGAGGGTGCAAGAAATTATGTAATTTTAGCTTGGTATTTATTTGGAAAATTTAGGAGTTAACTATATATTGGGTTAAAAACTAACCATGGTTAAATTGTATACTTGTAATGATCTAAGGAAAGATCAAATATCATCCCTACATGTGTTTTTACACGTTTATATGAGGAGGTGGTGATAAGATTGGAATTTCTTGATATTATCTTGATTTTACGGAGTGTAGTTTGGTTCCGAAAATTGCTAACGGTAAGTATTTAATTCATGAAACGTAAAATCGGGTGTCGTAAAAATATAAAACTTATAGGAATGAGTAAACTCATCAATATACTCATTATTATCTTATAAAAATAAGTGATAAGTTTAATGGGTCGCGTAAACACTGTTAAAACTGGAAACGTAGGCTAAATACGTGAAAAATGTAATTTATCAGAAATGAACAAGATTTCAGGGAAATGACTGTGATTTTATTTAAAGTAGACTAAAATTAGTCTATAAGTGATATGAGATGTCAAAATATGGGTTTCGTTATACGTGGGATAACTTAACAGTTATACGTGAAGTCTAAAAGTTACGCGATTTTAGCAAAAATGTAGAACGTACAAGGTTAATTTCTTTATGGTCAAAGGAGGAGGGAAATATGTTTGAATTTTCCAAAAATTTAAAAGTGTCTAATCATCTTAGGAAATACAGTGCATGAATGGTTAAGTCTGGGTCTAAGTAGAATTGTTTAAAACGTAAGTTTAGTCTCGTACGGCTCAGGGTTTATTTGGTAACATTTAAATGAAATCTTCAAAATTCTCTAATTGATTATGAGTGATCTAAAAATTAATCTGATAATAGAAAAATTGTCAGAGTTGGTTTTCGTTATGCACGGGATGTTTAAATAGTGGTCCGACCAAAACGAAACTTTAAGACGATGTTTTCTTAATAACGTTTGCGAAGATGATCTAACGACTGTCAAACTCTCATGTTATCACTAAAATAAATTAACTTACAAGAATGTGAAATAAAAATTTCAGTAGTGAATAGTAAAAGTGAATAGTGAAAGTTAATAGTAAAAATAAATAGTAACCCAAAATTGCGAATTGTTACAATCTTCATATTAGGTAGGTCATTGGTGAGTGAGCTTTTGAAGTTAGTGTTAATACAAAAAAGCCGTAAAAATGTTTATTTATATTTTACGATCTTCAAATGTTTTGTCGATAACAAACATAAAATCATTTTAACGAAACAAATAAAATACGTAAATAGTTTGAGCCAATAGTTCTCTAACACAATTACGTCTTTACATAAAACACTAAAACAAATATAAGTGATTTTATGATTTAGTAATACATATGTACAACAACTAGTGTTTACATATTGGGCAAATATATATACATAACTTGTATGTAATATAAATGGTTAAAAACTACAACCCATGGTATTGACCCATACCCATTTGACTAGGTGCATTGCACCCATTTGGTACAATGTATCTAAAGAAATACCCATGGATCAACCCATAACCCATGACCCATGACCCACAACCAAAATAACCATGGGCAAAGAGGAGCGTCCCACGGATCCCTAGCTTTACACTAGATGAATCCCTTGAGGGAGGGATCTGTGGGATCCGTGGAACAGTAGACATTTTCTCTCCATAAATAGTGAGCCATTTCTTCATTGTTTCTTACCCCTTTCTTTCATACTTTCTCCCTGAGTTAAAAACTCTCTAACCCCAGATCCAAGTGATCTATGTATGTAGTTTTGTTTATGTGTGATTCTCTAGGTTCCTCTTAAAGGCGAGATCACCACCTTTGGAAGTCAAGCAAGCTCAAGTCCATGAGTTTCCATGCTTCCTCATCATCAAGACTACTGAAGTTATCTTGTTAATAGTTCTTTCTCTAAGAAGTGTAGTGTTGAAGACATTAGTATAAGATGTCTCAAGTGTCAAGACGAAGACATTAGTGAAGGGTGTTGATCGTCCGTGTTATAGGCATTAGTGAAGGGTGCCTAGAAGTCAAGTCATAAGACATTAGTGAAAGGTGTCTTGAAGATCTAGTAAAAGGCATTAGTGAAAGGTGCCTCAGATGTACATTCTATATGGTGTGTTTCGATGTACAAGATAGATTAGTATTGGATCCAAGGATATTGATATCCTTGATGATGTTGTAATAAGGAGTTGGTCTCCCTTGGGGTTAGGTGTTGAGTAGTGTTGGGTAGTAGTTCCTCCATTGTAATAGAACTCGGTATCTAGCCTAGTACCAGATAAAGGGTAGACGACGTTGTGATAGGATTGGTTCTCCTTGGTGAAAAGAACCCAGTGGTTTCTCCACCATAAGGAGTCGGTGTTGTGTAGTGATTACGAACTCTCGAGTAGCTGACTCGGGGAGTGGAGTAGGGCAAGAAAGGTGTCCTTGTAGCCGAACCACTATAAATACTCGTGTTGTGGTTTTGTGCTTCTTACTCTTTATCTTTTCATTACATATTTATATTTCTATATGTTTGTTTATCAACATCCAACACACATCCAAATAGATTGACATAAGTCGATCTAAATAGTTTAAAACGAGTTTTAATTGGTAAAACTATTCAACCACCTCCCCTTCTAGTTTTCCACAATTGGCATCAGAGCTTCGTTACTAAGTTTCTTAGAGTATATTGTACTTTAAAAACTTGATACGATCCGTGGTTAATTGAAAAATACAAAGAAGGTTTTTCATAAAAACAAACAAACAACATTTTTCTTATTATTTATTCTTCATCTAATTGCACTAACCTTCTTTGTCATGTTGCTTAGTTAAAGCTCATAACTACCAAGCTATAGGAATTGCTTGGTAACAAGAATACCTTCTCTAAGAAGGTATCTTAAACACAAAGGAGCCGGAATTGTCTACTGACATTTGTTGTGTCATTTGTAAAGACATTCCTAAGTGCATTAGAGGTATGACTTTCTACTTATCTCTAAATGACATTAGCTTGATAAATAAATATGCTTACATAGATATTTATATGATTATATTTTGTGCATATACATGTATTACATGTAGCTTCAGTAGGAAGTATTTTCTCACATACGTATTACTTTTTCGTCTAAAGTCATGGTATACAAAACTTGTGTTTTATTTCACTTAATCCAAAAATCATATCTTTCTAATAATAAAACAAAACACAAATCTCAAAAATTCCTCCTTCCCCATAAATAAACCCTCCGTCGTCCACTCTATCAAATCCCCATTTTTTTCAAATCTTCCACTTTCAAAAATTACCTCTCATTCAAAACTTCATCTTCCTCTCATCTCATCTCATCTCAAACCAAGAAGGTTCGTCATCAACATGGTTTACATCGCCCTCGTGCTCATCGCCCTAACACTCATCACTCTTGCGTTCCCTATGATGAAGTTCTCATACGGAGACGTATACTTTGTGTTGTTAATCTACATTGGGGTTATATACCCAATCCTTTGTATCATTCTTAGCATTGAAATGAAATATTACTAATAGTCTAGTTTATCTAGGTTATTATTATCATAATGTGTTTGTCATTTCTTTTGATTTATATCTTTCGTATTCTTTCGTGATACATTAAAAAAATGTATGCTTGCTAAAAGAAAATGTAGACTAAAACATATATCTTGGTATAAAACTATAAAACATATGTTTTTATCAAAAGAATCTGCTCCTGTTACTACCGATCCACGGATCCCGGCAAGTATGCTAGCCGGATCCCTTATGAAAGGGAACCGCAAGAACCGTCCTCCTGGATAATAGTTTTTCATGCAAAATAAAAACCGCCTTCTTCCCAAAAGAAATGTTCTACTTGAATCTCAAACATTAAGTGAGTTAAATGTCATTGTTAATAAAAATCCTGTAAAAACGTTAGGTGATCATTGTGTTGCCCGTAATACGTCACATCCTATTAACTCCTCTTTCCTATAGGTTTCGCTATGTCGCATGAATATGAGTTTGATTTTTTACTCACCAGCGTCTACACTCTTAACATCTCCCTTGAGCCTAACACACCTGGCAATCATGTCTGTGGGTTCAATAATCTTGAAACGTCGACACCCCTCTACAATTCGAAGAAGGTATCAATACCTCCTTCCGAGCCATAGGACTAGAATGTCTTCTCAAAATTAACGAGAAAATATGTCCAAAGTTTGTATTGGAATTCTTCCGTCAAGTTGAACTCGTTCGTAACGAGGATCGCTCTCTATCTCTTTGGTTTTGGATCAAAAACCAAAAGTTTGTTTTAACTCTCGGGCAATTTGCTCACATCCTCCGAATTCCAAATCATGGACAATGTGCCTTCACTAAAGATTGGTCTCTTGATTCTCTCTTCAACTTTCATGAAGAAAATAGTACATATTGTTCACACATACCCTCCCTGGAAGATTTGACTCGCATAATATGCAAACCTCGACCATATTACTCCGATCCAAACATTATCTTTACACGGGACATCCGAGAAGAGTACAAGCCTCTTGCACTCATCCTATGTGAAAATGTTTGGAGTCTTAGGGGAAATCGAGAAATCCTTCCCGCTTGTTGTGCTCACATAATGAATTGTTTCCTAACACTACAACCATACAATCTCGCATACTTCTTCGCAAGGCGAATTGTAAATCTTCAAGGCTCCAAGAATAAACTCATTCCTTATGAAATGTTCTTGACACGCCTTTATCATAACATCATGCACTTCCATCCTCAATTTCAAAGTCCATTGTACGTACTTGTAAACAAGATGATGGAACCTCTAAACGCATCTCTCATGAAGACTTTCTTCATTCAGGAAATCGGCAAACACCCATCAACCACTTGATGATCCATCTAGCGAAAACGCTCAAGGAACTTAGCCTTCTTCCTAAATAGGGTCAATCCTTAGTATCCATGCCTTATCAATGTAATCTAATTTCTTTCATGAAATAAAACATCTTACATTTGATAACTTAGTATTAGAACTCCTTAAACTAACCTTGAAATATGATGCATTGTCAAAATCATTGCATACCTTTTGTAAAGGTTCTGCTTAGCAGATAAGCGGATCCCAAAGTTTGTGCTAGACGTATTCCTACTCTTAGGGAACCGTGGGATCCGGCAAACAGAAAATGCAATTGCAATCACTATATTTCAAAACATGTCTTTAGATCACTTCACACTAAGCTAGACATAGTGCCTTAAGACAAATTAAGTCCTTTTCAAAGTTGAGTAAATTCATACTCACGTATAACTCACTTAGATCACATTCAAGACGCTTATAGATCTATAGTTTCACTAAAACCCATTACTCTTCCGCTCTCAAGCTCACTCATCATTTCTCACATGATCCCTCATATCTAGCTTTGGAAATCTTTCAATTATGGCAAAATTGATCATAATCATCCTTACCTCAAAATTGGTCAAAATTGATCAAATTCTAGTTTTTCCATCTTAAAGCCTTTAGGATATTCTCCAAAACATTATCCTAAGTCACTATCTGATCTCTAAGATCATTTAGGTCCATTTGAAACTCTCATAATCTTTAGTGTCATCTTTGTTCATTCATTGGTACTCATGAAAGTTCCAATTTCTTCCATAAAAGGCAATCATTAGATACATCACTCATTACCTTTAAGTATTTAAGCACCTCTTCATTTAAGACACTTAGATGAACTGAAACACTCAAGAAGAAATAGGCATTAGACCTTACAAGCATCATTGCTATCTTTTCTTAGCTAGTGAGAGACGGATCCCTAGGATTAGCCTAGGCGGATCCCTCATTGGAGGGAACCATGGGATCCGTATGACAGATTTATGTCAACTCTAGCTAAAACAATAATTTCAAGCTCATCTTGCTAACTTAAACACTTCATCTCATCTTAAATGAGTTCCTAAATCAGTACAACTCTGAAGTTGACTCTTGTGCATGTTAATAATCACATTCCAATGAATTTTAGTGGCTTAAGTCTTGAATGCACTTGCCAAATCCCTTACTTTATAAACCACATTGTTAGGACTCCTAAAGTCATCATCTTCATCCTCATTTTCAGCACTTAGAAATCTTTACAAACCTCTTGAAATCATCTCATCATGAGGAAAGCTCCAAGTGGTAACTCATCCACCAAAGAACCACCCAAGAAAATTGCTCGTGTTGTACATGAAATCTCTTCAACCGAATCATCTTGGGTCAAGTCCACAAATGCAAGGATTTCTCCTCCACCAATCAAACCAATCCCTAAAAGGATAGAACCCAAAAAACTACATATGCCAAACACTACCATACCTCCTAAGCCAAACAATCCCATCTCCACTAAACCATCACCATTGGTTCCTAGAGATATCTCATTCACAACTCCACTATCATCACCATACCTCTACAATTTATAGGATTTTCCTCCAATTCCATCTCATCCTCCTCCACCGGCAACATTCTCCTCATTAGGAGGAATAATGGTACAAAATTAAGGTGTTGAGTCAACACTAGCTCCGGCTTCCTTTTCGCCGTCACCATCAAATAATCCCAATTGGATTATGAGAAATTATCAAAGTCAACCACCAGACCATATGGAAGTTGACACTTCTCTACCACCACCATCATTCTTGGTCGAGGCATCTTCAAATGCGCCTCCACCAATCCCTCCGTCATTTGAGGCTCCTCAACCCGCTTCACTTGATCCTTCGCATCAAGCAATTTCCTTTCTTCCACCACCACTACCTAGCCATGAAAAAGATTGTTATCATTGTCAACATGTTGAAAGTTTGATACATGAAGTACGGGAAGATCAACGTTTCATGTTCTATCACCTCCTCGAATGTTTCGACGAGATCAAACCTAAACAAGCTTGAGCTAGAGGACTTTAGTGGTGTCCTAGTATCAAGCGTTACTTAGATAATGTCTAGTAATTCCAAGTCATGTATCATTCATTTCCTTATTTTTTAGAGTCATGTATATCATATCTCTAGTTTTATTAAATGAAATTACATGATACTTGCTATATTTCTGAAGTATATGATTATGTAGTATAATACATATCTCACTTTGATATTAACATTATTTGTTATATCACCATTGCTGAATTTAGTCATCAGCTAGACGGATCCCTGATATTTGCCTAGACGGATCCCCCCAAGGAGGGAACCGTGGGATCCGTGAAACAGAAAACTATTTTTCTACTAACTTGAATCATATTTGCAGGAAATTATGCATTATACTTGATTTCTAACCTTTGTTTTGTAGTTATTCAATTTACACATGAAGACTTTGACACTATAAAGCTAGGGGGAGCTTTGTGTCAAAGCAATAAATTGCAAAATCACTTGCAATATTAGGATTACATGTCATGACATCCCTTTGCAAAGTTGCAATCATCAAGTGGGAGCATATTCGTCACATAGACAAAATCTTTTGCAAACTTAGTTGCAAATGAACTAGCTTAGTATTAATTTTCATGACGCCCTCACATAGGGATGGACTCGTCAAGGGGGAGTTAAGACGAGATCTTTTCTCGTTATTTGCTCTCTATTATTTTTATTTTCCTTTTCTCACATGTTTTTCTTAAAACAATGGGTTAGTTTCTTTTCGGCGCTCTTTTTGTTTCGACCAAAAGGGGGAGAAGAGAGTAAAAACTCCAATTCGAACTTTTACGAATTTTAGTTTTTCCTTAAAATAATTTTATGTTTTGTCATCAACAAAAAGGGGGAGATTGTTAATACAAATAAGCCGTAAAAACATTTATTTATATTTTACGATCTTCTAATGTTTTGTCGATAACAAACGTCAAATCATTTTAACGAAACAAATAAAATACGTAAATAGTTTGAGCCAATAGTTCTCTAACACAATTATGTCTTTACATAAAACACTAAAACAAGTATAAGTGATTTTATGATTTAGTAATACATATGTACAACAACTAGTGTTTACCTATTGGGCAAATATATATACATAACTAGTATGTAATATAAATGGTTAAAAACTACAACCCATGGTATTGACCCATACCCATTTGACTAGGTGCATTGCACCCATTAGGTAAATTGTATCTAAAGAAATACCCATTGATCAACCCATAACCCATGACCCATGACCCACAACCAAAATACTCATGGGAAAAGAGGAGCGTCCCACGGATCCCTAGCTTTACACTAGACGGATCCCTTGAGGGAGGGACCCGTGGGATATGTGGAACAGTAGAAATTTTCTCTCTATAAATAGTGAGCCATTTCTTCATTGTTTCTTAACCTTTTCTTACATACTTTCTCACTGAGTTAAAAACTCTCTAACCCCAGATCCAAGTGATCTATGTATGTAGTTTTGTTTGTGTGTGATTCTCTAGGTTCCTCTTAAAGGCGAGATCACCACCTTTGAAGTCAAGCAAGCTCAAGTCCATGAGTTGCCATGCTTCCTAATCATCAAGACTACTAAAGTTATCTTGTTGATGGTTCTTTCTCTAAGAAGTGTAGTGTTGAAGACATTAGTGAAAGATGTCTCAAGTGTCAAGACGAAGACATTAGTGAAGGGTGTCGATCATCCGTGTTATAAGCATTAGTGAAGGGTGCCTAGAAGTCAAGTCACAAGACATTAGTGAAAGGTGTCTTGAAGATCTAGTAAAAGGCATTAGTGAAAGGTTCCTAAGATGTACATTCGATATGGTGTGTTTCGATGTACAAGATAGATTAGTATTGGATCCAAGGATATTGATATCCTTGATGATGTTGTAATAAGGAGTTGGTCTCCGTTGGGGTTAGGTGTTGTGTAGTAGTTCCTCCATTGTAATGGAACTCGGTATCTAGCCTAGTACCGAATAAAGGGTAGGCGACGTTGTGATAGGATTGGTTCTCCTTGGTGAAAAGGACCCGGTGGTTAGCCTAGTACCGGAAAAAGAGTAGGCAACGTTGTGAAGGTT
Organism: Chrysanthemum makinoi; assembly: GCA_910596185.1. NCBI lineage: Eukaryota > Viridiplantae > Streptophyta > Magnoliopsida > Asterales > Asteraceae > Chrysanthemum > Chrysanthemum makinoi. Next base: position 229,864,449 of record OU343225.1, on the reverse strand, counting down.
TCTCCACCATAAGGAGTCGGTGTTGTGTAGTGATTACGAACTCTCAAGTAGGTGACTTGGGGAGTGGAGTAGGGCAAGGAAGGTGTCCTTGTAGCCGAACCAATATAAATATTCGCGTTTTGGTTTTGTGCTTCTTACTCTTTATCTTTTCATTACATATTTATATTTCTATATGTTTGTTTATCAACATCCAACACACATCCAAATAGATTGACATAAGTCGATCTAAATAGTTTAGAACGAGTTTTAATTGGTAAAACTATTCTATCCCCCCTTCTAGTTTTCCACAGTTAGGGTTGTTCTATACCCTATTAGGGATGCGAGGGTTATTCAATAACCTTCTTATTCGTTATCTGATCCATATTGAATCATGTTACAAATCCTATCTAGGCTATTATTATATTTTTGTGAACTAATAATAGCAGTTGTAGTGGATCGAGACTTGGTAGTGTTGACATCATGTGTGGTGTTTAACTGTTTATGGCATTGGAAGTTGGTGACTGGACTCGAGGGTCAAGTAATGAAGACAATTGATGGAAGAGTCGCTCACTATAGATGTGGTTCTAAGAACCTTATTTGTATTACATTTTGATTGTTTTTAAAATGTAATTGGTTGTTTTAGCATTTAGCTATATGGTTGTTCTGCATGTTGTAGTAGATGTCGCCTATGTAATGGGCTGAGGGTATGGGATTCACCCATGTCAATTGTACTTCAATGTTTTTTGGTGTAATGAATTTTACCAGCGTGAAAAATCCCTTTTACCCCAAAAAAATATCTGGTATTCCCGAGGGACGAGTGAAAGATTAAGTGTATATTCCCAAGATCGCGGTTCAAGTTTCTCCTTAAAATCTTTTCTGTTGGGCATAGAATCTTTGTCGAAAGGAGAGTCTAGCAAGTTCAGAGTATGACTCTGAAGGAGAGTATTAGTTACTACTAGCAATCAATCGATTGACTCAGTAGATCACTTAATACTTAACGCCAAAGGGTACAACATTCGAATCCAAAGTAATAATTTCCAAAATAAATCTGAATACCAATCAATATTAAATCAAATTCCAAATATGAGTGAATGTCGACGGTTCCAATGGGTTACACTAAAAGCATACACATCAATAGAGCGTAAGGGACAATAGAATTTGACGTAAGGTATAATCATTGACAGAAGAGGAAGAATATTGCGATGAACAAGTATTGTGATGCCATTGTGTCGTGTGTGAAGGTAAACTTTTATAAAATTCAATGCTCGTATACACACACCAAAAACTTTTCCATTCTCAAAACCCAAATTGAAAACCAACCAAACAAAACACTATTATAACTACTCCCAGTATTGCAAAGTTCACCTCTGAGTTGGACATAGGTGATCAGGCTATGTCCCACTGTCCCTGGCTGAATATAGGTGATCAATCAATATTCAACCGAGGTTCAATGAATTTTGAAATACTCGAATTAGTTGCATTAGCACCATGTCCTTCACTTCCAAACTCAGTTCCAAAAGACCAAAAAATGTCCACACTCGAGGACGAATGATGAGATTAAGTAGAGAAAGAGGTGCAATGCTACAACAGGTATGATGCGTAAGCATAAGTATATTGAAGATACTTATAGCGGATAGCGAAAAATAAATGGATATACTCATCCAATAGTAAGGCACACATCTCATCAAATATATTAGAAATAAAAGTCACAAGTGAGGCATCAGCTTAGCAGGCAGACACGTGTCGTACATAGGGCTAAGTTTTCATAAAAGCAGTTATAGTCTAGGTTTTGAAAATTTACCCAGTTCTCTATAACCTAGGCTCTGATACCAACTGTAACACCCCAAAAAATAGGATTTAGCGGAAGCATACAAGTCAAGGGTGCCACTAATTGGTATCACACAGAACACTCTCTCCTATGGTGATTTCCGGCCGCCACCCTGCTCTTACTCTCCGGTCATAAAAAACACCCCAAACTCGTTCTCTTTACCCCTCTTACGATCCTTTTTCGTTAGATTGGTATGCAATATGTTCGTTTGGGTTGTTTTTATCATTAAAAGTGGTGGCGGCTGTAGTGTGTTTTTATATATACGTATATTGTCGAAATCTCCATGTATATGGTCGATTATTATCCCTAATTCCTTCTTATCACGGTATACAATCTGTTTCTTTGGTTGTATTTTTGATTAATTAGGGTTCCTGGTACTTTTAGTGTATCTAAATTGTCGATTTGGTTTAGATCGTTTGGTATATATTGGTAGGACGTGGTTGTGTTCTATATTGACATTATTTTTCGACTAGACAACTCTTTTCAAAGGTTTGGTTTTTGTTTTGTCGATCAAGCTTTTGGCTGCGCTTATTGATGAATGAAACCCTAATTTTTCAGGGTTTCATTATTAGAACTGTATTGTAATCCTACAAGTCGATGCTACTATCGTGTGGGTATATGCTTCGGGAACTTGTTTCGTCGATCGGGTTTGTCATCAGGGTTCATGCCATATCTGTGGAAAACTAGAAGGGGGGGTTGAATAGTTTTACCAATTAAAACTTTGTTTTAATCTATTTAGATCGACTTATGTCAATCTATTTGGATGTGTGTTGGATGTTGATAAACAAACATACAGGAAGATAAATATGTAATGAAAAGATAAAGAGTGAGAAGCACAAAACCACAACGCGAGTATTTATAGTGGTTCGGCTACAAGGACACCTTCCTTTCCCTACTCCACTCCCCGAGTCACCTACTCGAGAGTTTGTAATCACTACACAACACCGACTCCTTATGGTGGAGAAACCTTAACAACGTTGGCTACTCTTTATCTGGTACAAGGCTAGATACCGGGTTCTTTCACTAAGGAGAACCAAACCTATCACAACGTTGCCTACCCTTTCTCCGGTACTAGGCTAGATACCGAGTTCCATTACAATGGAGGAACTACTACCCAACACTACACCAACACTACACCAACACCTAACCCCAAAGGAGATGTACTCCTTATAATAACATCAACAAGGATAACAATATCCTTTGACCCAATACTAATCTATCTTGTACATCGAATCACACCATATCGAATGTACACCTAAGGCACCTTTCACTAATCCCTTTGACTCGATCTTCAAGATACCCTTCACTAATGTCTTGTGACTTGACTTATAGGCATCCTTCACTAATGCCTCTAATCTTGACTTCTAAGCACCCTTCACTAGTGCTTTCAATACGGATGATCGACACCCTTCACTAATATCTTCGTCTTGACACTTGAGACATCTTTCACTAATGTCTTCAACACTACACTTCTAATGAGAAAGAAGAAAACTATCAACAAGAGAACCTCAGTAGTCTTGATGATAACGAAGCATGGCAACTCATGGACTTGAGCTTGCTTGACTTCAAAAGGTGGTGATCTTGCCTTTAAGAGGAACCTAGAGGATCACAAAAAAACAAAACTACATACATAGATCACTTGGATCTGGAGTTAAAGAGTTTTTAACTCAAAGATAAACTATGTGAGAGAGGGGTTGAGAAATAATGAAGAAATGGCTCACTATTTATAGAGAGAAAATAGCTAGTGTTCCACGGATCCCACGGATCCCTCACTTGAGGGATCCGTCCAGTGCAATACTGGGGATCCGTGGGACGCTCCCCTTTGCCCATGGGTTTTGGGTCATGGGTTATGGATCATGGTATCAAAGTAGATACAATGTATCTCCAAGATGCAATGCATCTAGTCCATGGTTCTTGGATTAAAACTATGGGCCATGGATAAAAACCATGTATGACTTAAGCATGATGTCATACAATGGGTTATGTGACAACTCGTAATTTCAGGTCATTTCTCAAACTTTGAAAATTTCACTATTCATCTAGGGTAATTTACTATTCATTATTTTACTATTCATCATTTTTGAAGTCGATTTGATATTTTGAAAGGTCATTTTAAAATTTCACTATTCATCATTTTCGTAAACTAGGTTTACGAGTATTAAATACGGGTAACCTTGAGGGTTTAGCTGCGTATTCATGGAACATCATTGAGGATATTTCATATAGACTAGAGTTAGTCTACATATCATCAGTAACATTATCATCATATTAGTTCATGCATGGGTTTGCATATTTCATTAAAGTATATTTTTCTATTAAATAAACGCTATCACACGATCATTTATTTTGAATAATTGATCCGACACTTCCAACAATTGTCCTAATATATTTGTATACTCATTTTAAGACTATAAAAATTATATTATTAGTTTACCCGATGTTTTAAATTTATTTTGTATATAAATTTTTATAAATATATATTTACAACGGTTTTCGTAAATTCCATTCGATAAATATTATTTCACTCAATACATGCGAGAAATGCCCTTTTATAATTTTTTATGACTTCAATATATTTTATTTTGTTCCGATAAAATCGATTTCAAGCTAACGCTATACTTAATAACTATTTATGTGTACCAAATACTCAATATACATTACATTTTATATAATTAATCATCCAAAATACACCTCATCCGCCCCCCTTTATGCCCTTGCCGACCAAACACTCCTAGTCATCCATTTTATAAAATCTTGACCAAATAAATGACACATACACATTATGTCTAGATATTTTACATTATACAAGAGTTGTACAAAAATGAAACACATACAAACACACTTTGAAAGGTGAGAACAAAAAGAAACTCTCTCTTTTCCTTTGGTTGTGGCCGGCCAAGCAAGAACATCAAGGAGAATCCATCAATTAAGCAAGATCAAGTATTTTACAAGTGATATTAGTAATCTATTTCAAGGTTTTGAAATAAAAACCAAAAGATTAATTAAGTTTCTAGTTCCAAAAACTCTTCAATCACTCAAGTAAGTGTTCTAAATAATTTTCCTAATCTTTCACACTCTTACTTGATGTATTTTTATGATCTAGTAAGAAAACATGCAAGTATTATGTGATTCATGCCACTTTTAAGTGTTTTTATTACTTATTATGAGTTTTATTCATCCTGTAATTAATCCCTTAAAACATACCATTGTTAATGATGTTTAGGAACTCATGATACCGTAAGAAGGTGTATGGTAGGTTTGGAATATATTTGGTGTTGATTTGAAGTGATTGAAACAAGTATTACGCAAGAAAAATCAAGTTAAACGATATATATATAGTTGCTGTCCATTTTTATAAAATCTGGAAATTTCAACAGGTCATGGACTGTTTTGGCTTATATTTTCAGAAAATAGACTTTAAAACGAAACCATGGTCGCTTGAACGGGTTAAAACGGATTTATAACAAAGAAGTTACGCTATTTTCAAGTTTAACGACGAAAACTAATTTTCTGAAAATATGTAAGTTGTTAAGGGTTATTTTAAGGGCAAAAATGAGTCTAAACATTGTCTAAATGAGTCGATTTGTCAAAAATATATTAGTAAACTTTAACACAAAAACAAGGATTTATAAAACGTAGAAAACGAACTTATAACGACTAAGTTACACGTGTTTTAAATAAGGTTGTCGTAACTATTTTTCACAAGTAATAACACTTATATATATTTTCTACTAGGCCAAAATGGTTATCGCTAGTGACCAAGTTTGGAGTCATTATTCATATCGATAGAATATGTTTGAGAAAACGATGTCTTCAAGTAAAAGTGAGTTTGCCTAGCCTATTTTCCAAAATAATCAACCGTTCGTCGAACGGAGTTGTAACGAATAATATGCGGTCACTCAAACTTTGCCGAAAACTAACCTCAAACAAAATTTTTAGTCCGACTACCCTACTTCATCTTTATTTTTCTCTATGATCGAGACTTCTATGATCAAAAGTTAAATGCTAAGACTTTTAGATATTGCTACAAGCTTTCCAAAATCATTGAGTTTATTTCCTAACACTCGATATTCACTATTTTACGACTAGCTTTTCGAGGCCACTTAGCCACTTTCACGAATTATCAAAGTACATTATTTTGCGACAAAAAACTATAATTTCTTGATAAATCACAAAACGACTATCATAGGATGTCATTTCAACGTAAGTACTTGTAAAGTATTTTATAACGTGACGAGATGTCATAAACATATATTTCGGCGATAAACTATATTTTCAAAAACGCACAAGTGGTATGGATATCGTATGAGTTTGCATGCACAACATTATATCATGACTTATATTAGATCATATCATTCATAATAGGTTGCAGTTAGAGATTGCGCCTCATTTCAGTGTATCCACTTCTGCCATCATAATCATTGTATCAAGTGAGTTTTCATAGCCCCGTTTTACAAGTTTATACTTTATTTCAAACCTACGGGGGAGCATACATTGCACATCATTTTTATTACGATACCAAGTATATAAAATTCATTTACATTGCTTAAGTTAACTCATTGCCAATTGAATGTCCCCATTTCATAATCATGAACCGTTAATTCCGGAAGAAGCGAGGGTGACTGAATAGATCTATTGAGGGTGACACCTCCATCCGGGTTGGTGGTCCCCAACTGGTCAAACGGATGCATTTCATTTAATATCATTATTTGAGTTGTTTGGCAAAACACTCTGTTGATCAGTCTAGCTTCGGTGTCATGTGCTTATAGCAATTGTAACATTTTTATGTGACATATTTGTCATACATGGCCTATACTTGTGGTAGTCGTATAAAACATTTTCATAAACTCTATGAACTCACTCAACGTTTGTGTTGACACTTTTAGCAATGTATTTTCAGGTATTCAAGTACTAAATACTTCATGGCATACATAAGGAGTTGTCATAGAGTCGCGGTGACGACGCATCTCACATGGGTTTTATGCACTTTAAAACATCGTTAGATTGTCAAAAACTTATTTCCGCACAAGTTGATTTTCATTTAGGACCTATATTTTGTAAACTCTGAATGTTTTAATAAATCAAACGATGTACTTTCAAAACGACACTTTAGGTCGTTCAATATAACTGTAACTGTGATGCTATGGCAGTTATTCCCCCAGGAATTCTATTCCGCTGCAAAATAGGTATTTTGGGGGTGTGACAGATTGGCATTAGAGCAAGAGTTATAGAGAACTAGGTTGTATCATTGACCCTAGACTATAACTACATCATCATAGCATCTCATCATTTCATCATAAGTGCATATTCACTTTACATGCGGTTTTATACGCACATTATGCGGGTTATTTACTTTCATTTCAAATCGATTGTCACATAGATGTCTACAGATACCTATCCCATCATACTCACATCAGACTCTGACATGGAGGATACCTTGTCATTCCCTACTATAGTTTTAACATCAGTCGACTATACACCAGACTTACCACACATATTATCCGATATAGAGATTGAACCCTTTGAAGAGGACAAAGTTACACCTACACGACCACTGTCTCCATCGATTCTTAATAGGAACAGGGCAGTTCCTATCATTCTGTCGGGACAGATCATACCATTTGGTAGGACTTATAGGCTTAGTCCTAATGGACCTATTAGGATGCTTAATGCAAGGAAGAGAGTACATTCTCTTACCCTCATTTTTAGGTCACCTGTTACTCATGTAGTACAACCACATCACTACTCATACCACTATTAGTCGCTCAATAGTGCATACTCTAGTTTACCTCTAAACGTGCGAGACAACACGCAAAGAGGGTAGTATCTCATTCACCATCATCTCCTAACTTACCACTAGAATTTTCGTCATCATCATCATCATTATCATCTAGAGCACCATCCGCACCATCACATCATAGACGCCACCATACATCCGACTTGCAAATTGGGAAACGTGCATGATTTGACACACCATTACCATCAATCACTAAGACTATAGACACTACACCATCTTATAGGTTTGAGGACTGTGGAGAGTTCTAGGTCGTTGCGCTAGATAGCCTAATGCTTCTACACTTGAGACATGATTAGACCATCAACAGGAACGGATAATAAGTACCTTTCTATCTAATGTAATCTTTATCCTTTATTATCTCCACGATAATCACAACCTTTGTTTATTCCATTCCCTATTCCAATTGCCCAATTTTCAATCACTTCATAACAATATACCGCTATCTTAGTAGGGATTAGGGCAACTTTATTGTTGACTAATTAGGAGACTATTACCATTCTATGAGGTTCTCCCATGTATCCTACAAACCATTCAACAATTCTTATTTCAAGTTATTTTGCTACCACTTTATGAAATTATTTCGCATAATTTTATTTCAAGCTATTTTACCACCATCTTAGGAAAAAAAATTTGTTTCACAAAGTTCTAAAACAATTTGTTTTGTTACCACCCTATAAATTGATTTTCAGTCATTTTATTAACTATTTACTACCATTACGCGAAACGATTTTCATGTTACTCTGAAAAATTGTTTGAGCCATTATCTTACAAAACAAAACGTTGAATACCATCTAAAAATTCGGAGAAACATAATACCATTTCAACAAAACCAAGCATCACATCATTTGTCCTCGACATACATAGCCTCGATCACCTATGTATAATTCAGGAAATATTATGTCATGAAAGAAACAAGCATCTTTTCAAACTTCCTAAAACAATCTTCACTCAAAAGCAAAACTTTGTAATCAGATAAATTATTTATAAACATCTCTTTTGTTAACGCTCTATAGATACTTACGCCATTCATCACTCACTCAACCGGTAAGTTGAAATATTACTAGTGAGCTTTTTAGGAAAGACTTTCTATACCATCTATGAGGAGGATTCCTCGATACAAGAAAACAATGAAAGGATTTCAGAACTACCAAAAAGGACTAGAAAAAGGTAGTGAGATGTTTCAAAACTAAATAGAAATCTTAAGACATCACGAGACATTCCGAACAACTATCTTTGGATTAGAACCCAAATTCTATCATTCAAAAGTGAGCTAGACGTGTTACAAGAAATTGTACAAAGCAAATACCCACTAAGTAACACTATAGAGATAAACCAACGCTATGAAAACTCAACAATATGTGAACTTCCCTACAATGAGTTTCCCTTAAAGGAAAATTGAGTTAAATTAAGGTTATTGATATAAACTTTCCCTAAGGCATTGTGTTCTCTAGAAATTCCAGATAACCTCACTTCCATATCAATAGATGCAACAAGTCCTAACATATCAAAAATCAATGACTCTCCATCTACAAGTGAAAATGTAACAAACATCCTTCGACATAGTATGAGCCGATATCTATGTTTTGATAGCATGATAACAATCCGATGAACTATTTTAGAAGCACGCAATATCAGAACAAATCTTGAAAATCAACCACCACATCACATCACTTAAATATTTAGGGTTTTGTGACTTGACAACATAGAGAGCAGGAAATATTTCGATAAGAGAAATTAAGAGAAACACCATCAAGCAATAAACATCTTAGTAATGGAGACTAAGCACCTTAGGCAAAGAAGACTCAAGTCATGACATTCGCTAGAACTAGAAACGCGAGGAATCACAACTGTTACCCATAATCTATCCTTTTCAATAATGTCCTTTTTGACAGACTTGACATTTTGGAATTTGTCATGAGACATGTGGTGTCAATTTCAATTATACCTAATATAATGTAGCCGATTCACTTTAGACTTCTGACAATCATTTCAAGATTCCCATGGAACCTACTGGGACATGAGTAAAGCCTATTATCCTCAGCTCAATGGTCAGAGCGAGAGAACAATTCAAACATTAGAAGATATACCCAAAGCGTGTATGATTTTCTGGAAATTATTAGGCAAATCATTCTTCATCAAACAAGTTCCCTACAACAATAGTGATCACATGAACATACTGACTGCACCATTTGAGGCACTCTATGGTTGAGGTGTCAATCACTTATTTACGGGCCAAAATCAGGAAAGTCCAACTCACTAGTCCATAACTTATTTAGTGAAACAACAAGGAATCGTATAGATCAAGAATCAGTTACAAGCAACAACAAATAGATAGAAAAGCTACATGACGATTATCGATGGGCAAAATATTGGAAATATGTTCCATAAGTCACAAACCATTAGAATTTTAAGTTGACAACAGTGTTATGTTGAAAGTCTAGCCTTAGAAAGGCGTGGTACGATTAGAAAGCGCACGGAGAAGACGAGTGACTCAAAATATCCTCACCTTTTTCACAAATAACACTCTAGACCCAACATGAACTCATTCAGGAACTGAATCCTTTTTGGTTACGAATGTGACAGCTCTTAATTCAGTGTCATTTCAAACTGAAAATTTCACTATTCATACGGGGAAATTTACTATTCACATATTACTATTCATCATTTTACTATTCATCGTTTTTGAAGTCGATTTGATATTTTGAAAGTTATTTAAAATTTTACCATTCATGAAAACACTATTCATTCCCCGGAGAAAAATCACTATTCATGATTCACTATTCATCATTTTCGTAAAACTCGTTTCGCGATCAAATACCGCATAACTTGAGGGTTAGCTGCTTATTCATGGAACATCATTGAGGACATTTCATATGGACTAGAGTTAGTCTACATATCATCAGTAACATCATCATCATATTAGTTCATGCATGGATTTGCATATTTCATTAACGTATATTTTTCTATTAAATAAGCGCATCGCATGATCATTTAGTTTGAATAATTGATCTGACACTTCCAACAATTGTCCTAATATATTTTTATACTCATTTTAAGACTATAAAAATTATATTATTAGTTTACCCGATGTTTTAAATTTATTTTGTTATAAATTGTTATAAATATATATTTACGCCGGTTTTCGTTACATCAATTCGACAAATATTATTTCACTCAATACTTGCGAGAAATGCATTTTTATAATTTTTTATGACTTCAATATATTTTATTTTGTTCCATAAAATCGATTTTATAGCTAACGCTACATTCCACTTTGATATGACCAAATACTCAATATAATAACATTGTATACAATGAATCATCCAAAATACTCCATCAGCCCCCCCCCCACCTTTAGCCTTGCCGACCACACAACACCCTAGTCATCCATTTATAAAATTGAACCAAATAATGTACAATAACATTATGTTAGATATTTTACAGTAGTACAAGAGTGTATAAAAAGGAAAACACATACAAAACTAACACTTTGGAATGGTGGAAAACA